>NW_012192831.1:696953-810049 GCF_000504015.1 Erythranthe guttata
GTCCTTTCCCAATCCGACTAGTGTCTCCTCTTCATAACATGGACGGGCTCTTTCTTTCAAGCCAGGAATCTCTCTCACGTATATATCCACGCTCGTCTTTCCCATGGAGTCGAGGAAGAGCTTGAGGTACTTTTTCTTCTGGTGGTCCATGCTCTTAAGGTGGAGCTTGTCGCGGTGGATCGGGCCTATCGCCACGGTCATCGGATCGTAGGCCTTCTCGTTGATGCTTCGGAGATTGTCTCCCACCCTGTGAATTGACGGAATTGCCCTTGACGACGTTGAAGACAAGTCGTCGACCATCTTGTCGATTAAAACAGTGAGTTCGTCGTCATTTCCTCTTTTCACCAACATTTTTATTCCTCGATTTAAGTTCATAATAATGCTCTGAACAGCCAAAATCTTGATTTAGGACAAGGAAAAAAATGTCAATAAACTGTTAGCTGGTTCAGGAAAGTTTTTTTTTTTTTTTTTTTTTCTAGTGAAGTATCAAAATACAGACACAATGTAAATATGGGATTAGAAAAGTCTTTGAGTGTCCCTAAAAAAAGAGAAATAATAATAATAATAATAATAATAATAATAATAATAATAATAATAATAATAATAATAATAATAATAATAATAATAATAATAATAATAATAATAATAATAATAATAATAATAATAATAATAATAATAATAATAATAATAATAATAATAATAATAATAATAATAATAATAATAATAATAATAATAATAATAATAATAATAATAATAATAATAATAATTAAAAAAAATATAGATGTAGTGAATTACGATTGTGCTAGCCGAGATTTGATGTTAAAATAATTAGAAAAAAATAGCTGCAAAATAAGAGATAAAAAATATATTTAGACATAAATTAATTCATTTTTACAAATATGACATTAGGGTTTCTTAGGTTACCCTAGCGTTTCTTTCTTTTATATATAAGATATCAATATAATCTCCAATATTGAAAAATATAAAGTATTGAATCAATGCAATATATAAACAAACGTTGACTTAATACAAATTCACTTATGTTATTAAAATCGATAGTGTGAAAAAATCGAATGAAAAATAAAATAAGATGTTTATTAAAAAAAAAGGTTATAACTCATTTCAATTAATTTAAATTGATTAACCTCAATTGTTGACAAGAACTTATTAAAATTATTGATTATTTTATCATAAGATAATTATTTAAAAATATAGATGATGTTTATTTTAACAAAAATAGATTATATCTCATTATAATTAATTTTTTACCTTAAAAATAAAACCATATATGACGAGTATAATCAAAATATTATGATGTGATTTCTCTTTTAATAATTGGTTTAATTTGTAAAAATCGTAGGTCATATGATTTAATCGTTTTTCTTACATTTACATTTTATTCAAATATTAGAATCGAATCGTAAGATTTAAATGACTTAAGCTCAAGTCCTTTCAATTTCTTTTATTTTTTTATTATATTATATTTGTTTATAATTTAATTAAAATTATTTAATAATAATGAATACCCATAACAATAATGAATACCTATAAAAATATTAGTTTCACTTATAAATACCCATAATTCAATTTTCACAACTTTCTTTTTATTTAGTTTATGTCTCAAAGTCTTAATCGTTTCATTTTTTTTTTGAAATTGTTTAGTGTTTAAATTCAATTATTTTTTTCATTTTGAATTTAAAGTTAATCTTATGTTTTTTCAAGTTTCAATATAAGTTTTTTTTTTCTTTCTTGTATAAAGAAAAAAAAATTTGGAAAACCGGGTGGACCCGGATCCGGACCCACCTCCCCGCGGGTCGGTTTCGGGTCCCCTAAACGTCGGACCTAGACCCGCCCCGCCCCGTGGCCATAATAGAATATATATATATATATATATATATATATATATATATATATATATATATATTGGTGTTAGAAAAAGTAAATAAAAAAGTTTCTTATTTTTTTGGAAGAAGCAACAAATGTTGGCAACTTGTCTTTGGTTTTGTTTATGCCCAAACTTTCCACATTTTCCCACATTTTTATGCTGCCAGCAAACTAATTTTCAATTAATTGAATTGTCTTCATGAGAACAAAAAAAAAAAGAGCGAATTTTATTCTCTTTGAAATAAAAAAACCCACCATCTTGGAAATTGTTTCTATCTACTATTGGTTATTTTTCTACTTTATAAGGGTTTAATTCTACTTTGCACATTTGAAATATAATATTTTGGCACTTTGCACCCTCGAAATACGTAATAGCATTTTGTATCCTCGAAACACAAAAAAATCATTCACAATGCGGCCTGAATTGACATTTTTCAAACTTAATGAGGACAATTTTATGTTTCAAAAATATAATTGTTAAATACTCCCTCTGTCCCATATTATATGTCTTTTTAGAGAGTTTTTCTTGTCCCAAATTATTTGTCATTTTAGATTTTCAATGCATCATTAATTGCATTATTTTCAATTTTACCCTTTATCACTCCTAATCAGTTAGTTGTAAAACAATTAATGTCAATGATATATTAGTATTTTCCTATGCTTTTTACTATAATCTATACACATTTATTGATTTTCTTAATATGTGTGCAACAACCCAAAACGTCATTTAAATTGGGACGGAGGGAGTACATTAATGAAATGTATTTTTGCGCTACGTAGTTTCAAAAGGATTGATGAACATAAATTTTTTGATTCAACATGTGCATCCTAAAAAAATATCACTATAGATATTAAATTACCTTCATGAATCTAAAAATTCGTTCGGGGTGCATTGTACATGATTATTGTGTTTTGATGTTGTAAAATGATATTACTGTTTATTAGGGTGTAAACTGTAAAGTACGAAAATGATATATTTTAAAGGTGCAAATTGAGATTAAGTCATTCTTTAAGTTTCTTGAAAAAAATAAAGTGGTAGGGAATAGGGATATATATTATTGCAAGGATGAGGAATATACTTGGGATTTCTCGAGAAAAAGTAGAGATGATAAGTTGATAGATTGCTTTCCTTTTAGCATCTCCCTTTGTTTTTTGGGCCTTAGCTAGACATGACCACGGTTACGATTAAAACTGGAATCGAATCTCGGTTAATAATTTTTAATCGGAACCAAACCGCTTTGACCAAATTTAGAACCGAAATTGGAACTGAAAAAATCAGTTCGGTTTCCGTTCCCTATTTTTGTAACAGCTAACCGCCAGTTAGAACCGCGATTAGAATCGGTCTAAAAATATTAGATGTATTTGTGCATACAGTTAGTATAAAATTATTGAGAAATGTAACTAGACCGACATTTAATGATAAGTTTGTGCATGCTAGATGCATTTGTCATGTTTTAAACTTATGTGTTCAAGATGGATGAAAAATACTTGCAAATCAACTTGCACCAATTCGAATAATGATAAGGTTTTTATGGAAAAATTCCTCGGCTAAAAAACAAATGGTGTCTGTTTTGTAAAAAGAATGGGAGACATCCGATTTTTTTTTAAAAGATGCTACAATCGGTTAGAATTCGACTTTTGAATTGTTACTACAACTTTATGATTACGAATAATTGTTATGCGCTTTTTTTTTAATGATATTAGTTATTCTTCTTTCACACTGTTGCTAGCCAAATGTTTATTATCCGACTCCTCATTTAGTACTTTTGCATTTTGTTAATATTGCTAGTGCATTTAAGGATTCCTCAGATATTTTTGAATTACATAATCCAATTATAGCTATACAAGAAAAGTGGGAGAAATATTATTTCAAGATTCTCAAACTTTATTTAATAGCCCTCATTTTGATCCTAAATGTAAAATTGAATTTGTTGAAACATTATTGAGTATGTATTAGGAGCAGTAAGACCGAATGTAGATCATGTTGAGAACAATGTCACTTTGGTTTCGAATACCCTTCGAAGGGGTAAGCTTGCTTTAGTTAAATTATATGATGAATACAATTTAAAATACGGAAGTACACTTTCGGATAGATCTACTTCTTCTTCGAGTTCTAGTTATTCGAACTTTTCCTTGGCACAACGTTTATTAATGGAGCATACAAAACGCCCAAGAACTTCCAACTCAAGTTCCACTCCGGAACTTGAGATGTACTTAACATGTTCTTTTGAGTATGATTTACATCCAGCTCACTTGAATTTACTACAATAGTGGTAGACCAAAACGACCAAATTCACAATATTGGCACTTAGCGCCAGTGACGTTCTATCTTCTCCGGTTAGTACCGTTGCCGTCGAACAAGTCTTTAGTATGTGTAGCAACATCTTGAATGGAAAGAAATCATTATTACATGAGGATAATTTGAAAGCTCAAGTATTTTTGGACGATTGGACAAGGGCCGAGTATTGCGTATAAGGAAACAAGGAATCGGAAGACAATGACGAATTTGAAGATACCGACGCGTCCGAGGCCGATGGGAAAGCAAGGTAAGTAAAAATTAGGTGGCTTTAATTTCTTTTGTTAAAAAAAGGGACTTATGCAACTAAATTTCTACGTTTTAAAGTTTAACTTCGAACTTTAAAATTTTAAAATTAAATGCAAGCCCTTTCAATTTCTTTTCTTTTCCTTTTTTAATTTTTAAAACTACAACTAATTCCTTCTAATTTTTTAAAAGTACAAAAATATATTTGTAAGTATTTTTAAAATTTCACTTCAATAATAAGTATTTTTTTCAAGTGTCTACAATAATTTTTTCAAAAGTTTTTGCAAGTGTTTAAAAGATCTCAAGTATTTACTTCCAAAAAAAAAAAAAAAAAGGAATCGAACCAGAACCAGAACCGACGATTTTCAAACTGTAAATATTCGGTTCGGTTCCGATTCCTCCAAAATCGGAACCGGAATGGAACCGAATATTGGTCAAGTCTAGCCTTAGCAATAAACTCTTCAAACTACTAATAAATAGAACTAAGTCCGCCCCTAAAATTCATCGACCACCCTAGTATTTTTCCACCGAAAATACCCTTCCTTTACATACATCAACATATATTATTATTTTAAACTGCATTTTATTTTCATTTTTTTTAATATTTTTTTATTTAAAAAAATATATTAGTTTTTCTTTTTAATTTATTTATTTTTCTTTTTTCTGAATTTTATTTTTGGAAAGGTAAAGTAGTAAACTACTTCGAATATGATCTTATATTATTATTATATACGACTATAGTAAACTACAATCTTATTCTTGGTGCATATTACCCATTTTTTACTTCGAATTTTCTGCATTTAGTACTTTCCTTTTTTCTTTTATTTTTTTATTTTTCTAATTTAAAAAATAATAATTTCTTTTTTCATTTTTTTTCTATATTTTTTTTCCGTTTATAATTTATTTCCGAGTGCGTATATGATAAAATAGTTAAAATTTGGTATCAAATGTGATTTAGAAATTAGGTCCGATTCATATTTATACCCTTCTCATGCTCACGAGTCATACCAGATGGGTATGATATAACTATTTGACCCGCAAGACTTACTTAATAATTTTAAATATTCAAACAATATTCTTAATAGCATTAAAAGAATTTAAACATTGTTTTCGAATAGCAATATATTATGAAAATATATACTAGTTCTTAAAAAAAATAGATCAAATGTGGGTTGGATCATATCTGAAATTGAACTAGACATGTAATATTTTAAAACAAGTTGAACATTTAATAAAAAGTAGGCATGCATAATCAAATATTTTTGACATGTATATTAGGCTTGTAACTTGTTCAATGCTAATAAAAATACAAATTACGTGACATAAAAGCATCGGATTTAGATTGATCATTTAAAAATAATAAAGACTAGTCATATATTTTCTCCAAAACTCACGTTAAATGCATTAAAAATATATTTCACGCACCCAGAATGTTCATATTTTCATAATTAGTTTAATTGAAATGTATAATTAAAATTATACGACAGCGAAGTCAGAATTTTTTTACTAGAATGCCCTAATATACATTACAAAAAACATAATGACAACAATGTTTGTTCTAAAAGTGACGAGTCTAGGATTTTGTTACAAGTAGGGTGGATTTAAATTTTCGAAAATTTAGGGGCAGCGCCCCAAAAACTATTTTTGGATATTGTTTTTTTTTCTTTCTTTTTTTACAAAATCAGAAGATAGAAAAAGAAAAAATAGAAAAGACATTTTTTTTTGACTTTTTTGAATAAGTTTGGATTTTAGATGGACAAGATAATAAAAATTGGTTGGACTAAATAAATATATAGAAATATAGTGAATTTTTTTTTTTCAATTGAGAGAGGCCTCGCCTCTAGTTTCGAACAACAATTCGTAATTTTCGCTATCCAACTTATTAGACTCATTTATTATTTTGTTTTTTCTCTTCAGTTCAAAATAATCAATTTATATATATTTAAACTACTAAGAATTATAAAGACAATAAATTATATATATTGATAAAGTATATTCGTGACGGCTATATAGTTTCAAGAGACTAGAAAACAACGCCCATTTGTGTTGTTGTTAGCTGTTTCCAGAAAAAAAGGGGTTTTTGCAAGAATACCCCCAGTATAATCTTTAATTGCTGAAAAAATATTAGTGTTAAAAAATAGGGGTAATATGCTGCAAGCCCCTTAAACAAAACTTAATTAGATATGGAATACGAGCCTACTATTTTTTTCGTAACTAAATCCTCCGTTTGGTAAAATATATGAAATAAGGGATTTGTTTTTTAAATAATCCCATATTACCCTTATTATTAACAGAACGTTTGTGACGTTCTGTGGGTTACATATTTTTATTAATATCACGTCCCTTTAAATTAGGGATCACGTATCAATCACGTTCCAGATTGAGATTAACTGTATCATAATCTCATATATATACAACACGCCAATGAAGAAGATATCACAGATATCAATCTGCTAAAAATTGAGTGTGTTTTTTTAAGATTCAGCCGCAAGAAGGTATGGGTTTTCATCGTCACGTAGTAGCGGGTTTGAGTTGTGTGTTGGTTCGATTGGGTACATGATTCTTTACCGCAGGTTTGTAGATTCAAGTTTTGAAATATACGGGTAATTTATGGCGCCAGATGCATATTGTACGATGTCTGTTTTTTTCCGTTTTTCATGGTGATGGTTTATTTAATTATTTAATTGTGTATAATCATTATGTGTTCACGTTAGGTGTTTTGTTAAAAATATTTGTGTTTCGTTGCATATTTCGTGTTTCGTTGCATATATGACTCGGTATATGAGGTGTTGAGTGAACCTGTTGTTGTAGTTGATTTATGGAATAAATCATGTTCATGCCGAATGTGGCAAATTTCGGGATTCGCTCATGCTGCTTGTGTGCTCTACAAAGTGAAGATGGAAGGATACAATTATGTGGAAGAATACTTTCATATATCGTCATACAGACAAAGTTGTGCTAAAGCAATTTTTCCATTTGCTAGACCTTTTGCTGACCCTCCTTTGAATATCGTTGGTCAGCCTGAGTTCCAGCCAAACCGTGGTAGACCAAAGACGAAGATAATTGCTTGTAGGGGTGAGAGTGTAGCGAGGATGATGAAGTGTAGTAGTTGCAACCAGGTTGGAACGCACATCAAGAATTCATGCACGCACATCAAGAAGACATGCATAAGGCGTATTGACTAGGTTCATTTTGGATTGCTTTTGAGTTGTTTTAATTTGCTTTTAAAGTTGAACATTAGTTTTTGTTTTTTTTTCATTCTACGATTTATGTTTGAGAAGTACTTTTCTCATTTCAGCACTGTGATATTTTTGCGGTGGATGTTTTCTTTTACTTTCATGGATTTTCTTGTTGATTGAGTACTTGAATAGTTATTGCAGTTACAAAATTCAAATTTGCATAACCTTGTGAGTTGTTTTCTTTTTACATGTGTTTGGTTGTATTTTGTTCATATCTGTTCCCGTTAAATTCAACCATCTGTGGACAAGTGCGCATAAACATTCGATAGAAACTTATTGTATTGTTTTTGTGTTTTCAATTCATATCAAAGACAGTCTTGGAACAATGGCCATTTTCGAAGATAATGCAACTTATTCGGGGATGGTGCACAATAAACACTCATTGCGCAAATACCAAGTTCATGTAACTAAACATAGCATACCAAAGACGCATACAGTATATCATAGGATTATATAGTCGATAATCCTTGTAGAGCACTACCAGGCTGTGTAACAGTGGGCATTTGGTTAATTAATTTACGTAAAGCAGGCCATAACGAAGATATGCAACAGTATATGTCACATGATATCTATGACTTCAACTCATTAAATTGAAAAGGTACAATAATATATAGATACGAAACAGTGCTAACAATGACCGGCTAGTCTCTAATATTTTTACCCAAAAACTAAAGGTTTAAAACCATAATTATGTTTAACTAGGCAACACTGCAAATATTATTCGCAAAATGGTTTTCATTTGCGTACAAGAAACAAAAAAAAAATGGGAGAAATTAATCGTTCATTCCATCTTGTAATTTAAAAGATATTCTATAATGCTCCTTCTCATGTTTGTGACCCCCTCTTTTGCTTCTTTTATTTCCAAGGGCGACTGAAGAAAACATTGTCTCGCCTGCAAATTTGACAAATCATATTTGTTACCAGGAAAGCTAAATGTATGGTAGAAGATCAAAAAATACATAGACTATATAGTTTCAAAAGCAGTAAATGTCTTAATGAATTTGACATTTTCTAATACGTAGACAACTACAGAATATCACAATACCCATAGAGTACCACAGTATTACATATGTATATAATTAGTTACCAAAAAACCTACATATCCAAAAAAATTGGATTAATGAATCAGGATTCAAGACCTCAACATTGGTATGATTGTGTTTATTCAATAATAAAATTTTGAGTGTCTTATAGGACTTGCACAAACTGGATGTACCCAGATCATGAATTGTCCTAATACGTTCAAGGAGATTAGATAGACTATAATCATTAAATCAATACTCAGCCTATCACCTGTACCCATAGAGTACTATAGTACCCATAGATTATCACAGTAGTACATAGAACACATAGATAATTACAGATACATATAGAACAATAATCTTCACGAATCACCCAACTCAATAACGTTTACATAATATGCAGTATTGTACCACTCATATGTAATAAAAAATCTAGAATATATACTACACTCTTCACATAATCAACTACAAAACAAACCACCAAACTTTTTTTGTATAGATTTGTGTCATAGACACCAAAAGACTTTAATATAATTAAACAACAAAACATATGTATATCGTACCTGGATCTAGCGCATTTATGTCTTGCGTGCCTTTCATCCTCATCTCCCCTGCGAAATCGATTTTGTAAATTACAAAATCAAATTCGTACTCGATATATGAGTAAGCGTAGACATTGGAATGAATAGATGGCAACGAAAGTTGGCTTCTTCTGTTGTATACTACATCGGTGTTCCCGTCCGATTTGCAGAATAAACACCGTCCAATTTGCAGAATAGAAAGAAAGGAAAGAAAATAAAATTGGGTGTGATATGATGCGGTTAATAAGGGATTTGGGAAAATAGAATCACGTATATTAGTAATGGCGAGATTAGTAGGATTTAATTTCAACTTGCCAAATCATAAAACACGGCGTTAAAAATCACCGTAAGGGTAGTATAGGAACTATTTTACAAAAGGATGTGGGGCTAATGTTTTTCTGGACTTGGGAGTAGCTTCTAATATGTTTTCCCACTAGGGATGCATATCTTAAAGCCCCTAAAAAATATTAGTAAATTCCCCTAAAAAAATTAGTCAAAGCCAATAAGACCTCTCTACGAGCTGAATGTGTGTTGCATGCGCGGATTTCGCGACCTGTGGTATGTGTTTTGACACTGAAAAATACAATATACCACTTTAAAACATAAATTTAGAGAATTATAAAGGCACCCCATGGTTCTAGTAAGACCCAAAATAAAAGTTTCATGATTTTCGGTGATATGTAATATAAAAATAATTCTTTTTGTTTACATAAAATTATTAGAGCATTTCCCACCTTTAACACCATATGTTCACCAAATCCTATTTTTGGTGGTGAAAAATGGTGTTATCTCCCACCCGTAGCACACCATTGTATAATTTCTCTATTTTTAGTGACAAAATAGTGTATTTGGTCTCCCACCAATTCCATCAAATTTTACACCAAATAATAAAATATTAGTATTTCACCATTTTACTATTTGTAGAGAATAGGATTTGGTTTGGTCTCCCATTGCATTTCACCAAATACATTACAAAATTATAATTTTAATGTTAATTGTAAATTTAGTCTATTTTATTACCAAAATAGTGAATATGAATTTGATCTAAAACAATGATTTAATTAAGTATAAAATTTAAAAATTATGATAAATATCAAAAATTTATTGAAACATGAATGATAATCGACTTAGATTATTATACATATAATAAAACCATGAATAAACAATAATTTCATTAATTATTTCCTAAAAACCTTACAACATAAATTAATCATAAAAACATTACAACATAAGTTAATTATAAAAACATTACAATGTTTTTTTTGGCCAAAAAAATTATTTCATTGATAAAAGGTGCTTCGTTAAAACCTTGTTTGGCCTAACAAGGAAAGAGTATCCCTTATTAGGAGATGAGTCTCATTCACCATTACTATCGTCATGATGTTCAACATCATCTATTTGATCACGTTTATCCCACAAATGTGCTACAAATCTCCCCCCTAGTTCATTATGCTCATTTATCAGATTTCGATGTCGATTAAGAAAATTAACATATTTTGTATTATCTAAATCTCTTGAAAGCTTAGCAGGCGGGACAGTGGATAAACTTTCATAGTCAAGATTGCCGTGTAGATACCCACCACGTTCTCCTTCAACTATCATATTGTGCATAATAACGCATGCAAACATGACTTCACGTAAGTCTTTTTTTTTTCTAAAACCTAGCTACTCTTCTAATAATTGCAAATCGAGCTTGAAGAACTCCAAATGCCCGTTCTATATTTTTGCGATATGATTCATGTTTCTGTACGAAATATTTTTCTTTGGCGCATTTGGGTTCACTAATGGCTTGGACTAAAGTTGACCATTTAGGATAAATACCGTCAGCTAAATAATAGCCGTCACTATATTTCCTACCTTTGATTGAATAATTAACTGGTATAGATGTACCATTGGTCAGTGCTTGAAATAAAGTTGATTTTTGTAAGACATTAACATCGTTATTTGTAAAACTAATTCACTAATTAACACTAATATATTTACTATTAATATATTTATAAGTTGGTAATCACGTGAAATTAGTTAATATAATAATTTTATATGCTAATTATAAAATGATGTTAATTATACCAAATCCTATTTGCACTTCTATATTTGATAGAAAAAAAGGATTTGGTGGAAAAAATGGTAAACTGGTGGATGGGTGGGAGATGAAAATTTCTTCACCAAAAACTTTGCTGAAAATGTATGATCTAGGGATATAGTGATATATAGTTTGATCAGGGTGGGAGACTAAACTAAATCACTATAATTTTATGTATAATGGTAATTTAGAGATTTAAGTTGGGAGACTAAACTAAATCACTATAATTTTATGTATAATGGTAATTTAGAGATTTAAGTTGGGAGACTAAAAACACCTAAATTAGGTGATAATTGTAGGATTTGGTGATGGGTGAGAGATGCTCTTAGGGCTAATTTTGTTATTTCATTTATGTCAAAAACCAATTTTAATGTAAGGAGTTGTGTGCTTTATAAAACATAACATAGGGGGCTATTGGTAATTTTTTTAACATAAGGGTTTTTTCTACAATTAGAGATTACACAGGGGTCTTGCTAATAACTCCCAAAAAAGATTGCAGCATCGTTCAAATTACTGTTGATTACCAGCTGGTCAATTCGTCGAACATTCCACGCGCGTATTTAATCTCAACCCATTTTCCACTCTGTATTTAATTGCCCCCCCCACCAAAAACACGCACCACACACACACTAAAAGATCTGCAGGAAAAAAAAAAAAGCCAAAAAAAGAAAAAAAAAAAGGTATACTTAAAGCACAAGATAAGCATATTAACTGAGTAATTTTCACATACCCACGTGAAGCTTCGCTGCCATCTTCTTCTTCTTCCTCTCACGTGCGAATCGCCTTTTATTTTTAATCAGTACAGAACTCCAATTTTTTTCTCGAAGCTGCACACAAGGTGTTTGATGAAATGTCTGTGACGTGTGGGGTGGAGTGCGTGGTGGTTCTGGGGTGCATGCGTTGGGCGTGGAAGCGCTGCACCTACATCGGCTCCGACGACAGCGCCGCCTGGCCAATCGCCACCTCCGACGAGTTCGAACCCATCCCCCGCCTCTGCCGCATCATCCTAGCCATCTACGAGCCCGACCTCCGCTCCCCCAAATACGCCCCCGCCGCCGGCTACGGCCTCAACCCAGACTGCGTCATCAAGCGCGTCGCCTACGAGCAAACCCTCGGCCACGCGCCGCCGTACCTCATCTACCTCGACCACGTCAACCGGGAGATAGTGCTCGCCATCCGCGGCCTCAATCTGGTGAAGGAGAGCGACTACAAACTGCTACTCGACAACAAGCTCGGTATGCAGATGTTCGACGGCGGGTACGTGCACCACGGCCTGTTGAAATCGGCGATTTGGGTTCTGAACACCGAGTCGGAGACTTTGAGGCGGCTGTGGGAGGAGAATGGGAGCGCGTACAAGATGGTGTTTGTGGGCCATTCTTTGGGCTCCGGCGTTGCCGCTCTGTTGACTATTATTGTGGCCAACCACGGCGACAAATTGGGCGGCGTTCCGAGGAGTTTGGTCAGGTGCTACGCGGTGGCTCCGGCGAGGTGTATGTCGCTCAATCTCGCGGTGAAATACGCAGATGTCATACACTCTGTCGTACTGCAGGTGACAATTTGCCTTTTGATTTCAATGTGTTCGAGAAAATGCCTATGTTCGATTTTGTTCCCGATTGAAATATTTGAGCTTGATAACTTCGTCTAGATTTCACTAACTAGTTGAAAATAAACAGAAAATGTTTTAAGTTGAAACATTTTGGATAGTTAAATTAAACTAAGGATTGTGTAATTAGAATATAAGATTTGGCATCCCGATAAAACATTAGCGCGAAGGTAAAAACTTCGTCTTTGTGCTCATCAAAACGTATACACCCCCGACCCCAGCTTGTAAAAGAAATTGGCTAAGTTTAGTGTTCCGATAAATTCTTAAAACATGAAGCTCTTTACTAATAAAATAATTAAGTAATCACTCGTGATTATTGTTCATTCTCTTGGTTTTCGTTCTATTGTTGGATCAGCCATGGGTAAAATTGGTAATGCAAGAAGGGGTTAAGTCAGTTGCTACCACATTTTGCACAAAAAAGAAAACGATTTTTCTCGGATTATTTCTAATCTTTTTTTGTGCCAAAGATGTTAACTAATTAAGCTCGTACTTGGGTTTTGTTCAGGATGATTTCTTGCCAAGAACACCGACCCCGTTGGAAGATGTTTTCAAGTCCATCTTCTGGTTAGTTTTCATTAGCTAATACTAGTTGGATCCTATACGAAAGGCATTTTTTTAATAAAGTTTTTTACGTCTTAAATTAGTGAATATTTTCGGTTATTTAAACCAGGATGTAATGATTTGGACAGCTTGCCTTGCTTATTGTTTCTGGTGTGCCTGAGGGATACATTCATACCTGAAGGTAGAAAGCTCAGAGATCAAAGGAGACTATATACACCTGGTCGGATATATCACATCGTCGAAAGAAAATTTTGCAGGTAAATTCGCAAAGTTCAATACTCAATTTAATTTTCTATTACAGGTATTCAAATTTGACAGTTGTTCGATAAATCTAGATACTTTAAGTTAAATCTAGAGTTAGTTTCTTGAAATTGGACTTATTTAAACTTTTTTGAACTTGGGCTTTAGAATCTTATTTGTATATAAATTGTCGACTTTTCTTGGCCAAAATATTCAATTTTGTTTCTTACAGAGTTACAGGTATTCGAATTTGGTAGTTGTTCGATAAATCTAGAGTTAGTTTCTTGAAATTGGACTTAATACTTTCCTTGGCCAAAATTTTTTAAAGTGATTTTCTGATTCAAACTAGGATCACCGTTTAATGAAGAAAAATAAACTAATTGAGTTTTTAATACAATTTTATAATTACTCCCTCACTTTCCGAAAAAAAAGAAAAAAAGAATTCAAACTTTGATATATATGTTTCTTTAAAAAAATCAAGGGTCCGTTATACTCTTGATATATGTATATACATACATTCAGACATCCTAAACATTTTAATATCGTGTCATTAATTCTTATCCTTGCATAAAATTATATGTAAATAAAATTCAAGTCGTTGTCATGGATAAAATCTTTGCACTTATGACGATAAAAAATTGATTATTTGTCGATTTGGCACAAACAGATGTGGAAGGTTTCCACCGGAGGTGAGAACTGCTATTCCAGTGGATGGAAGATTCGAGCATATTGTGTTATCATGCAATGCTACCTCCGATCATGCTATTATTTGGATCGAACGAGAGGCGCAAAAAGCCTTACAAGTAAGTCAAAAAGCCACCTTTGGAGCTCTATTCTTTTTTGTCTCAACTAATTTTACAAACGATTATTTAATTGCCTTGAACCATAAACACCGACTTCTAAGACCAAGTGTTATATGTGTTACATGCTCGAAATTTTTCATGTTTCATATCTTAGAGAAAAATGACCACACGTATCTAGTCCAGGATCTTCGTAATTATTTCCAATTCTACCCCTTCTATTCAGGGCAGTGAAAACTAGCTATCCATTTACCTAATTTCTTGAATAAATTTGAACTTTAAATCAGAGGGCTTGAAAATAGTAGTAGTCGGCTTTCGATTTGTATATGACGAGACAAACAGGAAGCTGAGGCCCCATTTCTGCCATAATTTACTTGCTTAATTGTCTTCAAAATGATTACATGTTTAAGAGGGCTATTGTATCTTTTGAATTAGGGTAAATTACAACCACCCCTGAGGTATGGTCAATTTACGAAAAAATCCCTCTTGTTTGGATAATTACATCTACTCCTCAACTATGATTTTTTCTTACACCTCCCCCCTTATGGTGTCAAATTCAACATAATCATCTAGTTTCGTGGAATGTGTTATAGTTTGCACTCGTTTTGTGTAAAAATACAGTTTGCACCACAATCTAATATATACAAGTCAAAAAACATATATTATGATCATCTTGCTTCAAAATGTAGAGTTCGAATGGGATAAAACGGGTGCAAAAGTGATAATATTACATGTAATCTCGAAGATTCCACTAAATTTGAAACCGCAAGAGTGGACGTATAAGAGAAGATTTATAGTTGAGGGGGTGGTTGTAATTACCCAAATAGGAGGGATTTTCGTAATTTGACCATTCCTTAGGGGTGGTTGTAATTTACCCTTTGAATTATGAGACACTGTTAATCAACAATTATATTTCATATATTACTCTTCAAATGTTTTGTAAGTAAAAATACGTGTATGCCCATGCAGAACTTGAAAGAGCTAAGTACAGAGACCGTAACCACACCGCCAAAAATGCAGAAACTCGATAGGAAGCTGACATTAGAAAAAGAACACAAAGACGCGTTGGAAAGAGCCGTAAGTTTGAATATACCTCACGCTGTAATTCCCGGTGAAGAAGAATCTTCCGGAAACACTGAAGAGGGATCTTCTTCTTCGGTGGAGAAAAGTGTGGAAGCTTCTTCTCATGATGGAAAAACGCAGCACTCCTCGGAAATAGAAAAATCGTGTTGCAAAAACGCTAGGACCAATTGGAATGAAGTAGCGGAGAAGCTTTTCAAGAGAAATGAATCCGGAAAAATGCTGTTGAATAGAGATGTCTCCGACTTTGTTACATAAAAACTACTAATGATTCTTATAGATAATTCATCTTCCGTATTAGTTTTTTGTTGTATTTCCTACCATTCTTTAATGTATACAAGCCTGTACAAAATACTGATCCTTTTGGTTTGTATATTGTATATAGGGTGAAAAAGTTGTCTTTTGGCATGAGAGAATATGAGAGAATATAGAGGGTGTTTGGCTAAGCTTATAAGATGTTAAAATGAGCTTATAAGATGTTTTAGAGCTTATAAGCTTTTTCAAAGTGTGTGGTAATTTTTAACAAAAGATCTTTTTTTTTTGAAATACGCTGGTGAGAGTAAATAAGATCTTTTCAAAAAAATACCTAAGCTACCTTTTTATTTAAGATCTTATAATGAGTAAAAATATGAAATAAGCACATTATTCAAACACTCTAAAAATTAATCCTAAAAATAAGATGTAAGAGTTTATCAGCTCTTAAAACATCTTATCAGACGTAAGAGTTTATCAGCTGTTTAAAATAAGTTTAGCCAAACATCCTCATAGTGCAACATTTGAAGATCTTTTATTATGAAAATTCGAATTTAATAAACTTAATACAACGCCCTCCAACTATGCTCTCATTTTGAGAACTTAGTTAGCAGACCAGAGTTATTCATCTGAGTTGGTTTCACTCGAATTGAGTTATTGATTGTTCGCAAGTTGATTGTGTGAGATTTGTGATGAAGTTTTTGAAGATGGTATGTAATGGACTACATTTTAGCACTTTTTACTCCTCGGTGAATATGTCTTTCACAGTGAATGTGTTTAGCACTCCCTTTGGCTTATTCAACCCAAATTCAATAAGTAGTTGGAAAGTACTTCGTCCGTTTCAAATTATATGTCATTTTAGAGAATTTTTTTGTTTCATATTATCGTTATACAATTCCAATGATACATTAATTATATATAGTTTCAATTTCTCAACGACTTGGATGATTGAGATTTATTGGGAGAGAGAATTATGGGAGAGAAAATTCCACAGCGAACTTTGAGATCTCCAAATAGCAGGGACCCTCTATGATAGATGACTTAGCAATAAGCCCCATGTGAAATTTAGTCAAAGGCATTTACCCCCTGGTTACGCGTAATGCTTGACTAGTAGTCGGTTTTTGGACGTGAAATGGCGAAATTGACCCTCAAAATGTATTTATATGTATATATATTATATGTATATATATGTTCTTTTTAATTTGCTTGTTTAGAAATTAAAATATTATTAAAAAATAGCAAACAATTAAAATTGGAAAAATATTAAAAATTTGGTAATGAAATTAAGTATATGTTTTTTTTAAATACAAAATTAAAAAATACATAATAAAGGAATTTAAGTTTTCTTTTGGTGTAGGAATAATTTAATATATATACATAAATTATCTGATAATAAAAATAGAATAGTAAATTATCTAATTAACATATAAATAAAATAAAATAAAATAATTAAAATGTTTAAAAATATACGAATTTATTAATTGTAAAACCCCGGCGGTATTTGTGTCTTTTAATATCAAGTCAACACTCAAATGAATAATGAGTTGAGTGTGCTATATAAATAATTTCATAGGGGGGTTTTTACTAATTTATTTATCACATGGAGGTTTTTGTTATTTAGAGATTAGACATGGGTACTTTTTCCGTTTACTCAAATTATTAATGCGAGAGAAGTCAAAAAAGAAAATAAAAATTGGTAGAAGGGTATTTTAGTCTCCATATGAATTTTCCCTTCAAATTTAGCGTTATTAATTGACTATAGTTCAAAAATAATACTTTCTCCTCGAGATCTACACACATTAGCCCTTACTCATTATCGCAACTCTTTCCACAAATTTCTTAGAAAACTTTTGGTGGAGTATGGTTTATACGCTATTTGGAGTACGATTGCCATTGTACCATTGGCGTACAAAATCGGAAGCTCTGGGTCGAGCTCCCATGTCGATAAAGTACAAAGTTTTTCATTTGTTGTTGTCAAATGCAAATGAATTAATTTGACCGCCACATGATTATTGCCCATTCTCTTGTCTTCATCATGTTGGATCAGCCGTTGGTTATATGGAATCAACCATTTGTAAAGTTGGTAGGCAAGAAAGGTTAGTGAGTCATTGCGGATTTTGTTATTTTTTAAAGTACCATACAAATGGACTTTATTAGTATTATAAGTTTGTTTAGTATGTTTACAGATGAAGTGTTAGCTAATTTTATAGTACTCAACTTCCTGATGCATAGTGGCAATTGATTTAATCATATAACTGGGCGTGACTCGTGAATGTTATAAATACACTCTAAAATTCGAATCCTAGAACGTAAGGGAGGGCTGTAAAATGAAGAGGTTTTGTAGGAGGTCTTAAAAATTTCTACAATTTGTTGACAACTTCCTAGAATATTCCAATATACAAGTGATCTATTGTGGATTTCGATTTTGTGTTTTGAATTAGTTTTCCTAATATAGTAATAACATCTTTGGCCCAAATATTTTTATGACAGTTTGGTCCAAAGAGACAGACTGATACATGGTCTTCTTTCACATTACTGAAGTAATACATTATTATAATCTCCCACAAGGGATGAATTAACGGTTGGAGTAAGTGAGCATGTGTCGATTGACCAAAATTCGAATTCCTTTGGCAACAGTCGCTAGATGGGGCTTGTCACACATAGTTAACTTAGTGTGGTTTACATCTCTCGTTAATATATATATATATATATATATATATATATATATATATATATATATATATATATATATATATATATATATCCTATTCTTATTATTAGGGTAAATTACAATCACCCTCTCAACTATAAATCTTCTTACACGTCTACCCTTGCGGTTTCAAATTTAGTTGAATTTTCGAGATTATATGGAATATTATAACTTTTGTACCCGTTTTATTCCATTCGAACTCCACATTTTGGAGGAAGATGATCATAATATGTGTTTTTTGGCTTTTATATATCAGATTGTGGTGCATCAGAAACTGTATTTTCACACAAAAACGAGTACAAACTAGAGCACATTCCACAAATCTAGATGTTAGGTTGAATTTGACACCATAAGAGTGGAGATGTAAGAAAAAATCATAGTTGAGGGGTGTAGATGTAATTATGCAAAGAAGAGAGGTTTTTTCGTAAATTGACCAAAAAAAATTAAATAAGTTAACGCCAAAATCCGGCAGCGGAAAAAAAAAGACCAGAAAAAATAAAATAAAATAAAAATAATCAAAAAGTCAACGCCGGTTTCTGGCGGCAAAAAAAAAGTTTTTGAAAAAAAAAAGAGTCAAAATTGGATTCTTGTGGTCAAAATTGATTAAATTGAAGTTACAGTTAAAAATTTAGTATAAAGGGTTGAATGTAATTTTGTCATATACATGAATGTATCTTTATTTATAATAAATATTAAAGGGATGTGCTTATTGGTGAAAGAGATATAGCCTTAAACCTAGAATAATAAAGATGTTTGGTTAGGGATTTATGCACAAAAACCCCAAAGGAAAAAGTCAAACGGATCGAAAATATCGTCCAATTTCCACCCATGGAAACAACCAACCCTTTCCAAAACACATAAATATTACATCAAAAAATTGGGAAAATTATACTTCCCATCCCTCAAGTTTGCACCAATTTCACATTTGGTCCCACATGTTCAGAAAAATCACATTTGGTCCCTCATGTTTCAATAATTTAACACTTTTGGTCATTTCCGTCATTTTACCGTTAACTCGCAGTGATGGGCACACGCTTGATTCCGTGAGTAATAACAAAAAATTGACGGAAATGACTAAAAGTGTTGAATTGTTGAAACATGAGGGACCAAATGTGTTTTTTTTTGTGCAAACTTGAGGGATGGAAAAATGTATTTTTCCCTCAAAAAATTTATACTACAATCTAGAAATCTTTTCCAACCCTTCAAGAACCATGTGTAGCTCCAAACCCTGCGTATTATTTCCTCCGTTTCGAGCTACAAACTCGTGTATTCTATCTTTAACCTGTATCCAGCTTCTGCCAGGTGGCTTCCCCTTCATCGAACCTCTCATTTCTTTCCTAACACGAACAACTTCACTCCACCGATTCTCGTTCGCATAAATATTCGACAAAAGAACCGAAGCCCCACCTCTCTCATTCAAAAACTCAATCTTTCTCAAAACACATTCACCAAAATCCAACTCATTATGAAGCCTACAACCACTCAATAAAGATCCTAAAACAGCCAAATTAGGCTCCATCGGCATATTTTCTACGATATTATAAGCTCGCTCGACCATCCCAGCTCTTCCCAATAAGTCGACAATGCATCCGTAGTGGCGGAGATCGGGGGCAATTCCGTAATTTTTGGTCATCGACTCGAATATGGATAACCCTTCCTCGACCAATCCGGAGTGAGCGCACGCTGAAAGAGCAGCTACGAAGGTTACTGCATCGGGGGCAACTTCGTAAATTTGCTCCATTTGAGATAACATGTTTAGAGCTGCTTGTCCTTTTCCGTGCATAGCGTATGCCGAGATAATCGATGTCCAAGAATACAAGTCCCTCTTATTAGTAGAATCTTGAATATCATCGAAAAGTTTTCTAGCGTAGGTTAAATCTCCAGATTTTGCGTAGGCGTCTATTAGTGAATTGGTGATGGAAATATCGAGTTCGATCCATCCACTTTTCTCTAGGAAAGCGTGCATGCATTTTGTGGGGTCCATTGAGCCTAAACCACCACAAGCCGACGTTGCGGAGATGATTGTAACAACATTAGGCTTCACTCGAGAATCATATTCATCAGCCATCATCTTTTTCAAGACGTGAATTGCTTCGGTGTAGTAAGATTGCGAGACGAGTCCCGATATTAAACTTGTCCAAGACACCACATCTCTGTCGGACATTTCGTCGAACACCTGCCATGCATCCGCTGCAGAATTGCAGGCTAAGTACACAGTGAGAAGAGAGTTCTCCACGAACAAATTATCAGCGAAATGTAGTTTGAGTACGTGGCAGTGCACTTGTTTCACCGAAACCAGATCGGAAATGGTTCCGCAGGCTTGGAGCAAGAATGGAAACGTGTATTTATCGGGAACCATTTCTCGGCTGAGCATTTTGATGTAGTAATCCGATGCAGTAATGGGGTCGCGAGCGGAGAAGAATCTAATCATTGTATTCCAAGAAAAAGTATTGGGTTTTTCAATCTGATCGAAAACTCGAATCCCGAACTCAGAAATATCCGATTCAGCACTGGTTCGTTCCGATTGAATCAAGGTGAGATAAAGGAGGCGGCTCATGACGAAAGGGTTCCGATGAAGGCCGGAAACGAATACGTAAGAGAGAAGGTGTTTGATGTGGTTGGACGATCGGCGGCATGTTTCTTCGAGGAGTTTTAATCTGGTGTGTCTCTGGAACAATTGGTTATGGTGGACCCAAGTTGAAGAAGAAGAAGAAGAATTGGTTTGGGATGAGAAATTGATTGTTCTGCAGATGTGGTTGAAATTGATGAATCTTCTTTGTAGAAAGGGATTTTTGGATTGCATTCAAAATTTATAAGAGAGGTTGTTCCGGCAGAAAGTGGGCGGTGCTCCGGCGGCTGAAATTTTTAGAGAAAGGCCACAAGATTGTTTCTGAATTTTGGTTTTTTAACCCCGGAGTTTTAAATGTTTTTGCAATTAGGACCAAACTACAATTTTTTTTTTTTTTGAGAAGACCAAACTACAATTCAAGTTGGAATTCATTTTGACAATGAAGTTTTATTTACTTTTGAAATGTTCAATTCGATTTTCAACAAATGCCTTTTTGTTGAATTTCGAACCGAGCTTGAATCACTGAAATCCGAGTACATTCGAAAAAGTTGTGGCCGGAAACACTTCACTCGATGAATAACAATATAATTTACTGTCGTTTTGATATTCAACCTTGATTTAATTCGTCTTTCAGATAACTCAAAACGTATGAGTTGTATTTTCTTTTCTATATTTTGTTGCAATCAGTTCTGTCGCGGGATTCGTACGCATCCAACTAGTTAGAACCACCGGATTGTGGAGTGGTGAAAATAAAATGCCGATGCAACATTCCCGATTGTGGGATCTTTCTATTCAACAACATACATCAAAGTAAATCGAGACCAGCTCGACCACTTATTCTTTTGGTGCGTACATAGAAGATATCTTACTTGCGAAATATTTTACACTTTGTTCTTGCGATTTTCTTAAAATCTCTACGAATCATTTGAATACTATTGCTTTGACATGGACACACATTTAGAGAAGGATTTCCCCTCCTCCCGATTTGGCCAATGTTACCTACTACCATTCATACGTTTTCCCCGAGGATTTTCCCTCCCCCGATATTTTGATCTTGATTAAATTATATTTACAAAAAACTCAAAACAAGAAAGATGTGGATCGATATATTGAATTTCCAACCCATCTTGAATAAGAAAAATCATTTCGAGATCTTTCGGGTATAACTTTTTCAAATAGCAACCAAGCAAAGTATTTCGTAGCATTTTCAAACAAACACGGATTTTAGTGATTCGAGTTCGTGTGTAAAATTACGGTATTGAGGATAAAATGTGAGTGGTGGTCCATCTAGAATTCACTAAATCCTAGGAGCAAAACAAGACAAGGGGTTTTCTTGTCCAAACACCACCTTCACCAAAAGTTTTCCAAGCCCGCCAAATCTCCCTCCACTAAATTTCATTTCAAACTTTCAAATTTTTGAACTATCTCCAAAAATTCAAAATAAAAAATTAAAAAAAAAAAAAAAACATCACAGAATAAAACATTAAAGATAACATATAGCCCCCAAAATACAGCCATAGACAACAAAATTAAACACTAATTAAAATCATTCCCATTACAAATTACAATAAGTAAAACACCTACAGATATGATAATCCAAACACATGATAAACAAACTCCTAAACCAACAAAAGTCAAAGGGTAAGAAATCGAGATCGTAACCGAAATCGAAAACCGAAACTAAAAAACAAGAACCAATATTCAGACTTCCACACCATTCTGCACAGCATCGGTTTTGTCCTTCCTCGGCCTACCCCTCGGCCTCCCACTACCAGTGGGTCCCGCCGAAGTCTTGGCTTTCTTGGCAGCAGCCGGTGCACTCGGGTCCTTTCTTGGCCGACCCCTACCTCTAGAGCTACCTGCCGGAGCGGCAGGGGCGGGAGCAGGGGCGGGGGCAGAGGGGTCTTTCGGCTTTGGGGGGCGGCCCCTTCCACGCTTGACGGGGGCATCGGCCCCTGCCTTGAGGTAGCTGTTGTTGACGAAGAGAAGCTCGCCGTTTTCCTTCATGGAGGTGAGGTTGGCTTCGAGGATGTCTTCGTGGTCGTCTGAGATTTCTTTGTACTTCGACTCGATGTACTCCGATATCGATGACTTGTCTGAACCGTCTTTCTGCTTCAGTGCTTCTATGGCTTCCATTATCATCTGTGTGCACAAATAATTACAATTTTTTTAAATAAGAAAATAAAAAAGCAGAGACACACTTAGTGTGTGAAATTAAAATTGCCCAGATTTAATGTAAAATCAGGCGGAAAATGGAAATGGATTTGTAAATCTGGACAGAAACATGTTTAATTTTAACATAGATTTCGACGAATGAAACAACCAAAATTAGGGTTTATAAACATTAAAAAAAAAATAAGAAATAAGGGTTTCTGTGTTCAAATGTGAAGCTCCTAATTAATTCATGAAAATTAGGGTTATAAAATCGACAATTAATTCATACAAAAATCATGTACGGCCAACAACATATAAAAATAAAAATTAAATAAATAATTAAATGAAGCTAAAAAAAATCGCGAAATGGAAAAGGGGAAACGGGGGCAGAAGAGTAATTTGTGATGTTCTAACCTCTGGGTAAGGAGGGAGTGACGCAGATTTGCCGAGCTCTTCGTCAATCGCCATGGAAGCTTGACTGTGAAATTGTAGAGAGAGAAACAAAGCGACACAGTAGAGAGAGAGAGAGAGAGAGAGAGAGATTTAGGGGTCAACTACACAGTGAGGGAAACTGAGGTGGGGGTGGGTGGGGGTGGGGGGGTCAGAAATTGTGATTGTTAGAGAGAGAAAGGGCGTACCATTTATAATCGACTAAATTAATTTATTGCAACGGGCTCCGATTCCGCCAAGAGAAAAGCTCGCGATTGTGTTTTTAATCAAGCCAAAATTAAATGAATGGACGGCTGCGATCATCTTGATCGAACGGATGTACGCTAGTGAACATGGTTAGACGAGGATCGATGACGTGGCTTGGAGATGAATTATTAAATGAAAATTTAACTTTAAGCCGGGCCAGCCCTAGCTGGCTTGGGCTTGGGCCCATATTGAAACCCGATCCACAGACAGTAACCAACAGATTTTGACCAAAAAAATTGACCCGAATAATGCATATATGGATGGGTCAATTAAGGATTAGGTTTGTCTAACAAAGTCAAATCAAAAGTCAAACCCGATTTTTTTTTTTTTTCTTTCCATTTTTTCTATTTTAATTTTCAACGTTGAAGATTAGTCAACGATCCATATTAATGTAGGATTTTTTTTTTTTTTTTATATTGGTGAGTTGATCTGTGAACTGTGAATTGAGGGTTCTAACAAGCCTATTTGAAAAAGATTTTGAATTTCAAAATAAAAAAGAAATTAAAACCGATACGGGCTCGATTATCCTAAAATCCTAATTAATAAAGTTTTACATCAAAGCTCAAAGACAGCCCAAACTAACTCTCACCTTGCCCACCAACATTCCATAAAATATGTTACTAGCCCTACGTGGGATAGCTATAGACGGTGGATGTGACTACATTCGGGCGAAATAAAGAGAAGAAGGAAAAGCCTACAACATGACATGGACTAGGAAAGGGGCTCATTTACATCATAAGCATAAGCGATCACATCAGCAAGTCATCCCTATTGAACTGACTCAGGTCGTAAGGAACGAGGACGAGGCAATTCGCCCACAGCAGACAAGCATAGCTCGCAGTGATCGTCGAAATTTTAACACCGGAAAACTCTTTCTCGACACTATTTTTGCAAGTCTATCAGGAACCAAGGGCTTCACCTTATTTGGGCATTTTTTTTTCACCTGAAACACATTTTATTTCTTTATATTTGAGTGAGCCATTTAGGCCAAATCAAAAACCATCAAAATCGACCCTTGTTTAGTTGGAACTAGTCATGAACCGGCTATTTGCGAAGGCTCCGTTAAGAGTGGGCATATGCCCATGTTCTGTTGGTTTCGACTCATGGTCATGGCTATTTATCGGGGAAAATGGGGAAAATCATGTCTATTATAGGGAAAAATTGGGATAAAATGAAAAATAAATGATTGTCAGCGTGATTTTTTAAAAGGGAAATAAGCAATACCCTCCATTTGCGAAATTAATATAAGAGGGGGACCCTTCATTTTACTAATTAGTGAAAACCTTTTTAGTTGTTAGTTACATTAGATGATTAATAAAACCAAACTTCAAGCAATACCCTTAATGAATTATAACTATCTTTTTTTTTTCTTTTACACTCCAATCCATGATTCACGTCAATCTCACCAAATATATCTTCCACGAGCTCTCCTCTGATTCAATTTCACCAAAATATAAAATCCCACAATCTCTTCTCCAATTTAATCTCATTTTCAAAATTCTGAAGTAAAGTAATCGTGTAAATTATACGGGGGCGAATTCACAACCATAAATTAGATTAGTAAGGATTTTCCAGCGAGGTGTTGCCCTGTAATTAAGAGTGCATTTCATTTTTCCATACTATTGATTGTGGCAGTGGAAGAGGAGAGGGGTGAATTTGCAATGGCAGCGACGGCGGAGGACGGTGTTGGTGGTGTACGGGGAGGACAAAATAAAGACCCATCACAATCTGTTGGTTGGGGATTGACATAATTAACTACGAAATTCATAGTTGATTAACGTAAATCTACTACAAAATTCATAGTTGATTAATTTAAATTGACTAGATAATTCATAGTTGATTAACGTAAATTGACTACAAAATTCATCCAGCAACCTTCTTTTCAAGTATTGCCAAGAAGATGACGAATTTATTGGTTAAACTAAGACTCGTGTTTCTTCTATAAAAAATGGCGCATGCTTAGTATTTGGAATTGGAAGTGTTAAAACTAATTAACAATGAACATAGTATAATATTTTCTGTGTATTCTTCTCAATAAAGGTATGAGCATATATACACGAAAGAATTAAGTTAAACAAGGAAGAACTAATTAAAATCAAATCAAATCCGAAAATTACACGCTAATGAAATCCCATAATTATGAATCGACACCTTGACCACTACGGTCAATGTGATGTCATTAAATTTGGTCAAACAAATTCAAAATATTTTACATTTTGAGGGAGAAATCTGGTGGGCATAATTTGGTATTAAATTTGCTAGGGTTTACAAAATTGGGAATCTTGATTAGAGAAATTAGGTAAGAATGTGAGTGGATTGGGGGTGTGTTCCAGCTTGATTTTGACTGCCAAATGGACATCATACGCGCAACTAGTAACAATTTCATCCAAGTTAACTTGGAAATGTGACGGACCGAAGCTTAAGTGTTGAAAAGTGGTAAATTCAAAGATTAATTTCATGGCAGCAAAAGTTTAAGGACTAATATTGTGTTAGTGATTTAATATTAAAGACAAAAACTGCAATTATCCCGACTCCTGTCAAATATTAAAAAGAGGATTGGGCATCTCCCCATTATTGTAATATTTTGAGTAGTTTTATTATCTAACTTTTTAATTCAAATTATTAAGAGAGTAGTCAAGTAGAGATGGGATGTGAATCGAACCCTAGACCCTGACTACCACGGTCAATGCAATATCATTTAATTTGGTCAAACAAAGTCAAAATAGTTGACATTTGATGTGGATCTCTAACTTTGCAACTCTAGGCATAAAAACCTTTATGCCGAATAAAGCAATTACACAAGGACAATCATATTCCCATATGACTTTGCTTTTCTTTTTCTTTTGATTAAACTTGATGAACTCAAATCCAATAAATAAACCCTAAATCAAAGTTGGCCCATGTCTAATTCGATTCGGTTTCGGTTTTGGTTTTGGCTTTAGTTTCGGTTATTTGGTTTCATTTTTCAAAATTAGAAACTCAACAAGTTTCGTTTGTAAAATTTCAAGAGAATGCACAACATTGATGAATTAGATAATCTGGTAATCAAACAAAATAATCAATATCTATTCATCGAAGAAAAAAAAGCGCCAACTTGTATGTATCTCAATACGAATACTACACGAACATATTATTAAGGTAATGGAATCTCAGCCAATTTTCTGAAAGAATATTCCACGGATCTCAAATCTCGAAGATGCTGCAGAATTTCTTCAAGAAGAACAATCCCTTTATTTCCTTTCGTCGTAGATCTTATGCAGTGATTTACAAACTCGTTATCGGATTCAAACATTTGTAGCCGATCGTAAGCATTGCTAATTGGTCCCTCTTCGATCAAGATTTTATCTTCAGCTTCATCGAAAAGTGGGAGGAGTTTCTTCGACATTCGGTCCGTATTTATCTCATCATTATCATCTCGCGACGAAAACAATTTGGCTTCCAAAACCTTGAGTTCTTCGAGTATGCATATTCTCTCTTCGTCGAACTCCGCTAAAGAGATATCGCTCACGGTCAACCGTTTGATGCATTCCACTTCTTCTTCTTGACGAGTATTTACGATAATACCCTCGTGCCCGTTTTCAAAATCGAGATCAAAGCGGTACATTTCCAGCTCCTTTTCGAGCTCTCGCTTCTCCCTTTCTCGTTTCGAAACGAGATCGTTCAAGTGCTGCAGCGCTTCTTGATCGTATTCGGATTGTTCTTCCATCATTCTTTGGTAATGCAGTGCCTCCATTTGCATGTCGGATTTCTCTTGTTGGAGCTTATTTATCATAGCCATCGTTTGAATGGCCGATATTGCTGCGGATTTTCTCTCTTCTTCGAGTTCTTTGTATAATTCACTCATAGCCTTTTCTTGAGCTTTTAATGAAGCTTTTAAATGTTCCGTCTCGGTTATTACGCCTCCATCTAAAGAACCCTCTTTTTGTTTCGATTCAACTGATATAAACCGCAGGAAAGATCGAAACCTTTTAGACATAATTTTTGTAATCTCGAACATATATATATTATATTATAGTACACGAAAACCTATTACAAAAAAGTGCTTATTTACCTTGGAAGCTGTCTATCACTTCAACTTCTGCTTTGCTATCAATCAACTCTATGCAAATGAAGCCATCAGATTCTAAGTATTCTTCTTCATTCTGCAAAAACAAATCACCCAAATTACAATATTCTGTCTTTTTCTCGTCGCTTCTCGTTTCTTCGTATTTTTTGTCATGCCTCTTATAATCAAGAACATCATAAGAAGGCTTTAATGGAGGGTATAGATCATTTCTGCTCAAGATTATTTGATCACAGCAAGAACATACTAGATCATTCCCCTCGTTTTTTTCTTGGACTATTATACCCTCATTCATAAAGAAATCAATCAACGGCGAGATTTCGATTTCGTTCGCGTTTCCACGATGGGACGGCCTAAAAGACGAGCAATCGCCGCACAAGTTCTTGGATTCGGCCAATCTTTGGTGATTCATGCAGTAGCTCAGCCTGGCGATTTCGATCCCGTGCACCTCGCACACGTGGTAATTACGGTGGGGTTGCGCGTGAATTTTTTTGGAGTCGAATATGTGGTTGAATCTGGTGCACCACGTGCAGATTGGTTTGAGGGCGAAGTATTTGGCGAACTTTTGTATGAGATGAGAGAGTAATGAGTTGAGGAGGAGGAGGAGTATGAGAATCCACTCAAGTGCTGCATGAATTAGAGTCGCTGCAATTTTGTGGCAGTTTCTGTCCGGCATTTTCACAAACACTTTGGCGACCATGGATTTTTCTGAACTAGCTTATGAGCTCAGAATACTGCTGTGTGTGTGTGTGTGACTGTGTGTTTCCACTCTTTCTGAAAGTTGATATGAAATTAATCAATTATAGTACTCAATAGCCTTTTTCTTAGTGATGTGATTGGATTTATTGGAGCGGCAAGTTTTTCCCCACTACATCCTTTTGGAGCCTTTTTATCAATTACAAATAGTGTCAATTACGGCCAACACCTAGGGTGAGATAACGTTAATTTACGAAAAAAATCTTTATGTTTGGATATTTAGTATTTACAAACACCCTATCAAATATGAATCATATTACACGTCCATTTATGCGGTGTTAAATTTAGTGGAATTTTCTGGATTATGTGGAATATTCTCTGTTAGAATCCTTTGGATTCTAATTATACGAGAATTAATGAAACTTGTGCCACAAGTTTGCATATACCGTGAGCTAAAGAAGGGAAGAGTCCTCGTAGCTTTTAATTCTTTTAATTTGTCATTAATTGATTTATAATAGGAATTATTCTTCTAAAGAGTTATTCTTATTTTAACCCAAGACTTTCTTGTGTGCAGGTCTCCTATTGTTAGAATCAAAATTGGAGTCTAATTATTCTCAAAGTCTTGGGGAACAAGTCTTCATGTTGCCGTGTGTTTTTTATTGAAAAAGGAAGAAGTGGTTTCCTTGGTTTATTATATGTTGTCATTAATATTTGAGATATTATTTTATATGGGAATTATTTATTGATAAGGCAAATCAATCTCCTATATCTCTAAGATTTAGATTCCTACGTGACTTGTATTTCTAAGATTGTGGTCTCTGACTTTTCCTTGTATAGGGATCTTATGGCGTAGGATATAAAAGGAGAGCTACCTCAGCAATAGGTTTCATGCGTTTTATTGGAGAGAAAAATAATATTTTTCTGCTCTTTTGATTGCTGCTCCAGGAACGTCTTTTTATCGAGAGAAGTTTTTCACAGAAAATATTTTTCCTCTCGTTTTTATTGTTCCATCGTGATACGTGATTTTCATAGAAAATATATCGGCTTCAAGGCTTTGTGGTGAAGACACCAAGATTCAAGGAGTATCACAAGTTTGCTTCTTCTACACAAAAAGAAGATCGGTTCTTCGGGAGAGGGGCTTAAACAGATCTCGGGAGGAGATCGATCCGCCGACTGAGGGATTCAGCGTTGAAGGGAGTTCAACCGTGCGGAGCAAGGGACGTGGTGCAAATTGAAGATTTATAATTCAGCGTAGTATACAAGAACGGCGTCAACAAAGAGGGAGTCTTTGTATTTTGATTAAGTCCTAATATTGTATTCGTAAAACTAAAAATTAGTAAATTTTATTTGCAGGTCCCCGTGGATGTAGGGTACAATTGTATCCGAACCACATTAAAATTTGTGTCTCGTTTATTTCTGTTTTTACGAACTGCTTCACGAACTGTTGCAACACTTCACACAACAGTAACGAAAAACTGAATCTGACACAAATAATTTATATCTGCACGAAATAATTCTAACAATTGGCATCAAGAGCCTGTCACTAGATACACTTAGTGAGATTTTGGGATTGAATTCTTTTTTATTTTTTTTGTGCAGACATGAATAATCATCGTGAAGGCGCATTCCTACCACCTGTCTTGGGTGAATTGAACTACTCTGATTGGAAAATAAGGATGAAGATGTTCATTAAATCTATTGATGAATGGGCCTGGCGCGCGATTCTAATTGGTTGGACACATCCTACCTCAATGAATGAGTCACACGAGATCATTCAAACCCCAAAAGAGAAGTGGACTGATGAAGAAGTACGAATAGCAGATTATAATTCCAAGGCAACCAATGCTATCTTGAGTTGTATCGATGAAGATCAATTCAAATTGATATCAATGTGCAAATCAGCAAAGGAGGCATGGGATGTTCTACAAGAGGCCTACGAAGGAACAACTCAGATAAACGAGTGCAAACAGACTGTCGCTGAAACTGTTGCAACAGTTGGACAGACTGTTCAGACAGAACTTAGGTATGATAAGTTGCATTCAATATCTGATAAAAGATTAACTCCGTTAAATCTTGCAGGTGATGATTGGGATTCAGAAAACAACAGCGATGATGACGTGTCATCCTTGGAAGAAATAAAGCAATGCTATGAAAAGATGTACGAAAAATTTCTTCAGGTGTGTGAGTCAAATAAATTCTTAGAAAAAGAGAAGCTTGTCCTAATTGAGGAAAACAAAGTATTGAAGGTACGAATTTCTACTCTTGAACAAAATATTATTTCTGCTAGTAGAGAAACAGATAGCTTGAAGGCTAAATTTGCTCAAACCCAAGATGCTATTTCTAAGTTTAATACTGGTAGGGTAACTTTGAATGATATTTTGAACCAAAATCAGCCGAATTGCGGTCGTACAGGTATAGGACGTAATCAGCTATCTAATGATGCATTGAAACAGAAAGAAGATCCAAAAAGAAAAATCAATTTTGTTAAACAATCCACTGTTTCACAAACTGTTGCGACAGTTGCATCAACTCAGTCATCTCAAAGAAAACGTTTTGTCCCTACCTGTCATTTTTGTCATGCTCCTGGTCATATACGACCTAGGTGTTTTAAGTACTTGAAATTAGTTAAAAGAATAATGGCCCGCTCACCACTTTCCGCTAAAATTGATCACACTTTTGTGTCGTCTCAAAAACCCAAGATAAAGGTTGATTTAGTGAATAAATCTCAACAAAAAATCTGGGTAAAGAAGTCTGATCTTAATTGTTTATCTGCCATTACTTCTTTAAAATCATGTGATGATAGTACTAACTGTTCCAACAGTTCTGGTGACAAAGCTAGTTTGGGGAAGGAAAAATTTGGTAATCTGAATTGTGATAATTTGTATGCGAAAAATAAGTTTATGAATCCAATTCAGCATTCGAGAACTAAGCTTACTGATATTTGTCATATTTTCATAAGGGGCTTGGTTAAAAAGGGGGTTGTCTCAATTGATTATGCTGCAACGGAGAATGAATTAACTGATGCTTTTGCAAAAACCCTTGATGCACAGAAATTTGATTCCTTGCGAAAATCGCTGGGAATTTATGTTGTTTAATCTGATGCAGTTGCATGAACTGTTGCAACAGTCTGTGTGTCCAGACTTGCAACTTTTAGAGGTAGGACACTTCATATGTTTTTGCATCTCATATAGGACCTGCATTAAGCATACTGCATATGATTGAGACAAATGTGAATTTGATACTTCGTGTATTTCTAAATTTTGTGGGGTAGAACTTCACCAATTGCCAAAATGATTACTTAAAAGGCTCCAACTTATTTATTTCTCTGAATAGTCTTGTCATGGTTGGATGTTTTTATAGGGAAAAGCTACCTCTTTTAATGAGTGAAAGCTACTCTTGAACTACTGTTACTAATATATATATCTACAACCATTTGGTCAGTGAATAGTTCGAAGCCTTTTTGAGTCGAGCCAGTAAATCACGTGGCCGAAAGCTCGCTACAAGGCTCAATTAGAAAGCCCAGGGGACTACACATTGCACGGCCAATATAAATTATATATATATGGTCAGTGAATAGTTCGAAGCCTAGTTGAGTCGAGCCAGTAAACCACTTGACCGAACACTTACTACAAAGCTCAATTAGAAAGCCCAGGGGACTACACATTGCACGACCACCATAATCTCGTTCTTTTTATTTGCTCTATTTTTCATAAAAAAAAAAAAAAAAAAGCTACCATTAGACGTGTGTGTACGCTACCTAATACGAGCATCTTTGTGTTTGACTTGGGATTATTAAGTTTGTTGGTTGCATTGGCAGTCGGATTTTTGGGGATTGCGCTTATCGTGAATGTGAAGATAAATCCCATATGTTTTGTTTGTCCATGCAGTATTCTATTCACATATGTCTCTTCACTCATGTTTATTTCTCATATTTACTTCTTGTCTTGCATTAGGCATTAAAAAAAAAAAAAAAAAAAAAAAAAAAAGAGAGAGAGAGAGAGAGAGAGACGGGATTTTTGTTTATGTGCTGGTTAAATTTGATTTTTGTTGCAACCGGATCTATTGGGCCTACTACTCACATTTCCACGTTTCGTATGAAGTTTGGCAAAGTCTGTAGTCTTTGTTATTTAATGCTGGATTTGATATCACTATCCTTTTGATTTCGTATTGCAATTATCGTGTGTTATTGAGTGTGTGAGTTTGTGATTTTGTGTTCCCGTCATGTATGGTGATTCTTCTTACTTACTTTCAAAATTCTCTCTACGTTTGATATTTTTGTTAAGTGTTTGAACAGCTTGCTCGAATCATCAAGATCTTTTTGTTAAGTGTTTGAACATCTACGTGCACCATGTTGAGTTATCTATGCATGGTGATTGCCCAGAAAGGGGGAGAAAAGAACAGTAACGATGGCATGAACACAGGGGGAGTTCCGACAACTGTTGCGACAGTGCATCAGACAGTTGCTGGAACAGTGCAGGAATGCAGGGGGAGTTCAGAGGAATTCATTGTCAAGGGAAGTTGATTCTGCTACTGAAAAGAGTTGTTTTATCTGCTGAACTGTTTGATAAACTGTTGCAACAGTTTATATTTGCAGACGTTATTTTGAATTTGCTGACCCTTGTTCATGCATATATATCATATATTTAGGGGGAGTAAATGTTCTGACCAATCAATGCCAAAGGGGGAGAGTGTTAGAATCTCGGTGGGATTCTAAGTCCACAACACCAAGTGGAATTCTATGGAGATGTGTATTAATATGAGGAACATATTTTCCTTAGTTATCTCATCAGATAATTTGAGAAGAAATAAATTATCTCTCCATATTAATCACCTGAACGTGTCTATCCAAAATAGAAGGAATTCCATCTTTTTATTTCTACTGTGGTAATTGTCATTAATTGGTTTCCTTGTTTGATTTCTCCAGAGCTTCACAAGAATATAAAAGGAGGAGCTAATGCCGACGTTATTTGCTGAGTCTCTTATCACGTGGATAATTTACCACGTTGTCATCCACCGCCTTCCAAGTCTATCAAGCCGAGTAAGCAAAGGGGAAGAATGAATGCATTTACAAGAGGAGCTGCCTAAGGATCATTCACAGAGGGAGATACACATGCAGGGGGAGCTGACTCCGTTGTGAACCACCTGCCGAAGCCACTACTGTGGGAACAGTTGCTGAAACTGTGGCACTTACTATTGCAGCAGTTGATGCCACTCTTGTTGAAAGAGTTGATGATGATCTTTAGTTTTATTTGCTTCCGTCTAATCATCTGATTGTTTTATTTTCAGGTTTTTTACTCAGTGAGAGAAAATGATTATAATCAATAAACGACAAAGGGGGAGATTGTTAGAATCCTTTGGATTCTAATTATACGAGAATTAATGAAACTTGTGCCACAAGTTTGCATATACCGTGAGCTAAAGAAGGGAAGAGTCCTCGTAGCTTTTAATTCTTTTAATTTGTCATTAATTGATTTATAATAGGAATTATTCTTCTAAAGAGTTATTCTTATTTTAACCCAAGACTTTCTTGTGTGCAGGTCTCCTATTGTTAGAATCAAAATTGGAGTCTAATTATTCTCAAAGTCTTGGGGAACAAGTCTTCATGTTGCCGTGTGTTTTTTATTGAAAAAGGAAGAAGTGGTTTCCTTGGTTTATTATATGTTGTCATTAATATTTGAGATATTATTTTATATGGGAATTATTTATTGATAAGGCAAATCAATCTCCTATATCTCTAAGATTTAGATTCCTACGTGACTTGTATTTCTAAGATTGTGGTCTCTGACTTTTCCTTGTATAGGGATCTTATGGCGTAGGATATAAAAGGAGAGCTACCTCAGCAATAGGTTTCATGCGTTTTATTGGAGAGAAAAATAATATTTTTCTGCTCTTTTGATTGCTGCTCCAGGAACGTCTTTTTATCGAGAGAAGTTTTTCACAGAAAATATTTTTCCTCTCGTTTTTATTGTTCCATCGTGATACGTGATTTTCATAGAAAATATATCGGCTTCAAGGCTTTGTGGTGAAGACACCAAGATTCAAGGAGTATCACAAGTTTGCTTCTTCTACACAAAAAGAAGATCGGTTCTTCGGGAGAGGGGCTTAAACAGATCTCGGGAGGAGATCGATCCGCCGACTGAGGGATTCAGCGTTGAAGGGAGTTCAACCGTGCGGAGCAAGGGACGTGGTGCAAATTGAAGATTTATAATTCAGCGTAGTATACAAGAACGGCGTCAACAAAGAGGGAGTCTTTGTATTTTGATTAAGTCCTAATATTGTATTCGTAAAACTAAAAATTAGTAAATTTTATTTGCAGGTCCCCGTGGATGTAGGGTACAATTGTATCCGAACCACATTAAAATTTGTGTCTCGTTTATTTCTGTTTTTACGAACTGCTTCACGAACTGTTGCAACACTTCACACAACAGTAACGAAAAACTGAATCTGACACAAATAATTTATATCTGCACGAAATAATTCTAACATTCTCCAATTGGTACCCTTTTTTTTTCCATTCGAGCTCCACATTTTGAAACAAGATGATCATAAGATGTGTTTGACTAGTAAATATCAGATTCCGTGGAATGGTCTCTAGTTTGTACTCGTTTTGTATAAAAATGTTGTTTATGTTGCACCACAATCTGATATTTATTAGCCAAAAAACACATCTTATGACCATCTTTTTTTTCAAAACGTGGAGCTCAAATGAAAAAAACAGGTACAAATTGGAGAATATTCCATATAATCTAGAAGATTCCACTAAATTTGACACCGAATGGTGAGCATGTAAGAAGATTCATAGTTGCCGTAATTTACCATTAAAAACATTCTAATTGCATGTGTTTAGATAAAAAGTATGTTTTATAATATTTATTTATTACATAAAAATACAATAAGATATTAGTAGATTTGAAATTAAATTAATCGGCCCACCACCATCATCATAATTCACAATGAGTTGCTAGGCTGGTAACCCCACCGAAAAAGTGTACGGCTTAGTTCATAATGAGGAATGATACCCTTAATTTTTTTGCATTTTTCTTCTTAATTATTGTTATCTTTAATTATTTTTTTCTTCTTTTATTTGCTTTTTGTGGAAGGGAATCTCCAAGCACGTTCGCATAAATTCTTGTGAAGATAAATTTATTTATTTATATAGTTCATATTTTAATAACTCGGATGATCTCAATTTTGTCGAATTAAATCATCTGAAATATTACCGAAGGACTAAATTGTGAACTTCAAGACTACTGTTGCATCTTGTAAATATGACCACAAGTCGCTCGACTTAACGACAAAGGGTCGATTATTCGTTGATTATGAGTCGCGAATCAACCAGTGTATTACAAATTGGTTACAGTTCAATGTAGTTTGTACGATTCATTAATAAAGAAAAACCTTGGAGATATGAATGCTCAAGATCAAACAACCGTTGCATAACACTTACCTTAACCAACCAACTGTTTTGAACTTGTAGGTCCGAACCGTCTATTTTTTTAAAATCAAGAAAATAAGATGAGTTGACCGTTATAGACCAACGCCAACATATCTTGGCTAGAGCTGGAAATTGTAGGGATTGGTTCAGAATTAGAACTTTTGGAGAAATGTAGATATTTTTGGAAGTGAAAAACTAGTTTCATTTCCTTTTTCTAAAAGAATTGTGAAATCGAAATTTCAAATTTTGTATTAAGAAAAATGCGTTGCAAAGTTGGAAATTTTTTGGATCGAAATGGGGAGAATATATAATAATTTTGATATCATAGGTGTAATTTTCGGAATTATTTTGTTGAAATTTAAAATCGGATTGGAAATATAATTGGAATTTCATATAGATTCCAATTCCAATCTAAAATTTCAAAAGAAAATTGAAAATCATAATGCTAGAATTCATAATGAAAATTATTGTTCCAACATTGAAAATTTCTGATCGGAACCGATTGAAATTGGAAATTTCGTCCCGTTTTCCACCCCTATATTGACCATTTTCTGAAGCGTCAGGCTCATTTTCCCAATTAACTCCCTCAACTCTCGTTCTCTCTTAAATATTATGGTACCAACTAAGGCTTAGCTAGTTGTATCGGCGCCTCTCGTTTTAGTGTTTGGTGAGAAATCGGGGATTATGCGTGTGTTACAAGACCATACATATTATAAGGCCAAATTTTATTAAAAGAAAATAAAAATGACAGCAATCCATCTTAACCATGCAAATATTCACAATTCCCAATTAGAAACATCAATAAAAATGAAAATGAAAATAATTAAAAGAAAAAAAGAACATTTAATTTCCCGAAAGCAACGGGTAATTTCATAAATCAGCCTAAACTAGACCTAGTAACCTCGTAAGCCAAGAAGCACGCGGCGTTCGCCGGAACACTCCGGCACATTGCGGGCCCGAAACCCTTATAGAGCCCCTTAACACCCTCCGATTTCAAGATCTTTCTAAAAGCATCGATAGATCCAGAATATTTAGGGTTCTTGAAATCGTCCACCTGGAGCACACTCTTGACGACATCTGTCGGATAAACGGAGACCCAGAAAGAAGCGCCAGCTAAGCCACCGGCCATAATCAACGACCCCCTCCCCAAGGTTGAGGTGTCTTGGCCCCCTGCCAAGTACTGCTTGAAAGCCTCGTAGACACCAAACATGGCGGCGTTTCCGGGTACTTCGCGCGCGAAGGTGGGAATTAGCCCCTTGAAGAGGCCCCTCGCCCCACCTTCCGATCGGAGTACGTGCCTTGCCACGTCCATCGGCCCACCGTACTTCACCGCCGCGGCGGTGGCGGTGGCGGTGGCGGCAGCAGCGCCGGCGACCGTTGCTTCGGTGGTTGTTGCTATCGCGCTTTGGGCTTGCAATCTTTACGTTATGCAAAAGGATAAAACAATTTTAATCAATACTCATCGAATTTCTTGCATGAGAACAAGATCACAATCCAATATTATCTTACAAGAATATTTTGTATTTAGACCAGCTTCGTCTTATTTATTCAATGTGTGTAGGGTAGAAATCGGACCGATCAGATCGGAAATTTGCAGTTTCGGGAAAAAAATCATTTTTTTACTAGAAGTGAAAAAACTAATTCCAATTCTGTTAAAATAAGTCAGAAATCGGAATTTCAGAGATTGGAATTAAAAACCTTGTTCCGAAATCAGAAACTATATCAGAATCCAAAATTCCAATTTTTTTATTCACCTATTATAAAAAATACATAACATTGATATTATAAAGGCAACTTTCGGACAAAATCAAAATTTTCGGAATTATTTTCAAAAATTAAAAATCGGATCGGAAATCCGAATTTCATAGATATTCCAATTATGATCCAAAAAGAATTGGAAAAAATCTGATTTGGAATGAATATTATTGTTCCAAAATCAAAACAATTATCGACTCGGAATCAGAACTCTGTTCCGATTTCAACACACGTGTGTGTGTGTGTGTGAAATCTAGCTCATACATTGACGCAGAAATACCACACTTTTCTTTATGTTATATTTTAAGACAAGGAGCCAAATAACTAACCTGCATTTGATCAATTCGGTGGGACAAGCGAGAAACGAGACAGCAACACCTGCACCAGCGCCACAGACAACCTGCTGGCCCACCGTAAGAGGAGTACCAGGTTCAGACCTCAAGTACGCCTCCATTTGTCCTCTAACTGTGAACAACACCGCGTTAAAAGCCGCCACAGTGGCAAGTGGGGCCCCCATTCCCTTGTACAAACCTCTCGGCCCTTCTGCAGCTATCGTTTGCTTCACAGCATCTATGGCCCCCGAGAATTTTGGAGGTTGACCGGGAATTGGGGCAGGTTGACTTTGGAGTTTGACCTTGATCGTGTCGAAAGGGTGCCCCACTACCAACTGCGCTGCCCCTCCAACGGTGCCAGCTGTCAGATCTTTCACTACATCACCCATCTGCAAATATATATACATTTTTTCCCCACAAGAAAATATAAATAATTAGTCTCGAGAAGATTTATATATTTGAAAATTATCTAAATTCATAAATTTGACTTAAATTTAAAACAAAAAACGTATTCCGGTAATAAATTTGTCTGATTTCAACCACCAGAAAAATGTATAGAATTGTCGATACAAATTAACAAGCACAAGACAATTGATGCTTTCGTATTCACTTTACGAATTACAGACACTCATCTGAATTCGAACGAGGTCATCTTTTCACTTCTTTTTAAACGATAGCAAATTTAGCGACTAAGCCATCTTTTTTACTTCTTTTTACAGTAATATATACACGTGAATACATTTAAAACAAACGTGTATATAATATGCACAATATCAAAAGAAATACCTTCTCCATATATAAAAATCGAGAATATCAGAAAAACGAATGATCTTTTACCATGAATCTCCACTGAATAAATAATGCACACGAACCGTCGTGCACAATCAATACATCTATTTCGCCATTGCTAAAAAAGACTATGTTCACAAAGATTCTAACGCTTTCAACGAATGGTCAAAAGGCCACCGCGTTGACCAAATCTTTCATCGTAAGAAACGTTTGCTTCGGATTGATAGAAAGAACAATTTAATGCAACCACCTGATATGCTATTAATCAGCATTGCAAGAACTATAAACACAAGTACAAATAAAATCACTTTACAAATACACAAAACACAAATCTTTATGAATTTGCAACAGGTGTATTACAAGCAGAACATTGCAAACAACTTTAAAAATTAATTATTAGTTGTAAAAAAAAAAAAAAACTAAAAAAAAGCTGACCTTGCTCGATCCGTTTAATCCGAGATGATAACAACCAAACAGATCACGCCCCTTTGCGCAGAAACCCTAGAAATCGCAATCTGGGATTTAAAAAAGAAAAACAAAATCAGAAAAGAAACACAGCCAATCGGGGGGCTAAATTGCAGGCCTCAATTAATATATAAATGATTTAGATGTTATAATCTGCTGTAGCAGGTTTACGATAAAAGAAAGAAAAAAATACCGAAAGGGGATTAGTTAGGGTTTCGATTGGACCGAATTGAAAAATCAAAAGATTGGGCAAAATGTTGGCTCGCCTGCCCAAATCGTGGAGTGGGAAGAAGCAGACGATAATGTTGTTTTTCTATGCGTATAGAATGCAATAAGTGGTTGGCGGTGGAGATAGGTTAAAATTAAATAAATTAATTAACAAACACAGAACGAAAAAACGAATCTTGGCTGAAATTCAGAGCCACATGAGTGAAATCTATGACACGACAAACATATAGGAATTTGAACTCTAGAGAGAGAGAGAGAGAGAGAGAGAGAGAGAGAGAGAGAAGCAGTACGGAGTGGGTAAGGGAAATGCGGCCGGAGTTGATGGGGCAACGTTAACCTCTCATAAGGGGTGAGAGAGGACGACAATTTGAGATTTTAGAGAGAGAGAGAGAGAGAAGTTTTAGAGAGAGAGAGAGAGAGAGTGTGTATGGCAGTGTATCTGGATCTTGATTGAGAGATTCCACTTGCCAACTTCTTTTACACCAACAAGATACATTTTTTCTTTTTTCATTGGTTGATGATTTACTAACCCAAAATCAAGGTAGTGGAATTTGTTTGGTAAGATGGAGAATACCGAATTGGAATGGGATTTCCCGATTTTCGTCGATTTCGATGCGAAAATATTACAAAATTTGAAATAATAATTTTCGTTCCAAATTATGATTTCTGATTTTTTGAAATAATAATTGGGTCGAAAAGGAGAGTATATATAAATAAGATTTTGTTTATGGTTATGATTTTAATTTTTTAATATTCTACTTTCCATAAAAAATTGTAGTTTTAACATCAATATTATTATGTATTTTAAGGCAAATTACGACCACCCCTAAAGTATCGTAAAATTACAAAAAAAACCCTTTTGTTTGTGGTCTTCGGCAACAAAAAAATAAAAAAATAAGTCAAAATCGAGTTTTTATGGTTAAAATTGATGTAATTTGAATTAAGTTGGAGTTACAATTAGAAATTGCGTGGAAAAGGTTGAGAGTGATTTTATCATAAACATTAAATTTGACTTTATTTATAATAAAGAGATGAGTTTATTGAGAAAATAAATAAATACGTAATCCTAAATTAATAAAAGTTCTTAGTTATGAACCTTTTCAAAATAAATAAATAATAAACCCTATAAAATTAGCACGATCCACTCATATCTTTAGAATGTTGAGACAACATTTTAGTGCTTATTACATGCATTTGCATCATCACATAATGCACGCACATTACTACTTTTTCTTTAATTAATTATAGAACTTAAGCATTATTAGTTAAATTTATATTTTATATTATATATACAAGATGAATTTCATCTTCCTATGTTTGATATGTGACAATTTTATTTGATGATATATTCTCAATTTCATCTGTTCATTTAATTGGTTGAAATAAATCATCATAAAATGCGTCATCTACTTTTCCGTTCCACTAATTAATATTTGGCACATCATTTTTCTAAATTAAGTATTATTATGTCATGTATTATTTAACATTTTATATTTAGGAAAATAACCAAAGGCAAATGGCAAAAAGGTCCATCACATGGGACTTAAATGCATTTTGGTCCACAAAAAAAACAGTCTCTCAATTAAGCCTATCCCCATGTCTTTAGTCTAAAATACCCTCAATAATATAATTCTTATCAATTCCACCCATTATACTCTAACTTCCTTAATATTACATATTGACCCCGAATTTAAACAAATATATCACATTAACCCCCAAAACTTTTTTTTTTCATAAAATAATTTTTTTTCTGAAATGTTTTTTTTCCGGCCAGATTCCGGCGTTGACTTTTTCTTTTTTTTTTTTTTTTTTTTTTGAAACTTTTTTTTTTCCTGAAATTTTTTTCCGCCCGGTCAACCACCGTTGACCGCCGGTCTCCCGCGTTGACTTTTTTGTTTTTTTTTTGAATTATTCTTCCTAGAAAAAAAATATTTTAATTAATATTACTGTCTTGGCTACTAAATTACTGTCTTAGACAGTAATATTACTGTTTGGGACAGTAATATTATTATTTTTCCGAATAGTAATATTATTAATATTATTGTCTAAGACAGTTAAATTACTGTTGGAGACAGTAATTTAACATCCAAGGCAGTAATATTAATTAAAATAATTTTTTTTAAGGAAAAAAAAAAAAAAAGTCAATTAACAGTTAAATTACTGTCTGCGACAGTTAAATAACTGCCGGAGACAGTAATTTAGCAACGAATACAGTAATATTAATTAAAAATATTTTTTTTAAGAATAAAAAAGTCAATTAACAGTTAAATTACTGTCTCCGACAGTTAAATAACTGTTGGAGACAGTAATTTATCAACGAATACAGTAATATTAATTAAAATATTTTTGAAGAAAAAAAAAAAAAAACAAAAGAGTCAATTAAGAATTAACAGTTAAATTACTGTCTCCGACAGTTAAATAACTGCCGGAGACAGTAATTTAGCAGCCAAGACAGTAATATTAATTAAAATATTTTTTTTAAGAAAAAACAAAATTATTAAAAAAAAATAAAACATAAAAAATAAAAAAAAGTCAACGGCGGAGACCGGCGGTCAACGCCGGTCAACGGCGGCGACCGGCGGTCTCCGGTGGTGGCGGGTCAAAATTGGGGTCAAAATTGAAATTATGGTTAAAATTGGTTAATTGATGAAATTGGGCTAAATTGGGGTGTAAATCATGAAATTGGAGTTAAATTGGGTTTCAATGAATTGGGGGTAATTTTGGTATATATAAAATGATTTTCCTTATTTGCAAATAACTTTGAATAAGCTGGATTAATTTGAAAGACAAAAAAGTTGGATGTCCCTCTTTTAATTAAGTGCCCTTATCATGGGCCTATTTGTCATTACCCCAATAACCAATCAATTTTCATCGATCATAGTTCATTTTGCCGAAATAAAAAATTAACTACACAGAGTACTTGCATAATTTGACTTCCTTATATTTTTATAGAATATCAAATTCAAAAATAATCCCATTAAATAATACTTTTGTTAACAAAAATTTCCTTTTAATTCTTCCAACTTTGTAAAGCTTTGGGATTCTTACGGATTTCAATTTTATTATTTTGACCACAATTTCAGCTTTATTTATATGAAGGGGCTCTTATTTCGACCCATTGCACAGTCTAATCCTCGATCTAATATGGTATAGAGGCATAGAAAAGATAGAAGAAGAGAAAAAAGTGAGAAGAGAGATTTTTCAGATCGAGAAAAAAAAATAGAGAGAAGAAAGAACGGCGCATGAGAAGACTTAAATTGATAAATCAGGGTTAAGGAAGTTATAAATCGTAAAGGGTATAATTGATGCCAGCACACTGTAGAGGTGCGGCCGCATCCAAGGGCAAACTATCGGGAATATGGACTGTTAAGTATATATTTTTATACTTTATCGTACCTTTTTATTTGAGCTTTTGTTGTGATTTAACGATAATTGGTGCTTAAAAAGTTGATTTATTGTATTTTAGGTATAAATTGAAGAATTGGAAAAGTTTGGGGTCAAAACTGCAATTTTGGAGAAAATATGGGCCAAAAGTGAAAAAATCAAAAATCTGAAGAAATTGGCACGGGACGGCCGTCCCAAATTTACACCTAAAAATGGGACGGCCGTGCCAAATGCAGAAATTGGGCAGAAGGTTTCGGCGATTCTCGCGCGGCCGTGCGAGAATTGCACTGATTTTCGCGCGGCCGTGCCAAATCACGCTGGAGACAATTTTGGACTTTTAAACACACAAGGAAACCTAGAATCATCTACCAAGTTGGGACATCTATTTAAGCCCAAACCAAGCACGAATCAAAGGACTTTGGAACACAATCTTGGAGGAAGAGGAGCGCGAAGAACGAAGATCGACGAAGACTCAAGCATAGTTTTTCTTATTTATTTTATTTATTCTATTTTGTTTATCATAAGAATTACGAGTAACTAAGTTTTTAATCTAGGATTTTGTTGGAACCCTATGTGGGGATGGTGAACCCGTTTTCTTGAGATTATGCAATTATGATTTTATGATTATTTCTTCTACTTGATATGATTGTTAGTCCATGAACTTGATCAATTTATGTGCTTTATCTGTGATTATTGGGATTGACTCGACAGAACTATTTTGATAATTAGACGGTAAGTAGAAGAACCTTCGAGTAGTTTTCACCGGATGAGTGTGTCAATTGCATGTGGTGTCGTAGACATACAGATATCACATTAGGTAGCCATTTACGAGACTTGTTAGTTAATGCTTTATTCATAATTGGTTTGCATAGACATATAGTGAATCGTTTATGAATAATAGACTCATAATACACGCGACAGCGGGTTATGAGTAAATTAGTGTCTCGGGTTAATAATCATGAATCATATATTTCATAATTGAGGGGTTTTGGGTGAGCAATTCTTGCATAGGGGGAAGATAAAATCCTAGGTCCGTTTTATTGATATTTTCTCGTGTTTATTTGCTTTCATAATTAGTTTAATTGTTTAATTGATTTAATTTGACAAACTTGCGTAGGCTGGATAAAAATCATAGTTGTTAGAATTTGGTACTTAGGATTAGATAATTTGAGTATTCCCTGTGGGATCGACATCCGACTCTCACGAGTCCACTTTATTACTTGTTTGCGATACGTGCACTTGCGTGTTGGTATTTAGCACCCAACAAGTTTTTGGCGCACCACAGAATGCTCGTTAGATACCATGATGTCTTAATATCAACCCTGTGTGAGTGTCCCATCGGCCATCTTGGTCTATTGAGCTATACGTCGGCATTAATTTCGGACAATAGTTTTCTAAATCGTTGTTGCAGTTATCGCATGATCTGCACGAGTTTACTATGCACCCTACACTGAATTTACGGACTTTGCTCCCTACCTCGGTCACCTCTCCAACAATCTCATGCATGCGGTTTTAATAATGGATTAATTATAATCTAAATTTCTCGAAATTTGGCAATCATGTATACGGAAAATACAAATCGCAAAGATCGAGGAACTAACGAAACAAAATTAGAAAATTGATAGAATTTCGCATACCCCGGAACCATGGGATGCATAGCGAAGCCCCATTCGTTCCTGATATGGTGAAGATCAGAATGGCAAATCCCACAGTACAACACTTTCATCTGCAATTACATCATCATATTTTTTGATGCCATAAATATATCAAAGATTTATTTTGTTATTTTTCTTGTTTTTTAAATTTTTTTTTGTAAACATTCTTTTAAGAGTTGTTACATCTGATAAGCTGTTTTAAGAGTTGATAAGTTGTTAGGTCTTTGATGATGTTATTGTTAGATCACCTGGAATATTGGATTATAAAGAGTTGGGAGAGCATGTAGGTCACGTGCTCACGAGATAGATGGTCCTGAAACACTCTAATTATGCGAACATAAAACACGTAATCTAAGCCGGGAGTTGATCCGGCGGAAACCCCTCCGGCGCTCAAGTCAGACGTGCGGATAGTCGGTAATAGTAGAGAGAATACGAGCACATTCGTTGAATAATAAGACGTTCCTTAATTAAATGATTTTAAGTTATATTTATACTTCATTGATTGGGCCAAGATCAATTTATCGGACCCAAACCTTATTTGAAGGTGATTGGGCCTCCGTAGTAATAGCTTTTAAACTGGGCATGTGACCCAGTAAATATGGGTCTATTGGGCTCGGCCAATAGGCATATCATTAACCCCCCATTCTCGAATCGATGTGGGAGCGAAGTTGAGAGAGGTGTCGGATCGTGTCGAGAGTAGACTTGTATTCTGATTTCATGTTTGTGTCGTGGACTAAGAGATAATAATAAAATTTTATTATTATTTTGCAATCTGGATTGGTAGGCGGATTTATATTTAAGGTTGTTAAATGTAAAATTTGTTTGGAGTGAGTTATTCCTTTTGAAGTCAGTAGGGGGAAGTTTCAAGATTCGCGTGGAATAAATATGGGTGAGTAATCAATTTTCTATCCCGTACTTTATTTATTTTTCTTCATATACTCTGTTGTAGGCGAAAAGAATATATTCTCTGGTTGAGAGGTTCATCAAATAAAATAATTTATATGATCGAAGCGGGGAATGTGAAACATTGAAAATTATACTGCGAAAGTCGATTGAGGAGAACGAGATGACGTTTGGAACCATAGGGAAGGTGATTGGGTCGAGTTTCGGTAAAAGAATTGCACCGGAGGAAGAAATCGCACGTTTCGTTGACACGCAATTAGGGTTTGTTCGTCTGGCCGCGCGTATGGAGTTGTTTTTAGCGCGTGTGGGTGCGTGAGTAGGGGTGTTTCGGGCGTTTTCAAGGAGCGGCAACGTGCTTCTTCTTGGAGTGATAATTTAGTATCAAATGTTGGTATTACTAATACTATTGATGAGGTTGGTACTAGTAGGTGACGTCTTAGGTCCCAATTTATAGATTTTGGGAGTGATAGTGAAGAATCATTTAAGACGAGTTCGTCTAATGAGTTTGAGGTATCCGAGAGTGACGTAAATCCGGATGGTGATGTTGAAGGTGGAGATGACATTTCACGTGAAGATGTCATTATAGACAAAAATAAAAGGGAAGAAAATAAAACCAATTAAATCTTGATTTGGCGGATTTTGATTCCTCGTTTACCGAATCACAATTCCGGGTTCTTCGTCAGCTAGTTGGGGCTCCGAGAAATATTGAGATGCGCTTGCCTAAAAAAGGCGAACGATTGTATGCACCACCTAACGGGTTCCATACACAATATGTTGCTTATTTGATGTGTACTTCGCAGATTGTGCCTCGCATGACCCTCTTGAAGATATGCGAGGAATTTGGGATAGGGTATAGTCAATTAACTCCGAACGTGTTTCTCACGTTCGAGGCGTTTCATCTAAGAATGTCGGAAGTAGGCTTACCGATTAGCATTGAGATGTTCAAAGCGTTGTTTACGCTACATCGTGCGGGTAATTTACCCTTCTTCTGCACACATCCTCGGGTTCCTTATAAATTTTTGAAGGCGATTAAGTTGACTTGAGCAAAATGGAGTACTTTATTTTTCTATGTGAGGGCTCCGATGTTCGATGTTCCCCTTGTCTAGAATCATGTATGCGAAACTTTCAAGATAATGAAGAATATGGGAAAGCGAATTAGGGAGTCGAAGTTATGTAATTTAGAGTTTGACCCGAGTTATATGATTCCGAATGATTAGAAGCCTATATCCTTTTGTGTAGTCTACCCGATTTATTTATGCATATGTGCCTTATTTTTTATTGTCTCTGCTATTCTTTTTATCCACCTATTGGTAATGGTTTTTTTTTAGATGGATGTATCGATTCCGCGGCCCTTCGAGTTAAGGGTACTGGAGGTGCGAAAAGGCAAGCGATGAAGGACCCTTTGAAGTAAACGAAGTCAAGTAGTAGTAAATTGCGTGAAGTGCCCGCCTGGAGACCCCTCATGTGAGTGGAGACAATCGTAATCATGATGTTGAGGGGGAGGAGCCGGATTTTGTGGTTAATAATGGAAATAATAAGGTGCTGGAGATCGAGTACGTGCCTGTACCGAAGCGATCCCGAGTGGATCCTGAGGTCTCTCTTATGTGCCTCAAGGGAGGGCATGGAAGTGCATGTTCACTTATAGGGTGAACCGAGAGGGGAAGGATTCCTTCTGGGATACGACCGATCATACAATCGCGATGAGGAAGATCGAGGGTTTCGTTGGAGAGTACGACCGGAGTCGGATATCAGGTAAATGTCGTGCTCATATGCTTTCGTTGGCAGGAGGAGACATGTGTCGGGTAAATATTTATTCTAAGTTAATATGTTTCTCTATTTAAACCATATGCCTTGATAATCTAATGTTTTCTTGCCGATATTTTGAAATAGGCAATAGCTACTTGGAGTAATCTCATGGAGCAGAAGGGGCAAGTCGAAAAGAAGAAAGAAGAGGAGTGTGTTGGCTGGGAGACGAGAGAGAAAAACCTAAAGGCTCAGTTAGAGGCAGCGGAATCCAAGCCTGAGGTGGCACAATCTATGCTCATTCAGAGGACAGACGAGCTGGAGATTAGTAGGAGCGAGACTGAGGCGAGTAGAGTTGAATTAACAAAGCTTGATCGGTGCTATGACGAGCTGGAGAACAAATATGATACCGAGAAGTTTACAGGGAAGAGGTTTATTGCTTCTTCAGCTGGAGCCACCTACAAGGAGAGGGTCATGATAGAAGGTGAGCGTCGCTTTCAGGAGAGTGATATCTGTCGAGCAATGATCGAGGAACGAGCGATAATCTATAAAATTAATTTTCCTTAAATCATTCATCCAAAAAACCGATAAACTTGACACAACACTTCTTTATATGTCTAAATTGTCACTTTAAACAATATTTTGAATAATTAGCTTAAGATAATTTTACGGTTCAATCATTTATCAATCATAAGCAATGGAAGAAAACTCATAAAATTGTTAAAAATGGCTATTCATTCAAAATTTGTAAAATTTACGGTAAATAATATTTGTAAATGTAATTTGAAATCCATATGATAGGAATAAAATTCGATAAGTAAAACTCGTATTGTGGACTGAATAGTAAATTTGTAAATGAAATAGTGATTCAAAAAATGTAAATTATGTAAAATTTAGTTTTATTGTTTTGTACAAAACATATACAAAATTGGGAAAATTTATAAACCAAATTATTTCTTATTCCCCCAAAAAATATATTTTATTTGTCCAAAGATTATTAAAATATATAAAAAAAAATAAATTATTATAGACATGTGCCGTAGCCATATTTTGCAAAATCAAAACTAATTAAGTAGGGGTATCATCTATAAACCAATACTCAAAAGATATATGAAAAGCTGGTTACCACATGCGTTATAATCACAAAATACGGGATAATTACAGTTTCGGTCCCCCAAGTTTGCACATTTTTCACTTTTGGTCCCCCATTTACCGCCGTCAACAAAATACACACTAATGTTGTCACATTTTAACACATTTAGTCCCTCCGTTTGTTTGACCGTCAAGAAGTAACGGTCAACTGTTGAATTTGGGCTGAATTTGGGATTTTTCATAGATAAAAATTGCACTAAGACCCCTGCATTCTTTTAAAATATTCTAAAAACTCCTAAAATTTTATTCAACCCTAATTTAACTCCAATTTCATCATTTAATCAATTTTGACAAACGACCCCGATTTTTAACACCATTACCGCTAACCATTGACCGACGTTAATTTTTTTTTTCTTTTTTTCAGCATTGACTTTTTTATTTAATATGGATTTTGACGTTGTTCACCGACATTGTATTCTCGATTAACAATGTTGACTTTTTTTTTATTTTTCTTGATTTTTTAGGAACATTTTCCTGTGATTTTTTTTCTGATCAACACAATTATTGTATAACACAATAATAATACTACATTAACATCTAGTATCGTAATATTAAAATTACAAACTTCTAACAATTTTTTTATCTAAAATTCTAGGGCCTAAATACAATTTAAAAAAAAATCTAAAATCCATAATTTGTTCCCCTCAATTTTTTCTTCGTGGAACCGCCAGTGCATCCCAAATTTCTTCCCAAAAAATTATGAAGAAGATGAATTAGGCATGTGCGGAGTAATTTGGAATGAGATAACCACTCTAGTACAACGGTTTTTGGGGCTAACACCGGCCGTTAATTTTTATCTTGTTTTTTTTGTCTTAAATTTTTTCCGTTATTGAGATGCGTTGACTTTTTCCTTTTTTTTCCTTATTTTGACTTTTTTATGATATTTTTTTCTCGCCGATTATCAGCTTTGAATTTTTTTAAAACTATATTTTTCCATTACTCAATAGTTTAAATTAAAATAAAATAAAAATCAAGAAAAAAAATGTCAACGCTGTTAACCCGACATTCAATATCGGTCAACAACGGCAAAAAAATCAATCGAAAAAAGAGTCAACCGAGTTAATAAGAAAGTCATAGTCGGATTACCCAATGTTGAAAAATCAGGGTCATTGGTTAAAATTGGTTAATTGATGAAATTGGGGTTAAATTATGGTTGGATAAAATTTTAGAGGTTTTTAGAATATTTTGAAAGAATACAGGGGTCTTATTGCAATTTTCTTAAAGAAAAAACCCAAATTCAGCCGTTGACCGTTACTACTTAACGGTCAAACAGACAGAGGGACCAAATGTGTTAAAATGTGACAACATTAATGTGTATTTTATTGACGGCGATAAATGGGGGACCAAGTGAAAAACGTGCAAATTTGAGGGACCAAAACTGTAATTATCCCCACATATATTAAAGGGGTCTTTACAAATAAGCCCATCAATGAGTACTTATTTATAAAGAGATCAAGACAAAAAACTCTTTTACCAATAAGTCCACACATGGTCCAGATTTTTGTAAAGGACTAAAATAACCCCTCATACTTTAATATGCTCCAATTTCATCCTTAACTTTATTTAACCTCAATTTGACCCCAAATTTCACAAATTATTCAATATTGACCCAAAACTTTTTTTTTTCAAATTTTTTTTTTTTCAAAAACTTTTTTTTTCCCGCCGGATTCCGGCGTTGACTTTTCAAATATTTTTTTTTCCTTCCGGATTTTTTCGCCGGTTTCCGGCGTTGACTTTTTGGATTTTTTTTTCTTCTTTTCTTTCTTTCTGTAACCTTTTTTTTTCATTTAAACAGCAATATTGCTGTGATTGACAGTAATATTAACTATATTACTGTTAAACACAGTAAAATTAAACTAAACTACTGTTTAACACAGTAATATTGCTATATTAATCTCTAGCACAGTAATATTAACACAACAAAACTCATTATTATTGTGTAATAGAGTAATATTACTATGTTGACCGTTCAACAAATGTAAACATAATAAAAAACCAAAAGAATTAATATTACTGTGAGTGACAGTAATATTACTATAACAACATAATATTACCGTCAACCACAGTAATATTACAATAATAGACAGTAATATTATTACGTTACTCCATGAATAACACAAACAAACAAAAAATCCAAACAAAATAATAATATTGATGTGGTTGACAGCAATATTACTATAACAACAGTAATATTATTGTGTTTACAGTAATATTACAATAATAGACAGTAATATTATTACGTTACTCCGTGAATAACTTAAACAAAACAAAAAACCCAAAAAAATAATAATATTGATGTTGTTGACAGTAATATTATTGTGTTTACAGTTATTTTACTGTCAACGACAGTAATATAATTACGTTGACTTGTCAACAAATCAAACAAAAAAAAAACAGAAGAAAAAAAATAATAATATTACATTAATTTACTGTCAACGGCAGCACAATTACATAAATGTATTGTCAACGACAGTACAATTACGTTAATTTACTGTCATTGACAGTATAATTATGTTAATTTACTGTCAGTGACAGCACAATTACGGTCAACGTTTAGCGGCGGACGTAAAAAAAAAAAAAAAAAAAAAAACCAAAAAAAAACTCAAAAAAACACTAAAAAAAATCAACGCCGGAGACCGTCGGAAACCGGCGAAAAAATCTGGAAGAAAAGAAAAGAAAAAAGAAAAAAAAAAAAAAAAAAAAAAAGAAGAAAAAGTCAACGCCGGAAACCAGCGAAAAAAAATAAAATTGAAAAGTCAACGCCGGAGACCGGCGGGAAAAAAAAAGTTTATGAATTTTTTTTTTTTTTTTAAAAAAAAATTTTTTGAGTCAAAATTGAATAATTTATGAAATTTGGGGTCAAATTGAGATTAAATTAAGTTAAATGATGAAATTGGAGCATATTAAAGTATGCTCCAAAAAAAAGTCAAAATTGAATTTTTGTGGTCAAAATTGGATTTTTGTGGACAAAATTAATTAAATTGGGGTTACAATTAAGAATTGGGTATAAATGGTTGAGGGTAATATTGAGATATACATGAGTGTTTCCTTTATTTATAATAAATATTAAAGGGATGGGCTTATTGGTGAAAGAGATATAGCCCCTAAACCTAGAATAATAAACATGTTTGGTTGGGGACTTTATCACAAAAACCCCTATATTAAAAATCACCAATGTCTTAATACGTAATAAAATCATCATTCTCCTAATAAAAAAAAAATTAATTAATTTTCTTCGTGCAAATTAATTAATTAAAATGCTTCTCAGACAGTTTAGAGAAGGTGGGAAGATATCTATGGAAACTGGCCATCGGATAAATACATAAAAACTATATTAACTTCCAAAGTAAACGGACAAAAATACCCTTAGGGTTACAATTATTTCAGAAAAATGGGTCTTGGGTTTCGGGGAAAACCTTACAATTATTTCAGAAAAATGGGTCTTGGGTTTCGGGGAAAACCTTCTTTTATATATAAAGATGTGATGAAAATGCACCTATCCAGTTTAAGATTGTTATCATTCCCTTACCATTTGCTATGTTTTTTTTTTCTCTTCTTGTAATAGAAACTAGTAATTCACCCGTGCAATGCACGGAGATTAGTTAAAAAATAAAAATGAGTTAATGCAGAAAACCAATCGAGAAAAAATATGTCGAGAATGTAAAGAATACAATTGAACAAAAAAATAATAAATTCGTATCTTAATTTATCAATAAAAAATCACCTTTAAAAAAATAAACTGACAATGCTCTAAACACCATCCACGTTGAAGTGTAACAAATAACTCAGAGACTGAAATTAAAGTAATGCACCGGTCTTACACATGAATCTGTATGTTGTTAAAGAAGACCATGAAACTACAATTAGATTTACGATCAAAGGACGAATAACCTGTTATTTTTCATCAATTTCAATATATATATAAGTTGAAAATATTACGTAGATAAAGAATACTGATATATATATATATATATATATATATATATATATATATATATATATATATATATATATATATATATATATATATATATATATATATATATATATATATATATATATATATATATATATATATATATATATATATATATATATATATATATATATATATATATATATATATATATATATATATATATATATATATATATATATATATATATATATATATATATATATATATATATATATATATATATATATATATATATATATATATATATATATATATATATATATATATGTGTGTGTGTGTGTGTGTGTGTGTGTGTGTGTGTCGAAAAAAAAAATATTCGATTATTCAAGTGGAAATATATTGCATGTTGCGAATAAAATTGAACACACATAGAGTGTACACGTTGAAATAATAAGAAATATGAACATATCATCGATAAATGATGTTTGTCAATGTGTACATTAATATTCTTTGGAATACTCACCGGATTCGCCCTTGATGAAGATATTTATTCCAAATCTACTCTTCACTCGAGACAACGCTACGTACAATTGACTGTGACTGAAAACGGGCCTTGGTAGGTACAATCTAACGTGTGAGACAGTTTGACCTTAACTTTTGTTGATTGTCATGGCAAATGAAATAATCACTGGATATTGTCGTCTTTGAAATTTAACTGGCAATGTGGTAATTATAATCATAATCCTAACGCTAATCCTAATCATACTCATAATCCTAATTAGAATCCTAGTACTAATACTAATACTAATATTAATACTAATGATAATACTAATACTAATACTAATACTAATACAATACTAATATTAATACTAATTATAATTCTAATTTGAATCTTAATCCTAATCCAAATCATAAGACTAATACTAATCGTAATCCTAATCCGAATCCTAATATGTAAATGCTAATACTACTATGTTAATGTTAATCGTAATCCTAATTCTAATCATAATCCTAATGTTAATGTTATTATGTTATTGCTGATGCTAATACTCTACTAATAGTCCATATATGAAAAGAGAAATTGCTGTTAAATTTATTTACAAGCGTCCCTTAATTATAGCACTATGATTATCCCATAATAATACCAATGCTGCCCTTTTTATTTAGGGTGGTGTTATTTGCAGCCGTATTTTTAATGAATACATATATATCTTTTTCATTTTTTTTTTATATTCTCCCTTATACTCTCTCAAGACATTCGAATTTCAGATAATATTTCGACTTTCAATCCGTAGCAAATGAGGCTCGATCCCGGTAAAAACACATTCCATTTTTTTTTAATCTTTTTTCAAACAAAACAAACAAACCACCCTTATAAAAAATAAAGCCGTAATCCATTTATACCCTTGAAATATTGCATTTTTTGCACTTTGCATCCTAAAAAATAAATAGTATCACTATGCACCCTCGACACACAATAAATCATTCACGAAACATTCTGAATTGAATTTTTTAATATTACATAGGAGAACTGAATTTTCAGATTTTTTGTTGGTTTTTCTTTTTTCAGGATGCAAGACAACAAATTAAATTGTTATTTCCTACTATCCTACAACCTAAGTTCGAGCTTACAAAGTGCCAAATTTGAAATTCAACTTCATTATTCATATATACTTAACTTCATTGTCATCCCCAATACAAGTATAACAGCCCCTCCACACACACATATTCCTCCAACACTAATGCAAAATTCTCAATTCATTCCACTCTTTGCCTTCACCCCACTCGACGCAGAAAGTAGAAAATGAAAAAACAAATCCCCTTGCCAACGGTCCCGCAAGGATGACCTGAGCTAGTGTCAATTATCCAAGTTCAAATCCTCTTGTCAATGGTCGTTAGATCGAGTTCGTCACATATGATTAGCTTAGTGTGATTTACGTCTCGTATAGTTTGCAAGTTATTATACGAGAGTGTAGATTTACTCAGTACACCTATATTGTTGATTGTGGATTCATTCGTAAAAAGAAAACATACATACAAAAAAGGGTCCGACTCTTTTTTTTTTTATTTCCTTTATTGTGTTTTTCTTTTTTTATGAATTATTTAGTATCTCATGTTATATTTGTATAGTCATATATAATAGGGTTAAATACTATTTGCACCCATGTATTATCACTACTGTCGCATTTACCCCATGTACATTGAAATGCAACAAAACAGCCCCTACCGTCCATCTTTGTTAAAAAACTGTCCCTTTCAATTGTTGACTATCCATTACATTACCCGTTGGAAATTTTCAGAACAAAATACCCCTCTATTGTGTATAAAAAGGTATACATCATTCTTCACTCATTTGTACTCAATTTCTTCCCAATTTTTGTTACCTGCCTTCTTTTTTACCAAAAAATTATGAACAAATTTTTATACTCTAGAAATTATTTTTAATTTCTTTTTAAAATTATAATTACTAGTTTAAAAATGTCTTCTGGTAGTTCAAATGTAGCAAATGTACTAAAACAGACATCCAAAATATAAAACATAATTCAAAACCATCAAATATATCAATAAAAAACTTCAAAATCATCTGAAAACAAAACTAGACAAGCTTCAATGATCCCCAATGTCAATAATAAAAGTGAAATCATCCAAATCAAAGTTCAAAATCATCAAAAGTACCAAAACATAATGCAAAATCATCCCAAAACTAATTATCTTTCAATTAATTAAACAAAAAAGGCATAATTGAAAAACAAGTAGCTAATACTTCATTAGAATTATAAAGCAACAAATAATATGAGTACGAAGTATAACAACGTTTATATGCAATTATATCACCTCCAATATTTACCCCAATCCAACACACATAAGCCCCGTTTGGTTGAGGACATTAGCCATTATTAATCAAATAATTAGATCTTGTTTGCTGTTTGACATTCCCAATACCTTGACCGGTCGACCCGCAAATATTATGTTATCATAGTTTATTTTGTCTTTTAGAGAACTTTTTTGTTGAACGTCTACTAAAATAATCAAATTTTTATTAAATTATTTAATCTCATCTTGGTAACCAAACGAGGCCTTACGAGAGAGAGAAAGACCATTTAATAACAACTGATTACACTTAATAAGCTGATCACAGAACAACCCATGCTTTGATTCATAATTTTTGACTTATTTAATCAAATTTGGTTTATATTTTTTAGGTTGCAAGAAATATGACAAATCTTCCAATGTTACTTTCACTAATTCATCAAATCTTCCAATGTTAGTTTCACTAATTCATCATCTCGTTTTTCCGGAAAAAAACACACAGAAACTAAGTGCACACGGGTTCAGAAAATGTATCGAAATCTCCCAACTTAGAACACAAACAAACACATGTCAAAAGTGACGTGAACTCGAGAGTTTAAACAGAAAGAATAAAACCGATAACCGTCTCAACAAAAGGGTGACCTCATCAAATATCGAAATTCTCAACTGATCTAACGGGAATTTTTCCTTAAGTATCTTCATCAGTAAAAAACAACAAATTAGCCCTTAGCCCTTCAATCTCAGTCGACGAAACACACAAATTATTCGAAAGCCCAAACAAATTATCATAAACAAGAAGACGAATAAAAATGGCCCTGCCCAATATTCAAACATCTAAGGTAGTATAGTTCGAGTGAGACGCATTTCCGTTTCTATCTTCTGAAACTACTCACAATAAATAAAATCCGCGTCCGACACAATCTTACGATAAACATTGTTATTGCTTCCTACATTCAAATTTCATTAGCTTCAGTCGGGCAAGTTTCGTTTCTAACGATATACTGCCATGAACAAAAAGAATTATCATTGAAATAGAGAACCCTTTATTCTTCATTACCAAATCGAAATGTACAAACTATCGGAAATAGCTTCAGTTGGGCAAGTTTCGTTTCTAACGACAATCGGTTAATATACTGCCACGAACAAAAAGAATTATCATTGAAATAGAGAACCCTTTATTCTCCATTACCAAATCGAAATGTACAAACTATCGGAAATAGCTACGACTGATGTAAAAATCAAGAAAATAACCCTATAATTCGAAAAAAAAAAAATCATATTTACTCAATGCTTTTGAAGAGAATGCTCGATTACCAACCTCAATCGGCTACCGAGAACATCCAATTCCGCAATCCGTTGCTTTTGCCACCGCACTTGAAAAGTATCTGCACTACCACCACCACCACCGCCGCCAGTTTCGCCGCCTTGATCGGATAGAAGAAACCTCTTTCTAACGTCTTTGAAGCACTCATCAAACACATTCACCACCACTTTCGCTGCGGCCTCTCCGATTCTATTCTCACCGCCGGAATCACTATTCACCGCGGCCCCACCACCACCAATCCCCTCCACCGAATCATCGTCGACAGCTTCTTCCTCTTCCCCTTCAAACTCCACATTAACCTCACTCAACTGAACTTCTTCACTTTCACCATCCAATTCCAAATCCAAATCCAAATCCAAATCCACATCATTCTCTTGATCGGAACCAGAAATTACCACCGGCAAATTCGGCGAAAAATCAACCTTTATTCCAACGAGTTCCGATCTTTTCATCTCCCCATCACCACCGCCACCGCCGCTACGACCGCCGCCACCGCCAACATTTCTGGCGCCGCTGAAAGGCGAGGTGGCGGCGTAGTCCGGATGCCAGAGCTGCTCCGACAAGCCGTAGAGCGCGCGATCGTGCAGCGACAACTGCGATCGATCCATACCCTTACACAAACGGGTCGAAATGACCCGGAACTTCTTCCGGAGCCGCCGGAGCTTCTCGGAGAGCTGCGATTTCGTGTACGGCTGCGGCATTGTGCTGGAGAATCTGGCGTAGAAGATCCCCAAGTCTCTGGGAAAGGCTACATTCTGAGAGGAGCAATCCAATAGGCCCTGCAAGAAGCGGATCTCGTCGGGTTCGGTCCAAATGCGGTGGAATTTGAACGGCGGAGCTCCGCCGTCGAGTGGTGGAGGATTAGGATCGGGGGTTTTGCGTTTGATTGGGAGTTTTGAAGTGGGGTGGGGTTGAATTAGGGTCGTGGAGTCCATGGTTAGGGTTACAAGGTCGGTGGGGCTCAACCTCTGTTTAATTCTGTTAATTTTTTGTTAATCTTGTTTGTTAGTAAAAAGAGATACAATTACAATTTTTTGATCAAAGTGGTTAACTTTTACTTTGAAAAGGTCTTGTTTTGTAGTTCAATGCTATAATTGATTTTGGTAAATCCATATATAGCAATAAATTGATTTTATTGTAATTAAGATTTTTTTTATATAGATAAAATTAATTTAGCAATTCAATGCAAATATTATTTAATGAATTTAAATTTAATTTTAATAAAAGTTTCAAATGGTTTAAATCAACAATTAGGGGTATAAAATTATAAATGAAAATTGGGTGGAGTCTAATGCATGTTTCTCCAAACTTGGTACAAGCTTTAATTGCGCCGAATACGAATCGAACTAGATAACTTATTTTTTAAGTATAATTTATTATTTCTTGGATCGAGCTTCATAGTTTATCTAACGAAAATATGTGTTCAAGTTTCGTTCGTTATGTTAATAAACCAAACTTAAATGAATTTCAACGAACGATCTCAAATCAAATTTCAAATACCTTGGCTTGATTTCTAGGCCTAACTACAATGATAATTTTAATCAAAGTTTTTCTATATAAGTAAGAGTAAATTAAAACAAACTTCTATAAATATTTCAATAAATATTATGAGGTGTGGTAAGGAAAATAAATAAAGATAAGTGAAGGGGTGAATGTGTCCATATAAATCCAAGTCTAGGGATGGTAACGGGTACGACTGTACGGGTTTACCGACTCGTTTGGGGTGGATCTGGGTAAATTAAATGGTTCTAGGTCGGGTAATGAGTTTACGTTTCTAGAACCGGATGGTTTTGGGTCGGGTTACGGGTCTTATTGGAACCGACCCAGAACCGACTCATATAAATATATTATATTTTATAATTGATTTATATATAAAATTAATATATGATTTCATTTATCAAACTTTCAATTTTCATCGTGTCTATTCTCATATATCCATTTTTCACCATTTTATTTTTTGAATCTCATTTCTCATAAGTAAAATCTATCACTTGTCCACCACCGCTAGCCGTCTTGCCTTTTGAACTATACTTATCTTAGAAGTTAAATATAATTAATTATATAATTTTATTATTCACTTATATCACTTGTAGAAGTATTTTAAAATATTGTATTTTAATTTTTAAATTATTTTGTTAAAATATAGTAGCAAAATTTTATGAAAGTTAAAAAATAATAAACTTTTTTTATGTTAACTGGTCTAACGGGTTTTGCGGGTCAGAACCATTTAATTCGGGTATGGGTTGGGACGGGTTTGGATCTAAGTTGAACCGGGTTGGGACGGATCTGAGTTTTATATATTTTTCACGGGTCATGTCTCGGGTTTAGGCAAATCCGGCCCAGAACCGACCCGTTACCATCCCTATCCAAGTCATAGTTTAAGATGTGAAAAAGAAAGGGCAAATTCCACTTTACCCCTCTTTTCAAAAAAAAAAAAAAATCCACTTTACCCCCTCATACTTTGACCTTGAATCACTTTACCCCGCATACTCTCAATTGCATCAATTTATCCCTCTACACTTGTACAATTGTTCTAATGTAACCCTCTACGTCAATTTTCACGATTTTGACATTGACGTCGTTTAGTCAAGGTCATCAAATTATAGAAACGCCTCTTTTTCCTACCTCTTCTTCTCCCAATTGAGCATGATTCCCACCAATTGTGCATAACTGTAAAATAAAAGGAGAACAACGACTTTTGAAAAATAAGTAAAAAGCAAGCATCGCCGTTACTAAAAATCAATTTCAAAATTTATAAATATTCAAAAGAGAGAACACAAGATACTTGATTTAAGTAGCGTCTTGATTTTAAAAAATAGAAAGTTTCAAACATTCATATATTTTCTTCTTTGAACTGGGTCGAATCAATCAGTTTTTGGTTCTTGATTTCTGCTAGAGTTAGGGCTTCGATTTGGGGATCTCTTGAAAGATAAAAGTGAGTTTAATTGGGAGAAGAAGATACGTATGTGTAGGGGTGGGCATTCGGGTCGGGTCGGGTTATTCGGGTTATTCGGGTCGGGTTATTCGGGTTTTTTGCAAAAAAAAAATTACCCGAACCCGACCCGAGATAACCGGGTACCCGGTTGCCGGGTACCCGGTTATTTCGGGTCGGGTTCGGGTCGGGTTCGGGTTTTGCTATTTTCCTCTTTTTTTTTTTATTTTTTTTTTCTGTTTTTTTTATTATTTATTTTTTTTTTATTTTTTTTTTCCTAATAATTATTTATTACTTCCAATTCGAAATGTGACATCAAACTGCATAAAATATCAAAAATATATTAGATGTTGGTTTACTTGGATTACAAATACGGGAAGTAAAACATATTGTTATATACACAGATTCATAAAAACAAAAGAATTACTAAATTTATTACACAAAAACAATTAATCACAAAAAAAAAAAAAAATAATAATAATATAAGTTACATAAAATATACATATATATAAAGACATACACACACACACACATATATATATATATATATATATATATATATATATATACAAACATATACATATCTATATACATAGTCTGTATTACAGACATATACATATATATATATATGATATATATATATATATATATATACAGACATATACATATATATACATACGTACAAACATATACATACAGACATATACATATATATACATACAAACATATACATATATATAATACATTTTCAGAGGCAGGTAGCTGATGCTAAGGTGATCTAAGGATCTTTTTTTTTTTTTTTTTTTTTTTTTTCTGATTAAGTTTCCAAGTTTTCGTTTGGGACTTGATTCAAACAGTTGGTGTGCATGTTTCATGAATGAGAAAAGTGAACGCATTTTTTCGTTTTGTTATTTATTTTTTATTTTTAAAATTTATTTGAATTACATTTGTTTTCTGTTGTATCTAAAATCGAAAGTACATTTTCAGGCCCGTTCACGCAAAGAGTTTTGCTTACACTAGAGGAAAAGCGCCTCCCGTACGACTTGAAGTTGGTTAATTTGAACAACAAACCCGAGTGGTAACGAGACCCTCGTCTTACTTGCTATAGTATATAATTGCTCGGTATTTGTATTCCGTGTTGTTTATTACAACATTTATGTTGTCAATTCATTTTGTTACGACTTTTATATGTAATAGGTTCTTGAGCATTAGTCCAGAGGGTAAAGTTCCAATAATAAAGCTCGGTGAGAAGTGGATTCCCGATTCCGATGTTATTACACAGGCGCTCGAAGAAAAATTCCCCGAGCCCTCTCTTGCCACGCCACCAGAGAAAGCTACAGTGTATGTATTCATTTCTAAATGCACAATGGCTTTCTTAATTAATGCCATCGATATAGTTAACGGTTGATACTTTTATCAGTAATCAACGTCTTCCGACAAATTAATATTTCTGTTAATTATGTCGAAGATGCTTAACAATAATAATATTTTTATGAATTCCGTATAATTTTCTTGAATTATTTGTAGCGGTTCGAAGATCTTCTCCACGTTTATCGGATTTCTTAAAAGCAAAGACTCCAGCGACGGAACAGAGCAGGCATTACTAAACGAGCTCACTGCCTTCAACGATTATCTCCAAGAAAATGTGAGTTCATGAAAATATTTGACAATATTTTATAGCGTATATTACGGTCACCCCCTGAGATAAGGTCAAATTACGAAAACCCCCCTCATGTTTGGGTAATTACGAATACCTTCTTACACGTCCACCCTTGCGGAGTCAAATTTAGTGGATTTTTTCTAGAATATGTGGAATATTCTCCAGTTTGTACCCGTTTTACCCCATTCGAGCTCCATATTTTGAAACAAGATAATCGTAAAATGTGTCTCGTGGCTTGTCTTGTAAATATCAGATGATTGTGCATCAAATTATTTTTGCACAAAACGAGTACAAACTAGAGAACATTCCATTGTATCTAAAAGATTCTGTTGAATTTGACACCACAAGTGTGGACGTATTAGAAGATTCATAGTTGAGGGGCGGTTGTAATTACCCAAACAGTTTTTTTTTTTTCGTAATTTGACATTACATCAGTGACCGTAATTTATCCTATGTTTTATATGGTTAACGGCCCCTTTTTTTTTTAAACGCATGTAGGGCCCGTTTATTAATGGGGAATTGATATCCGCAGCAGATTTGTCGCTTGCACCGAAGCTCTACCATCTAGAAATTGCTTTAGGACACTATAAAAAGTGGTCTATCCCAGATTCACTTACATATGTGAATTCATACATGAAGGTAATTTTGTTTGCACTATAAATTCTCGTTTATTTGTTTTAAAATTCTTATCGGTTTCTGTTTCTGATTTCTTCAATTAAGAAAATGAAGACTTTATCTTTAAAATCTGTGAATAAATGACAAAACAGATCAATATCAGTGGATAATACGAGAATTTCAGTCACGTATCCCTTGGTGGGATGGAAATTCCAAATGTACATTAGTCCAATACGATTAGTGATATTTTTAGATATAAATTAAAAATCACCAAATATTACTATTTACGTTTTTTTTAATGTTCGGAATCTCAAAATATGTTTGTCCTTGTTTCACATTTATGCTCAGACTATATTCTCGAAAGATTCTTTCGTCAATACTCGAGCTGAACCAAAAGATGTGATTGAGGGCTGGCGACCAAAAGTCGAAGGTTGATTTATTTTGTCTTCAGGTTGTACCCTAATGTTGTTACACCGCGAGTTAGGCTGTCACTTTGTTATGTAATATTGTAATTTCTAGAGTTCATGGTTTGAAGCATGCTTAGATTCCCCACCATACGGGTGTCGATGCAGGAATTTTGATGTGCATTGCTCGTTGATATTAGTATATTTGATGTACAAAAAATCATTAAATTTACCATTTGAAGATTTCTTCGTTTTTTTCTTTCCAGTGTTTATAGGTTGAACTAAAAGAAAATAGAGGAACTTTAAATTCAATCGAGCTGAAAATCAAGAAAGTCATAGTTCGAAAATATAGAGAAGTGATAAATATGGATGCAAGAGAATTATAAAACACTCAAATTGTGAATTTCCATTGATAAGGGGAATTTGTTTGAAGTGGACATTGTACGTAGACTAGAAGTTTTTGTTTACCGATTCGAGTGTGTGAATGACAATACATCGATCTCACATTGGTCTCTTACCGGTCGATTATAAGCTAAGATGACGCTGAAAGATAGCAACTCTATCCATGCATTAGATGCAAAGGATGTAGTAAGACTATGGATGAGTGCACAATCTACAAGATTTCGGATTGAACATAACAGTTTCAATAAAAAGTCAAGCCGAAGACTACAGTAGAACCTCGATAAATTAATTACCTCGCATAAATAATAGTTTCTTTTGGTCCCAAGTCGGTAAAAACCTACTAAATTATTAGTTCGATAATTTAACATTTCGCTAAATTAATTGAATTCTGCTAGTCCCGATTGTATTAATTTATGGAGGTTTAACCCTATAACTCAATCGCTTATTAGGAGGCAATCCAAGCTTTTTTTTTTCATTTGTTTTTTTTCTCTCTAATCTTTTAATTTTCTTCCATTGTTTTATTTACCGTTGCATTTCAAATTCTTGCAAGATACTTCTTATTTCCGTTAAAGCGGACAGCTCCGACTAATTCGCATGAGTACCCTTTAACTTTGTTTTTAATACAATCTATAAAGAAAAAAGAAGAAGAACCTTTGATTCCGAAAGCTAGAGAAGCGGAATTTCGTGAGCTTACAGAGTCTTGTTAACATGTAAGTATAACGTTTCTCCGAAAACGTACAAATTAATAATGATGAGCAATCCTAGAAACTTAAATGATTTTTTTGCGGTTTTAATAACGATGAGCACTTGAGTAGTTCAAAATTCAGAGTACTTACGAGATCACAAAAGTGATTATGGTGAAAGCGCGTTAGAGAACTCTATATTGGTCACCACTAGCTATGTGTGTTAGTTTTGCACAAGTTCATCTTTGCTCGAGGATGAACAAAATTCTAAGTTTGTGATGTGTTGAACAAAAGTCAATTTGTTGTGTTTTGATTGTTACTCATCCTTCGTTGTTTTTATTAGTTTTATAAATAGAGTTAATACTTAATTGCATGAGTAATGGGCCAACAAAAGTTGTTCCTTCTCTAGATACGAGAGCTTTCCCAAAATTCCGTCGATGATTCTCTTTCAGTCTCATCTATGTTTGAAAGACCTTTTCGTTGTCAATAATTCGGAAAAAAATACAAATTCGACAGGAAAATCAACTCCGGAAGAAAAAATCTCACAATAACTTTGGCATTGTCTATGATTGTGCTAATAACTCATTCATAGATGTACGGTTGACTTGATTCGAGTGGCATCAGAAAGTCAACTCAAAAGACTACAACTCTCGTGTTTTAAGTTTTTCAAATTCGAACGAGAAGAAGGTTCAAATAAAAATGCACGCCGACATTTGAATTCCTCCATAGTTATGTACACAACTTTCATGTTTATCAAATAAAACGTCTCTCGCGCGAATTGCACTATACTAATTTTGTCGCGAAGCTATGTAACCAGCTAAGTGATACAACGGCGCGACCCTCAAAGGATCAAAGTAACTCAACTCCCCGACGGCTTTCGACACAAGTTCGCGAGCAAATTCCTCCGCCCTCTCAAGCCCCATTAGTCTCGGGTACGTCGCCTTACCGGCGACCAAGTCTTTTCCTGCGGTCTTCCCCAACTCCTCCGACGACTTCGTCACATCCAAAATATCGTCCACCACCTGAAAAAGCAGTCCAATACATCTAGCGTATTTCCTCAGCCTCTCAACCGCAACCCCATCTCCGCCGCCAACGATCGCCCCACAAACCACTGCCGCCTCCAGGAGCTTCGACGTTTTATGGACATGAATGTACTCCAACTCGTCCAAACTCAATTCCTTCCCCTCGCTGCATAAATCCACAATCTGGCCGGCGACAAGCCCCTCGGACCCGACGGCCGATGCCAGCTCAACGATGGCTTGAAGAACTCCGTGTTGGTTGGCGCTCCTCGTATTGGCGGCCGCGTGCTCGAACGCGAGGGAGAGGAGGGCGTCCCCGGCGAGGACCGCAGTGTCCTCGCCGAAGGCCTTATGATTCGTGGGCTTGCCTCTGCGGAAATCGTCATTGTCCATGCAGGGGAGATCGTCGTGGATGAGCGACATCGTGTGGATCATTTCCACGGCGCACGCCATCGGGACGGCCATCGAGTCGTCGCCTCCGACTAGCTCGCATGAAGCCAAACAGAGTATCGGCCGGACTCTTTTTCCGCCCGCGAGAAGGGAGTACCTGTTCGAGCACACAATTAATCGAAAAAAAACACACAAGGGCGGGGAGGCGAAGTTGACGGTCGCCTAGGGCCCCAGATTTTTACGAAAATTTAAAGCCCCCAAATTATTATATACAGTTTATATATTAATACTTATTTTTTAAAATTTATTATATATAATATTTTGGAAGATCAGTTCTAAAATAAATTTAAAATAAATGATCAATAAATATTTTTACAATTTTCTTAACATGGGCCCCTAAATATTAAATTTATAACATCTTATTATTTTATTTTTATACCTAAAATAAGAATCAATATTGGTTAGTGTATTTAAGTTTATAGATATTTATGAAGTCTATTTGCTATAAGGATATTAATTTTTTTTTTTTATATTTAAAGTTATTTTATATTCATACATTTCAACAAATATTTCGGGGCACATCCTTTAATAAAATTGATTTTTCAAATAGGTGCCCCGTTGTTTAAATGTCACCTAGGGCCCTCGAATTCTCAGAACGCGCCCGAAAACAGATGCAGTCATGTTCGATCATGTTAAAATAATCAATGCTTATTACTAATTCCAATAAATCAAAAACAATAAACGGAATTATGTAATGAAAATTAAATAAATCAAAACCTCATAGCTTCATGGATCTTGATTGGGTTTTGGAGAGGGACTGCATCATCCAAAGCTACGTTGACCTTATTTGCCTTTGCCGCCATATATTCTTCGAAATTGAATTTGGGGAAAACAAGATGATCTTGAACTTCGATCGACGGCTGAGAAATGGTTGTGTTTGCAGCTTTGGACGGCTGGATTTTCATGCAGACAATCTTGCCATTATTGAACTGATTCCTATACGATGCCGTTTTTGCTCTGCATACATTTTTTGGAAGTGGTAAACTTTTATTACCGGGGATGGCTGTTAGAAATGCCATAGTAATTATTTTTACTTGTGAAGAAGAAAATGGGTAACCACGCAGTGAATATATAAAATTTTATGATCTATACATACACAATATATATATATGTGTGTGTGTGTGTGAGAGAGAGAGAGAGAGAGAGAGAGAGAGAGAGAGAGAGAGAGAGAGAGAGAGAGAGAGATGCTGTTTTGTACTCTAGTTTTAATTCTTGTGATATATGCCACTAAACATGGATTTTGGACTCTATTGTGTCTAAATACGAGGGCACATTATAGCAGAATCTCATTATTTTTATGAAATACTAAGTAAATTGTAATTAATACTATTGTTATTTAGTTATAATTACTTATTTATATTTGCCATGATTTTCATCAACAATCTGGAGTTGTGATTTTCTTTAATTATGATTCTTTATTTTGATTAAATACGTTATATCATATATATTGTTTGTTAGATTATGAGATCCTACATCTGGTGAAATACACCATGTGGTTTTAAACCGTAGATTTATATAAATAATTATCCACTGAGCACACATACATATGAGTATATGTTATGATATGTAGATTTACGATTTAAGCTTTAATCCGAGAAGCACCCTTGTAGTAGCTTTTGATTAGATCGAAATTTGAATTATGACTTTATTTGGTTTATTGCATTCGGCGCTCCAATGTTAACGGTAATGGTTAAAAGAACTCTTGGTGATACTTTTATTACGAAAAACTCGTGTACTATGTAGCACGAAAACGGCAATACGAGAAAACTGGGAAACGGACACGAAACAATGGCATGTCCCAAAAATGGGAATACAATAATTTAGGGGAAACATATAAATATTAAAAGTATAAGGGTATATTTATAAATATGCTATATGAACATATATATTGTTTTTTTTTTAAATTTCCATACAAATATATTCAACATAAGTATTATTATCATCTATCAATTCACTTATAATTAACTAGGAAAGTAACAACAATATTTCGAAATTTACTCTTCAAACATGTTTAAAATTTTCAGAAATTGCAAAATGGCCCATATGATGTCCGGTAGGTGTTCTCGATTGTCGAATACAAGACGTGTCTGAAATGCAAAAATGTTAAGAAGTTGAAGTTTCCATGATACATAACTCATGTATGATTCATGTTTTTTTTTTTTTGTTTTTTTTTTTAAATTACACCCTAAAATTCACTTTTTAGGGTTTGTGTGCTAAAATAAGACATCATATAAGAATTTTTCCTATTAGCAATCTAACTATATTCTCAATAGCCAAGAAAAAACTACTAACACAACTCGGTTAATGACATATTAATCTATTTGATTACCATTAATGGTTGTGAGAGTGTTCCTATCACACAATTTTGTCAAGGAAAAAGACATCATTTGATAATTAAATTAAGTTAAATAGAATATACTTTTAGTAGTGAACAAAAATGAATATAATGTGCAGGCCTATGATCTACTAGAAATATGTATATAGGATACAAATGCACCACTTGCATATTATTAAAACATCAGCTGATGATTTTTTATATTTTATTTATTATTATTTTTTTTTTAATTCCGAAGGGGTAACTGAAGTTATAGAGTGCGATATTTAACAACGTATCAACTCCTTACTAATATTTTTTGGGTCGAACTAGTCATAAATGAATTGTCCAGTGTAACTAGTTATTTAGTCTTTTTCATGTGTTTTTAGAGGGCGTTTGTCTTTACAAGATGTTAAAAGAAGCTTATAAGATGTTTTAGAATTTATAAGCACTTTTAAAGTGCTTCGTAAATTTTTAGAAAAAGATCATAATTTTTTTTGAAGTAAGATGTTGGAGATCAAATAAGATCTTTTTGAAAAAAATACATTTATCCAAAATATTTATTTAAGATCTTATAATGAGTAAAAATAAGAAATAATCTCATTATCCAAACACTCTAAAAATTAAACCTAAAAATAAGATGTAACAGATTATCAGCTCGAAAAACATCTTATCAGGCGCATGAGCTTATACAAACACTTAGGGCATGTTGGACTAAGCTTATTTTAAACAGATGATAAGCACTTACGTCTAAGATGTTTTTAGAGCTGATAAACTGTTATATCTTATTTCAGGATTAATTTTTACAGTGTTTGGAAAATGAGTTTATTTCTTATTTTTTACTCATTATAAAATCTTAAATAATAAGTTGGGATAAATGTATTTTTTTAAAAAGATCTTATTTGATCTCCAACAACTTATTTAAAAAAATATTAAGATCGTTTTTTAAACATTTACCAAACACTTTGGAAGAGCTTATAAGCTCTGAAACATCTTATAAGCTTAAATAATTTTAGTATTTTTATGTGTTTTTCCTAAAATAAAGTAGTATTTATTAAAATTCTTAATATTTTTTGTAATGATGAAAAATGACAGTTGAAAAGGAAGGGAAGGAGTACTGAACTTGGTTTAGGTATCCTAAATGCAGAGATTCCTGTCAGAAAATCCCAAAATATTATTAAGTTAATCCTAAAATATAGCTACTTTAATGCTCCATTTACATAGGTTTGGTGTCATGTCTTGACATTATATCAATGTTTATCATAGTTAATTAGATAGTTGGTTATGTTAATTTTTTTTTTTTCTTGGATGGAGAACCGCACCCTTTATTTAGGAATATTTGGACCACCTCACATTTGAATAAAACTTGTTTGAACTCGACTCGTTTTATGATTAGAGTTTTAAGGGTCGATAGAAATTGCAAAAAAATGGAACGGTCATGCGTTTCGATTCATTTCCACCCGTACTTTTACTCCGGAAAATATATACTAGATCATCTCTTGCTTATTTCACGAAAAACATTTTGCATTTGTAGACGGGCTCGTCTAATTTTGCTTAATTTCATATTTACGGAATTTAGTTTTTTTTTTTCTTATAACCTTTTTCGACCCTAATTATCTAGATATATTCGAGCACGTTGATGTTATCCTCATTTGTAATTGTAAAATAGTTCTTTTTTCTCCAGAAAAATAAAGATAGGTTTAATCGAATAGAATACAGTTATGGCTTAAATAGTTTTGATAATTTTGCAATTGAGTCAAGTTTAGTATCTTATCGAACGAAAAAAGTACAATATGTACATGACGCAGAATGGAAGCACGGTAAAGAATTAATTTCTACGAATTAATCCTATAGAATAAAATAACATTCGGAATCCACCGAAAACTCTAAAATCTACCAGAAAAATAGAGAAAACTCGAAATATTTTATTAAAATTCGAAATTTTTCTCAAAATAAAGTGCTAAGGCAGCTATTTCTACTAATAAAACTGAAAACCCTAATTAAACTAAGAAAATACTAAAAACTACCAAAAACGGCAAAAACGAGTTAAATCCTAATTCTAGTAGATCTCGTAATTTTGGGAACAACCCAATTTACGGAATCCTAATACGATTTTACTATGATTTGATATTAATTTTCTAAAACTTACCTAAAATAGCAAAAACGAACTTTGACGTGATTCATGAGCTTTGCTCATGAGTTTTGTTCCTTGCGCCGTTTCACTTGAGATAGAGTTCGTTTCGTACTCAAATACAATTTGAGTTCGTTGAAAACCTTTATTTTCCATAATTTCTTTCGATATCTCCACCGATGCCCATTAATAACTCTTCTCCGAATTAAGAGGCCGTTTGGCTAAGCTTATTTAAAACATCTTATAAGCTCCTACATCTGATAAGATGTTTTAGGAGCCGATAAGCTGTTAGATCTTATTTTAAAAATTATTTTTTAAGGTGTTTGGATATGTAGCTTATAAGTTACTTTTTGTTTTTATAAGTTGTTTAGGTGTTTGGAAATAAAAGGTCTGTTTATTGCTATAATGACAAAAAAATACATGACGCCAGTATAATTGTTAAACTTATTTGACTCAAATACTTTTGTTCCTGAAATATTATTATAATATTTACAAATTATTTTTTCAAATAATAATAATAATATAAAATTATATAATAATATAAAATAAAAGTTGTAAAAGAAATATATTTTTTTTAGATGAAAGAAATATAATTTATTATGGAGATAATAAGAATATTCGTGTATTTTTATATGCATATAAAATATAAATACAGAATAATTTTTTTTACTGTTATTATGATAATTACGATAATTATATTTAACTAATTATTAATCTTGATTACAAGAATACGTTGTTTTGATAAAATATAAATATTATTAGTATCCATGTAATATAATAAAGTATTTGAGGGTAATTTTGTATTTTAAGTGTTTTAGTAAAGAAGCAAATAAGATCTTAAATAAAAAATGTGGGGTAGAGGTATTTTTTTAAAAACATCTTATAAGCTAGCTCCCTAACAGCTTATTTTTGGAAAAATAAGATATTTTGCAATTTTTTTACCAAACACCTTTTAACAACTTATAACCTCCTAAACATCTTATAAGATGTTTTTAAGAGTTTATAAGCTTAGCCAAACAGGCTCTAAATAGTTATTTTGCAATTTAAATCTAATTTGACGTTCTTTATCAGTACAACTTCGAGTCTTTCTTTTACAGAACCGATTTTTTAATGATTGATCTTAAATAACCATTGATCACAATCTTTAATTTACTAAAATGGCCAAGACATTTTTACATTATTATATCGGCGCAAAAATGCTGCAAATGAAAACCTAAAAATTCCACACAAAAAAAAAGAAGCTAAAAATGATTTTGTCAAGTAAAGAAAAAAAACATTATAGAAAAGCTTATTTTTTTCATGTGGCCACGTAATACACATTAGTTCAAGATATTCTTGATAAAGGCCCATACCCATATTTGGGCTAAATTTAGAGGGTGTTTGGCTAAGCTTATAAGATGTTAAAAGGAGCTTACAAGATGTTTTAGAGCTTATAAGTTCTTCCAAAGTGTTTGGTAATTTTTTTTTAAAAAGATCTTTTTTTTTTTTAAATAAGCTGTTGGAGAGCAAATAAGATCTTTTTTTAAAAAAGTACCTCTACCCCACCTTTTTATTTAAGATCTTTTAGTGAGTAAAAATACGAAATAAACTCATTATCCAAACACTCTAAAAATAAATCTTAAAAATAAGATGTAACAGCTTATCAGCTCTAAAAACATCTTATCAGACGTAAGAGCTTATCAGCTGTTTAAAATAAGCTTAGCCAAACACCCTCTTAATTAGTAATCCGTCTCATATTATATATATCACGTCTTTTGTTGTGCGCACATATTAAAAAATGGACCCTCTCCAACATTATTCCAATATAATCCATTTTTTTTATTAGTAAGAGATCCATCGTTTCTTTATTCTTAAATTTACTTTCTCTTTATTCGCTGCTCATTATCCACTACTTTGATGCATTTTTATTTATTTTTTATTTTTTATTATTTATTTATTTAAAAAAATCTTTTTTCTTAAATACTTTTTTTTTCCAAAAAAATATTTATTTTTTTCGATTTTTTTACTGTCAGTTTTTCTTTTCCATAATCAACTGCAATATGTCCGAAATCAACTATAATATTTTCGAAATCAACTATAATATTTCTCAAAACAACTATTTAAAATTATTGAAAACAACTACTTTTTGTGTTCGTTTTTTCCTGTAACCAATATTAGAAGACAATAAAACAACTAAAACAGTAGTTGTTTGGTTTACCAAAAAGTAAAAACAACTATAAATTATCGAAAAGCAGCTATAAAAAAATTAAAATAAACTATAAATTGTCGAAATCAACTACAAAATTATCGAGAACAACTATAAATTATAGTTGATTAATGAAATCAACTACAACGGTAACGAAAACTAATGTTATCTTCCCATTGGAAGATGCATATTAATGAAAACAATTACAAAGATATCGAAACTACAAAAAACACCCTCAATTTACAACTACAAAAAATACGATTTTCTCATTCACCTTTATTACCGACTCTTCAACACGGCACAGTTATTCATAAATCCCACTTATGTGATTGGACTCATCAATTCAACTACGGAAATACCACAAAATTACCTATGAAATCACAAATTCAACAGTGAAAAACATCAATGCAACTACGAAAATCATCAATTCAACTATGAAAACATTAAACACATACTAGAAGATTCATAGATCTGGGGAAAAAAAAAAAGCAATAAGCTTAAAGCATAGTTTTCAAGTCGGCAAATCATTAACATAATTAAAACAACCCATAACAATCCCAACCCTAAAATCTATTAATATGATCTTCTAATCTAAAATAATATACCTAATTCGATTCAATTAAACTAAAAAAAATTGTAAAATTTCCGTACTAAGTAGATCGTATGCATAACAGATCGAAATAGATAGGAAACAAACCTCTAGGCGGCGAATCCGAGGAGCTTGGAATCGAAAATCTTTAGGATGCCGCCGGAAATGGAGGAGAGCTCCTCGATCTGGATCTGTAGGTTGTGATAGAGGACAAGGGGCTCTTGTCTTCGTTGCTCTCCTTGTTCGGCTCGATTGATGATATTTTTGTAGACGAAGAGGAGGTTGCGTTCCTCGGCGGGGAGAAGGTTGCGTTCCTCAGCGGAGAGAATGATAACAGGGAGAGAAAAGAGAAGGAAGGGGGTGGTGTAGAGAAAGAGCGTAGGGGAAAAAGAAAAATATGTCAAATATTAAATAATATTACATAAATGGCAAACTAGGTATATTACATCGAAATTTAATAAATATTAATTTAATTTTATAAATAAGGGGGTCTCACTAATAATGTAAAAGGGTGTGGATCCATCCTAATATACCCAAAAGTTTTGGGGGTTCTCACTAATTATCCCGTTAAAAAATCAATAAATATATATAAATCGGTTATTGTAAAAAATATAGGAAATTGTTATTTTACCCTTGTTATTAATTATTGATCAACTAACTAATCAAGGGTGATAAATGGCGAAATTGAAGAAAAGTGCAATCTTATTAATAAAAGTAATATTGCTCCTGCTAAATCCTAGGGCTTTTTTCCCGCTCATTTGATAGCTATAATTTTCATCTATTTAATGCATTTATTTAATGCATTTAATATAATTTATCTTAAAAATATTTAATTATTGGCTCCTATTCTTTTGCCTCGAATCTATGCAATTAATCATTGGCTCCTATTATTATTTTCCCGGGTATAATACTACTTTTCTTATCTTATTAATAATAGTAAGATTTTTTTTCCGCTCATTTGATAGCTATAATTTTTATTTATTTAATTAATTTCGTATAATATAATTTAATTTAACAATATTTAATTACTGGCTCCTATTCTTTTCCTTCGAATCGGTTGAATTAATTATTGGCTCCTATTATTAATTTCCTGGTATAATACTACTTATCGTATCTTATTAATAAAAGTAAGATTGCTCCTGATAAATCCTAGGTAAATTTGCCCACTCATTTGATAGTGGTAATTATCATTTATTTATTTAATTAATTTAATTATTTTATTTTATTTATTTAATATAATAAAGTTTTATAAATCCGTTAAGTATCCAAACTTTTTGGCTCCAAATCTACATATCTTTTATCATTAAATTTGTTATTTTACTTAATATTAATTTTCTGAAAAAATTATTTAATTGTGTAGAAAAAGAATTGGTTTTTATCTTATTACTAAAAGTAAGATTGCTCCTGATAAATTCTTGATATTTAATTACATCATTGATTTACATTAAATTTATAGAGGCCTGTTATGAATGATAAAGAAGAAGATTCGTCAAACTTCTATATTAACTTTCATGAAAAAAATATAAAATTAAATTAATAAATATGGCAAAAAAAGTTTATGGATGAGGGATTATCATCAATACATAAAGAAAAACATAAAAAATGAACTGAAACTTTAATTTTATTGTGTAAATTGAACTTTACTTTCTATAATTTTAGTTCAATCCCGTGCGAGGCCAAAAATCTAATTAATGGTAAACTGAAAATATAAAAGGGGTCATTAGCAATACACCCCTCCTATAGATAAAAACTAGTGATATGTCCATAGCATAAATCTTTCTTTGTGAAAACCCCCTAGAATATCTAATTCCATTTTTACCCCTCTAGTAAGTCACGTTTATATTTTTTATAGGGGAAATATGCAATACCCCCCTCAAATGGAAAATATTATGAGTAAAACCCATTTGACTTTTAAGACTTTTGCACAAACCCAAAATCCAATCTTAATTAGTGAAACCCCCTCAACAAATGTGATAAGCCGAAACTACCCTTATAGGTAGGTTTTTTTTTAAATAATTGCAATATTTATTTTCCATAACCTCTCACGTGATTATAGGATTACATTAATTCTCTCTTTAAATCTCCATATTTCTCTCTTTCGTTATCTCTCTCCTCTCGTTCTCTCACAAAATTTTCGTTCTCTCATCTTATTCTCTCACAATTTTTTTTTCACGCTCCTTCCTCTCTCTCTCTCTCTCTCTCTCTCTCTCTCTCTATATATATATATATATATATATATATAAACACAATTCATCTCTGTAATTTAAAATTCTTTTGTAATTGTATGTGTTCTCTTGAATCTTTGAAGATTGTTGGAAGAATTGTTAGTCTTTGATTCAGTTACAACAGCGGCATGTAATTTGAGAACCTTTGATAAAATTCTTCAAATGCGCTAACTGTAAGTTGTTCGTCGTTTTTAATTTCTTGTTTGATGCCTTTGGTTTTAATATATATTCTCATGATTTAAGATTCATACTTTGTTTATGTTTCTCAGGTGAAGTACTCAAGAGAGCCCGACAATATTGCCAAATGTAATTCATTGTTCTTCTTAATTGCATTTTATTTGTTCTAGATGCAAGCCACTGGCCAGAGCCGCCATTTAGGGTTACGCGTTTCCTCCTCCCAACCCCATAAATACCCCAAACACTCTTGCCTCCGCCACCTTACAACTAACCCATACCAGTTTGATGCAAATAAAACAACGCCGACGAGATTTGAGGAACCCGTAGCGCAATTAGGAGTGTATTCACATTGTAGTCACATTGTAGTCACGTTGGAGTCACATTGGACTCACTGTTATTGAATAAATACATACTTAATATGACTACAGTCATGGTAATTCATATTTTTTTTCTCGAATTAATTGTCGAAAAACAGACTAAAGTTTTTTTAATTTGGTAAACATGACTGTAATACACTATATAATCAGGTATTTAAAGTTGAAAATGCAAAAACCGACAAAATAAAGAAAGAATATGACTACAATTGATATAGTCACATACAGTCATATTAGATTATAGTCATATTCAACGTAATAAACTTGTCTGGGGAAAAATTCAATTTTTTATTTTACATTTTTGTAAGAAAATATTAAAAAAAATAATAAAAAAATAAAAAATAAAAATTGTACTCTGCAAAGCTTTTAATTAGTGTGTTTTGATTTGTACGTGATCAAGCATATTTTTATTCCTTTTAATTTGTTGGCTGATTTTAAGGAGATGCGATATTGTGCTGGTTTTTTTTTTATTTTCTTCTTTAATTAATTGGCAGAATTTAAGGAATTCGAATATTAAGTGTTGGAAAAAAATCACTATTATTTAGTCATTATTTAAGGAAACAAGAACCGTGCAATTATTGTGTAAGAGATTGTATAATTTTAGAAGGGTAGTATTGGAATTAATATTTATAGGGGGTTATCACAAAGAAAGATTTGAGGGTTGGATATATCACCATTTATTATTCATCCAAGGGGTTTATTGCTAAAGACCCCTTTTTTATATTACACCAATTATTTTCAAATCCCTATTAATTAGGCACATAATCCTGCTAATTAGTTTTAATTATTTACCATCCCTAATAAAACTGCTACTAAATAAAACAAATAAAAAAAAAATAGAAAACGAAAACCGCAGCATCGTCTTCAATAACACAGAGATTTGGTTTTCCCCCAAATCAAAAACCTCAAAAAAATCAAAATCCTCTCCTCCAATCTGCAGTCACATTCCAAAATCGAATATGTTTGGTACAAAATCTTCCACACACATTTCCCATTAATAGTCGTTCTGCAGTAGTTGTGTTTGGTAGTCACAAACCAGTGAAGTTGAGTTGCGTAGTCACATTGGAATCTGGGTTGGTTTCTGCAATGAAGAAGCAAGCGTCACAGAAGCGGAAACGAAGACCCAATCCTAATGACATTATGCATCTTGATGCCGGTAAGTCTGCCCACCCAATTCCTATTTCTTTGCGAATCATTTTTTGTGCGAACTGGAATTTTGAAAAAATAATTTTTTTTGCCCCGTAGATCCAATTTAATTTCACTTTAGGTGTTTTTGGAGGGTAATTTATGGTTGCATAAACATGACTAATGGGGCAGCATTCCTGTTACCATCGTGACTATATATGACTATGTTACATACACATTGAATTAATGGGTGTTATTAATAGTTAAATTTTGCAGTATAAATATGCTCTGATTTGATTGTGCTATTACAAAGTGTAACTAAATTAGTGTATTGGTGTAATATTTTTATGTAGTCATGTTGATATTAATATTTTTATGTAGTCATGTTGTTTGTGGTGTAGTCATATGGAGTCATGTTGTAGACTAGTGTTTAATCACCTCCACTGATATAGATGAATAATGTTAACTGAGTTGGTAAAGTGTTAATTACAAAACAATTTCTGATTATGTAGTTAAATAACACAATACCATCATGACTATATGTGAATAGGCCTGAATATGTAGTTATGTACTTATGAAGCCACATTATCACATTAGCATGGTATGAATTTTTAACTTTTTCATTGGGAATGTGACCTGGTTTGATCTTGTGATAAAACCCTGTAATTACAATGGTGTAATGCTTTAGTAATGTTCTGTAGTCATGTTGATATGAAGATTTGTACATGACTAATGTTGATGCAAATTAGAACCATTTGTTGTTTTATAGTGGATTTACCATTGTATAAACAAAGTTTTGGGGGCAGCAGTCATGTTTGGTATCCGTTCCAGTTTAACCTTTTTTGTGTGCATTGATGTATCATATCCCAGCAATAGTTGTTTGTGGTGTAGTCATATGGAGTTATGGTGTAGTCATTGGGAATGTGACCTGGTTTGATCCTGTAATAAAACCCTGTAATTGCAATGGTGTACTGCTTTAGTAATGTTCTGTAGTCATATTCAAAAATTGAAGATATTTGGTTCAAAATCCTCTCTTCCAATCGGTCTTTCCAATCGGCATTAGCATCGTGTGAATTTTTAACTTTTCCAGTGGGAAAGTGATCTGGTTTGATCATGTAATAAAAACCTGTAATTGCATTGGTGTAATGCGTTAGTAATGTTCTGTAGTCATATTAGTAGAATAATTTGTTTATCGCTTCATGTGTGTTACATTACTCGAAACATGTAAAAAATATTGATGAATATATGTAGTCATGCATATTATTGATTTAGTGTGTAACTGACATTAAATTTAAATTTTACAGATCAAACACGAAAAATGGCACGTCAGGTGCTTGACCATGGTACGTGGACCTCACAATTCAGAGGGAGTTTGAAGTCAATTGTTTCATTCTTCGAGGATGTAACACTTGAAACAGCACATTACGAATGCTTACGGCGTACACCCTTCTACAACTTCGTACTCCCGTTTGCAAAACACAAGATCACAAAGGACAGTGTGATTGGGTCTCAAATTACAGCCCTAACAATCCTGTGGACATACGACAAATCAACGCGGACATACTCACTTGGTGGGAAGTCGCTCAGAATCACACCCAATGATTGCCAACTTATATTTGGGATACCTATCGGCATTCGCAGGATTGATTTTACAAAGTCATTTAAACCGAGAGACGGCCTGGCGTTTCGACGGTTCGCAGAAGATAGCGTGTGTTATCAGACAGAGTTAAAAGTGAAGCTCCTTGAGTGCTTGCAGGGTGAGTCTTTGGTCGACGTTGAAGATGCTGTCCGCCTAATAATTTTGCTCCTCATGTCTACAGTTTTCTTCAACACATCTGCCGAAATAGTTGCATGGTGGATGTTCAAGTACGTTCGAGACATCGATCAAACGATGGCTTACAACTGGCCAATGGGTATAACAGAGTTCCTTCAGAATCAAATACACGTTGCAAAGGCACTCGACAAAACAAAGGGTTGTATTCCACTAATCCTGGTTAGAATCTTATACTTCAATCTTTCATCAAATGTTAGACACTCATGATTTACTAACTAATTTTTTTTTATTATTCCCGTTGTTTTTTAAAACTGCAGTATTTCATATGCGAGCGAACCAAACTTGTTCAGCCTGTCACAGAAAATGCATTCCCTCGATTCCGGCGTTGGGTAATACAGGAGCTGGCTAATGTTATATCAACTACGGCCATACGAGACATTCAACCCGAGGATGTGAATGACCAACTTTTGGTGCCAACACATACAGAAAGTCAAATCCTAACCGGGCATTTAGCCATGGAAGAGAGCAGTGACGATGAAGCCGATGATACATATGACGACAGTACAGACAGCGAAGAAATAGAAGCCATGGCTTCTTCTGCACTTCACGAAATCGCCAACCAAAAGTGCACCGAGGGTGACTATAGCACTGATCCATTCGCGCAAGATGCCACCAAAATCAGGGAAAGGATTGTTGCTGATAGTGAAGCAGATAACGACTCTACTCCTGACATAGATGTCCCTATATCCGTATGGCTGAAGCAACAGTACAGAGAAATGCAACGAGACGTAGAAAAATTGAAAAAAGAAATTGAGGCATGCCATTCTCGTGAATCATCCCTCCAAAATCAGGTTACTCAGCTAACGAACGAAGCAGATGTATTGAAGGGTTCAATCGCAAGACTCGAGTCACAGAAAAAAGCATTGCAGTCACGTGGGACAGGTACATTTAAATTGTCATATACAGTCATATGCCAAAATAAAAAACGCATTCCCAGTTTTTTGGGATTTTGGGCCTTTTTAAAAAAAAAACTTTTTAAATTTTTGTCCCCCCCCCCCCCCCCCCCCCCCCCCCCCCACCCCATTATCAGATGTGCATTTTGAAAAAATATTCATGTTCAATGCTATCTTTTTTGTCTGATGTGTATATTCACATGACTATTTAAATATGTATAGTCATATTGTGTTGACTTCTTAAATATAATTTTTTTTTGTTTGTAGTCATATTACATAGTCACAATCTTTGATCGATTACTCTTTTCAACTCGCAGACTCAATGCTATACCTTCACCGAGCAGTCAGGAGAAGACAAAACATGTCATAATACTAGCAAAGCAAGTAGACGAAGTGAATCTGAAGCTAGCAGATGCCACGAAGCATATCAATGCGCAAAACTCTGAACTGTCAACTTTGAAAACAGAAAACTCACGCATGGCAGCAGAAATCCAACGACTGGAAGAAGTCCAGGTGAGGATGACGCTACTAGGTAACACAGCTCAGGTGCTGCTCGATGAAAAAAGGGCACTCCAAGACAAACTTGCAAAACTTGAAGAGGAACGAGAGCTTGGAAATAACGATTTGCCATCGTTTGAAATACTGACACCAACGCAAACATCCATTGCCCAGAAAAATAAGGATCTTGACGATTCACACGCGCAAAACATCGAGCTACATGTGCGTTTGGCAGAGCTCGAAGCAGCAAACAAGTCGCTCGTCCAAAAGCTAGCAAATACGACACCAGAACAATCTGCACAACACCAATCCCGAAACTTAGTCAATCCCGCCTGCGAAGAATCCCATCCATTGCTGATGGAAGATGTGCAATTGACAAATATGAGTGAGTCCGTCGCTCAGATACTGTTCCTAGAAGCTGAAAAAACAATACTCAAATCAGCAGAAAAGGAACATATGGCGACCATCAAAGCAAGAGATGAAAAAATATCTGAACTCGAGGATATAATTGATCAATATTCCAGAGCACTCGACAACCCTAAACCAGTCATAGAAGTTCAAAAAATAGACTTCTGAACAATACATAGGCAACATGACTGTTATGTGACTATGACTGAATAATAATTCTAACAAAGATGCCTACCAGATGACAACACTCGAAACAATTTGAAACATTATTAATGAAATTACATGTGGATATAAAACAATAAAAAAAAATCAGATAAAAATATTAAGCAAAATAATTTCACGTTGAAGTACTATATATGTCTTCTGGTGTAACAAAAATAAAACAGTGAAAATGAAATTTATCCATTAAGAAAAAAAACCACACTTAATCCTTAAAAACAATTAAAAAATGAAAAACAATCGATACTGTCAACCCCCAATAATGGCCATCGAACACGTCTTCTTGTTGTGGTATCCAATTCGGTTGCACCGACTGCACTTGATCTTTCGTTTGATCTTTTCTCCCTTCGATGGTATTCTTTTTGACTTAGGTCTTCCTCTACGAACATGGTGGTCTGGGGGCCCAACAATCGGCATGTTATTGTCGATCGTAGGTTGCACAAACGGCACAACTGGGTGCGAGTAAGTCTCCCTGTACGCCTCACTGCGGTAATATTTGTCAACATATTTATAGCCCTCGTTAGTATTATTGAACAACACACAAGCAGCGTGAGCACAAGGCAATCCAGTGATCTGCCACATCCTGCACGAACACACTCTTTCTTTTATGTCAACAACTGCGGTTGGGTCGCATAGAACCTCGAACATATGATCCGACGACTTCCTCGCTACCCATACTCTACCTTCTTGAACCAATTGATCCACCTGCTCATGGACTTTTGAGCTAAGCTCCGTTGTCATCGTCGCCCCTTCCTCAGCCCTTATGCTAATATTTATCATGACTTCACCCCTGATATAATCAATAAAATTCGTGATAGGCAAATCACGAGCACCCTTGATCTTCGAGTTCCACGACTCAGCAGCATTTGAGGTCATCTCGTTATGCCGATCTCCGACAAAATAAGAACATGTCCAGTTAGCAAAGGGTAAGTCAGCAATGAAATTATCTACCTTTGCACCTCCGTATTCTTTCAACTCAATCAATTTCTGATGGAACTCAATCTTCGTCGGTGCATATGCACAAGCATTGAATTTGGCAACAATGACCTCTCGAAAATTAGTCGAGCAGCCTCTACACTTGTGCAGCAGATTGTTCTGCAAGTGGACAAGGCAAAATATGTGTCCACAATCAGGGAATATTTCCTTCACACCGCGCAAAATTCCATGGTTACGATCCGATAAGAATGTCAGCACACGGTCTGTTCCAATAGCAGTTTTTAAATGTCGTAGAAAATACGCCCAGTTGTCATCAGTCTCCTCGTTCACTATTCCAAAGGCGACTGGGAACAGTCCTGAGCAATTGGAAAATTAGAATAAGTACTGTAGTCATATATAGACATGTTAAAACAAAACACAAGACTGGGCTTTACCGTTTTCACTGTCTTTCGCCAACGCACTTAGATGGATTCCCCTGTGTTTCCCAGACAAAAAGGTCCCATCAAGAGCCAACATAGGGCGACATGCCTTAAACCCCGACAAACTCCCTTCGAAAGCAAAAAAACACCTCTTAAACTTCATTGATACTGGATCAACATCAAGATGGTACACGCTGCCCGGATTGCTACGCCCAAGCTCTTCAAAATACAAGGGCAAGTACGAGTATGACGTCGTAGCATCTCCAAACACATGATGCTTCCCCGCAGCAAGTGCCTTCCAAGCAACAAAATAGCTTATGTCAATGCCGTAATATAGCTTCACGTTGAGCACGACGTCATTCGGGGCCATTTCAGGTTTGATTCTAACAGCATTCATAATCAAACCCGAAATTAAGTCAGACGTTAATCTATTTTTGCTCGACGAACCAAATGAAGCACCACACGTATGGTGCTTCTCAAATGTCCTAATATAGAAGAATCCATTTGCCTTCTGAAGCGATGCGTGAATCCTCCACATGCACTTCTTTACCACCCTATATTTGCATTCTGCTGTAACCCTGGTAGGCTCGTTCTTAACGTAGTTGAATTCAAACCCAACTTCAACAGCATATTTCCGTAACGCATCTCGAAAACCCACAGCACCATTTCGAAACCCTTGCCCCACTTCCCTTATAAGGTTTCTCCAATTAGCGCTCAATAGCTGTGTATTATCAATTACCAATCCATTGGAACGAACCCCCATGTCATCCATCAGATAATTCCCATTTGAACGGATCGCCATATCATTCATCAGATAATTCCCCCCAAAATTCTGTGTATTAGATTGCAGGGCCCTCGCCGACGCTACTGCACAGACGTTGTCTTTGCGCTTCACGGTTACCTCGACACGGCCAAGACCTAGTTGTCGAATCAACGATTTCATATACAAAACCTCGTCATTATCGCCAAGCATACCCTCGCCATATCCATCAACACTGTAAGTCATCGATACATCCCTCGCATTCAAACTGCACCACTTATCGGTGACAAAGCCAACGAGGTCTTCATACACAAAATCACCATGACATATCTTCACCCCAAACGAGCCTCCATACTTCAACACAATCATCAAGGTTGACGACATGCTGTGCAGCACTACACAAGAAAATTGAGAATGTGACTACTATGTGACTACGTCTGATGAATACATATGCACTACTCTGTAAATGCAAATCACATAATATTATCTGAATTCAATTCGACCACCACAAAAACAAATTACAATAAATTACACTAGCATATCAATTAACACAAAACGAACAAATAATTTACAGAGTAGTCACAACGTGACTCTGTGAAAAACGAAATAAAATTTTGAATCAGTAACAATCCTTTACACCAATTAAGACGACCCAAAAATAAACAATAAAATTCGGTTCTACATACACACATATCTGAATACACACACTACAGCCCAGCCCCTTTACGAAAACCAACAAAAATAAAGCAGCATCTCTAACCTTCAACCGCAGTTTCCCATTTACGAAAACCAACAAGAATAAATCAGAATCTCTAACCTTCAAACGCAATTTAACTCCGGCAACGAAGAAAGAATGGTTGAACGCCGATGAGATTTCTATTCTCTCTTCATCTCGGCTGAACTCACGTAATTATATCAAAGAAAATCACGTCCGCCTATAATAAAGGGAAACGGTTATGGAAAGATATCGTGATTAAATATTTGATTTATTATAAAAAACTATTAATAAGGGTACTTATGTCTTATTATGTTTAATTGAGGGGGTTTCACTAATTAAGTTTGTGATGTGGGTTTGTACAAAAGTCTTAAAAGTCAATTGGGTTTTACTCATAATATTTTCCATTTGAGGGGGGTATTGCATATTTCCCCAATATAAAATGACAAATAATTTGGAAAAAAAACTCTCCAAAAAGACATTCAAATTTATTACACCGTAATATTTTTTGGAAACAATTTCAAGGGTGGCAAAAAGTAATTTTTAGGAGATCGAGATTCTTTTGAAATACCAACTTTAATGCGTGAGATTTCGAATTTGTTTTGGCAAAGATTTGAAAAGATTAAGAAAATGTTTGGGGATGGTAAATACCTCTCTAGTCAGTTTCCTCTCTAAGGATAAGGTATTTTTTTGGTTCTTTCATTTTATCCCTACACTTTTTAAAAATACCAAAAGTTCCCCATATATATATATATATATATATATATATATATATATATATATATGTGTGTTTTTTTTTAAAATAATCGCGGGTGTCAGTTGACCACCTTCGCGCAATTACACCTCCGCCACTGCCCACATTGCAACCAAAACATGAGTTGGTATATATTTCTTTCAACTTTATTCACACTTTTTAACATATTTTCAAACATTTTATCTACTTTTACATTTTTGTTACTCATTAATTCCTATAAAGACATACATACCCGTTTTGGAAAATGGATGCCGTAGCTTGCAATATTGACCTTGTTAGAGCAATTCCAATCGGGTTATTAAATGGGTTATCAAATTTCTTAACCTCCATTTAACTCTCCAATTTTAAAAACTCTCTCCTCCAATGGGGTTATTAAAATAGGGTTCTATTTTGATAATTCCCCCGAAACTCTCTCCTCCAATGGGTTATTAAAATAGGGTTCTATTTTGATAATTCATCCTTCGGGGGAGTAAAAATACATCCCAAATAAATAGTTATCAAATATTCTCCTAAGAAATAGGAGCACGTGAAGAAAGAAAAACCTCAACATAATTGAGTTTTCTTTTCTTTACGTAAAAATCTCAACAGAATAAAATTAAATTTTCTACATCTTCGACAAATTTCCGCTGGAAAAAAAATCTCAAAATAATAAAATTAAATTTTCTACTTTTTCAACATATTTTTTGTCTTTCTCTAGAGCTTCAACAAAGTTCCACGGAAAAAAAATAATCTCTATTTATATATAATTTTTTTATTGAAAAGGTAAAAACTTGATTAATATTGATTTTGAAGATAGTTTACCAGAAAAGTCGGTTTGTATGGTTATTTAAAATAGATTGAAAAATAAATAAATATATGAATAATCATAAATTTGTTTGATAATTGTTTTTTGATACTTGTGGTTGGAGTTCACTAGTTGTATAGAGATATCAAAGTATAATCGTGGTTATCAAATGAGTATTTGATAAACCCATTTGATAACAATGGGTTGGAGTTGCTTTAAAGGGGTTTGACCATCTTCACTATTTGAGGGTGCGTGCTTGAAATAAAAGCACTTAAAACGTGTTTGATATTTAAAACATGTAAATAGCCTTATTTTTAAGAGATAATTAGTAAAAACCTTACATCATTTACATATATTAAGATAGATACAATCCCTTCTTCAATATTAGTCAAACCCCCTTTAATTATTAAGTTTAATTATTATTTTTAAAACTGTTATGCATAATACCTAATTTACCCTTAATGCTATATTATTTCATATATGCCCTAATTTTATTATGCCATTCAACCGCCTCCATCTTCTTTTCTCTCATTTCTGTCATTCTCTCCATAGCCCGTTCCATCTTTTTTCTCTCTCTCCTGAATAAATCCATGGTGCAGCAAGAACCACTCCATCGTAGCCTAACCACTCACCACTGAAAAGCATAGCATGAGCCGACGATTTTAGGAACAGCCTCAAGGACGCGCTCGTAGCGCATCTCCACTCCCTCAACATTGATGTTCAAGCCCGCCAGATCTGAAGTTCTCGTCCTGCCGCCGCCGCCATCACTTCGATCTCGATTTAGTTGTAGCAGACGACATCAAAAACTCAAAAATCCTTCCATACCTCCAATCCTCAACTCCACCGCCGGATATAATGACTTTGCCGCCGCGGCCTCTACCCTGTCGTCGCCATCGTTTTCATTTTTTTGAATTTTTTATGATGCTTTTGATGTTAGGTAATTTTTACAGCAATATAGTTGCTTTTGTTATTCGGCTATTTTTTATAGCTGTTTTCGTTATCCTACTATTTCTTTTAGTTGTTTTTGATAGTTTTTAGTTGTTTTCAACATTTTTGGTTGACTTTCAATCTTTTGGTAGTTGATTTTGATTTTTTATTTTTTTTTCCAATTACATGACCTGCTGGAAAAAAAATATGAACTAAAAAAGTTTAGTTGATGTATTTTTAGTTGTTTTCGACATTTTTAGTTGATTTTGATTTCTTATAGTTATTTCAATAATATGTAGTAATTTGTCAATTTGGTAATTAATTGGGAAAAAATCGTTTTGGATTCAAAATAAATGATATGAAAAAAACCCGAATATTTTAGGGGATTTTCAGAAAATTTCTAGTTGATTTCGAAAATATTATAGTTGATTTTGGAGAAACGAAACTAAAAAAATACAGAAAATAATATTATTTTTAGTTATTAAAGATATTTATAAATATTATTTAAAAAACTATATTTTTAAATAAACGAAACGAAAATGAAAATGGAAAATAGAAAATAAATAAAAAGATGCATCTGCAGCAAATAATAGGGAAGTGTAAATTTGAGAATAAATAAAAGTTGGGCTTATCATTAATAAAAAAAATTGACTAGATTCATCCTTATTAAAAAAAATGCTAAAGGGAGTTTTCACTAATAACCCCTATTTTTTAAACTCTGATATGGTTAACCTTATTTACAATTTCACAATCATATTATCTTTTTTTTTTTTTGGAAAAACATAATCATATTATCACTTCTGTAATCTGATATATATATAAAAGTTGAATTTCATGCCTAATTGAATGACATTCGTCAATTTCAAAAGCTGACATGTCTGTAATGTCATCCCACGTGTCCATTTGATTGGTTACGAAAATTAAGCGCATAACATGTCATCATTTGTATAATTTACATGTCATTAATTTGCATATATAGAGATCCCCACTCAAATCATACATATTTTCATATATAAAGTCATGCGTGTGATATATATATATATATATATATATATATATATATATATATATATATATATATATATATATATACTTTTTATTGCATTTAATGTTATTTATATTATTACCAAATGTAATTGATTGTTTCTTTTTTCATTAGTCATATATAAGTATATAAACCCCCTACCGATTCACTTTATTCCACCATCATTTTTCATTCGATAAAAAACGTATGATTATGTGCGTTTTGTTTTGATAAAATCGGCTTCTTTTCTAAATTAGGTTCTCTTGATTTTTCGCAAATGTTGTTATTTAGTTCTTTCGTTATTTTTTATTGATGATTTTTCTTTCATTTTTAATTTTATAATATTGTATTATCTCCAAAATTTCATAATTATAATTTCAATATATTATATGCTCAAATTTGGTGTTTATACTTTTAATTATTTTATGAAAGAATCATATAGGTTCGTATAAATACATGAATGAATCATCTTTATCTCATGATTTTACCAATATGTTTTATTTTGTTTTTCTTACTAATTAATATTTAAATTTTATTATATTTTTCAGATGAATATCCTCTCGAAAGCTACGTTCTATGGGTTTAGGAAAGACATGTACCTCGCTTATACTTTTAATATGATTGAATCGTCCTGATTGACGGACGATGGTTTGCATAACAAAGAATTGGTATTTGGGAATTGTAAGGGATTATCATACACGATTTTGAACGGAGAGGCGAATGTTTTGCCGTTACAAGGTCGTATGATACTGCCTAATTCGTTTACTGAACGGCCGACAAATTTCTCTCGATATTAAAAATATTGCACACATTCCATTTGGTTCTTTCACATTTGAATCGTTTCATTTATTACGATATTTTTTGTTTTTTCTATTTCATTTTAAAGTGCTACATTGGTCTCGATATTTTCGATCTGTTTTTATGTTATGTTTGGTACTTTGGCATTAATGGCATTTGTTTATTTTATGGTAAAAATATTCTATATTCCTTTCATTTCAATATGATGTTAGTTTGCAACAATATACAGTGAACAAATTAAACGATAAAATAGATCACGTGAGTATTCAGTATCCTATTTGATTCGGTTCGGATTTGGTTTGCAATGCTTCGGTTTAGTATGATTTTGGTTTGGTTTGGTTCGTTTCGGATTCGTTTCACTTTCGCTCAGATGTATTCTGATGGCAAGTGAAATATGTTCGGGGGTGAGGAAGCCGGTTTTAGAAGAAGAATTATTGTTTCCAAATGCAACTTCTAAAATTGCAATTACCTCCCAAAAGTTATGTACATTTCGAAATGTATCAGGGCCAGTTTGCAATTAAAAATAATTTTAACATGATTGTGTAAAGTTTAAGTATTATCATTTCAGTCCCTGATCTTCAACATCCCTATTAAAATAATGTGACATATTTACAACTTGCCCTTAACCCTTCAAATTGAAATATAACACACACACACACACTAACACACACACCACCGTTCATATATTATTGTGATATGATATATATATATATATATATATATATATATATATATATATATATATATATATATATATATATATATATATATGCTACCAACACAAACACACACACACACCCCACACCCTTCAAATTGAAGTATAACACACACACATAAACACGCACACCGCCGTCAGATCATATATTATTGTGATCTGTACCAAATATAGGATTTATATAAAATTACCATACTAACTGGAAACCAAATCCAACACAATCTACTGATTTTTTTTGCAGCTAAAATAAAAAAAAATACAAACGTCCGTTGCTTAAATAATACTACACGCATAATCACCAATACTACACGCAAAATTACAACGATGAAATAATAGTACAAAAATATCCATGTATATTTAGCTGCTTATACAAAAAAACCCTAAATGAATATATATTATCATGTATACATGTGATGATAATTATTATTTAAAATTGTGTCATAATATTTGTATATAATTACAAACAAAATGCCATGTAGTTATTTCAATGTTTTTTTTGTTAATTTACCATGTACTACTTTGTAATTTTCTAGAAGTAAAATTAAATGCATGTAAGCCCTTCTATTGTTAATATTTATCATTCACTTGCCCAATAGCCTATTATAATACTTTTGAAACACATCCTATTCATTCACACATCATATAGTTCAATAAACAAATAATAGTCAAAGCTCATAGTATTACATAAAAAAAAAAAAATCTATATAATATATAAACGTTGAATTTCACACCTAATTGATTGACATTTGTCAATTTCAATTGATGACATGTATTCAATTTCATCCCATGTGGCAAATTGATTGGTGAAAACAAATCATTAAAAAACATGTCACCATTTTCCAAAATTAAAAAGATATTAAATTATTTTATTATATATTTATATCATACTATTTATAAAATGCTCTAAATATATCAATTTTTTGGAAACTCTAAATAGTATTATTTAACTTTAATTTAATTTAAATTTATTTAAATTCAATTTAAAATCTCAAATTATTATAATTGTATGATTGATGGTGTTACGAAATTTTTGTATTTTAATTCATAAACTTGGATTTATACAAAAAAAAATATTGCAGGATAAATTATTTGATACTATACATTTTACATGAACGTGACCAGAGAATATGTTTATCTTTTTTACTAATTTAATATCATATTCGTAATTACCAAACTTTCCCTGATGTTTGTTTCCGTCTTACATCGACCCCCTTACATTATGATTGTTCACGGAATTTTTTTATTACGTGGAATATTCCCCTAAAAATGCAGATTCTACCATGCACACGACATTTGTTTATGGTACGTTTTAAAGACAAAAAATACTCTGAGGGGGACTCTACACGAAATATTTAGTCTTCTTAAATAACATATTTACAACTTTTTAGTAGTACTATTACCTCCCCTAAGGGTAATTTTTGTATTTAAAAATTAAGATAAAAGAAATGTCACGTATGCAAGGGTGGATCCACAATTTTTGGGATATTATATGGAATAAAAAAGATTCCGTAAAAAATCACACCATAAGGGGGTCGTGTACGACAAACAATCATCTAGGGGATTTTGGTATTTACCGATAAGTGGGGGTGCTTTCCGTAATTTAGCCTAAGTTCATGAGGATTTTCGTAATTTATCCTTTTAACAACGATTAACGTTCTTTTCACGTCTTAACGATTGCTTATACCCTTATATTATTTTAAATAATTTTAATGCCAGCTTGATAATATAATTAAATATTAATTTCTAATATATTTAATACGTGTTTCTTGATGTTTCTAATATATTTAATATTAGTGTTAATATTAGTTTTAGTATTAGTACTAATATTAGTATTAATATTAATATCAATATTAATATTAGTCTAAATATCAGTATCAATATCAATATCAGTATCGGTATCATTATCGGTATCGTCATTAGTATCGGCATCAATATCGGTATCGGCATCGATATCGGTATCGGTATCTCTATCGGTATCGATATCGGTATCGGTATCTGTATCGGTATCGGTATCGGTATCAGTATCGGTATCAGTATCAGTATCGGTATCATTATCATTATGAGTATCAGTATCATTATCAGTATCAGTATCAGTATCAGTATTAGTATCAGTATCAATATCAGTATCAGTTTCAGTATTCATATCCGTATCAGTATTAGTATTAGTATTTGTATCATATCAACATTTGTATCAATATCAGTATGAGTATGAGTATCAGTATCAGTATCATTATCAATATATGTATCAGTATCGATATTAGTATCACTATAGTATTAGTATTAGTATTAGTATTAATATCAATATTCGTATCAGTATTAGTACGAGTATCAGTATGACTGTGAGTATCAGTATGAGTATGAGTATCAATATTAGTATGAGTATCAGTATTAATATGAGTATCAATATTAATATTAGTATTAGTATGAGTAACTGTATAAGTATCGATATTAGTATCAGTATCAATATCAATATAAGTATTAGTATTAGTATTAGTATTAATATTAATATTAATATTAATATTAATATTAATATTAATATTAATATTAATATTGCTATGAGTATCAGTATTAGTGTCAATATCATTATCAGTATTAATATTAGTATTAATATAATATTACTAAGAGTATTAGTATGAGTATAAGTATTAATATCAGTATCAGAATTATTATTGTTATTAGTATAAGTATTAGTCTTAGTATTAGTATTTCTATTAGTATTAATATTAGTATCAATATCACTATTAGTATCACTATATGTATCAGTATTTTTATTAATATTAGTATCAGTATTAGTCTTATTCTTCGTATTAGTATTAGTATTAGTATCAATATAACTATTTTTCATTATCAATGTAAGTATCAGTATTATTATCAGTATTAATATCAATATTAGTATTAATCTTAGTATTTGTATTAGTATCAATATGAATATTATTATTAGTACAAGTATTAGTACCAATATTAGTATTAGTATCACTATTAGTATTAACATTAGTATTAGTATTTGTATTAACATTAGTATTAGTATTAATATTAGTATTAGTATTAGTATTATTATTAGTATTAGTATTAGTATTAGTATTAGTATTAGTATTAATATTAATATTAGTATTAATCGAATTAGTATCACTATTGATAACAGTATTGGTATCAGTATTGGTATCTGTATTGGTATCAACATTGGTATCAGTACTGGTAGTGGCGTATACATCATATCTCTTTTGCAATATTTATAAGATTTATTGTTCTTTAAGTAATGTGCATCACTAATTGAACGACATTAGTGATAAACTTGATGGTTATTTGAATATCTATTGTGTTACTTCTCTGCTACTGTGTCTATTGTTACCTTAGTTATTTTGCAGAAGATTCACATGATGTAGTAGATTGCAATCCAAGAAATAGTGTTATACCATATGTTTTAAATGATTTTACTTAATCTTTAATCTTGATATCGTGTTTTGCACGCTTCTTAACTTAGTTTCATATGGTACAACTCTAAATTAAGAGATAAAGTTTATATTTTTTTTTTATTTCTTTCCATTTTGTTTTACTTGAATTGGTATTGTGTCGTTTACATAAGTTTACTTTTCTCATTTTGAAACTGACCTCCGTGCAACGCACGGGTGAAATACTAGTTATTCTTTGTTTTAGAGTCGAGGAAAATTAGCTAAAAGTTCTTACCTTAATTTTCTTACAAATAAAGTTAGTGATTTAAATATAGATGAAATTCCCCATATGCGTTTTTCTTTAGCAAGAATACCCCTATATTTCTTAGTTAAAGACGTTCGTCCTAGCAACAGTGAGTTGTTTAAGTTTATATTGAGTTTAAACCAAAAATGAGCTTAACTAAGGTGGTGTTTGCAAAAACGTATTTAAAATCAGAAGTTAAAAATTGTAAGTTAAATTGGTTTTAAGTGTTTATTGTAGAAGTAGACCATATTTGCAAATTTGCTGGAAAATTAATTTAAATAGTTTAAAACTGTTTATTTTAACAGAAGCACAAGCAGAATTTCATTTTGCGAATACATAAAAATAGATTATGAGTAAAAAGAAAAAAAAAAAAAAAGCTCATAATCTATCTGTAAAAACTTTTGCAAACACCGTCTAAACTGAATTAATTACCCCCGCCCCCCGCCCCCTCCAATTTTACTTAAATAATAAATATAGTCTACTTTATTGAGCAACTTCTCAATTTACTAAAAATTTAACTTAATTTACTAATTTGAGTGTATTCAATTAATACCCTTTTGTTATATCGAGTTGTTAAAAGACCATCCCATGTTATTTTATTGCAAAATCCCACTTTAATTTAGATTTTTTAGCAATTAGTATCATGGTTAGGGGGTATATGTGCAAAAAAATGAATCATGTAGTTTATTTTACTAATAAAATAATATGAGGTAATTTTCTAGCAATTTGATATAACACCGGTGTACTAATTACAATAAACACATACTAATTTACTTATGTTAACGATCTCATATATATATTTCATTGGTAGGGTCTCGGATGTTAACAAACTGACCCAAAACCGACTCATTTTCATCCCTAGTCATAATTCACATATGAATTGACAACTAATAATTAAACATTGAAAAAATAGTTTGTATATATAAGTATGAATTGATATGCATTGTAAGAGAATCTTATTAGAGTACCCCACATGTCAAATTTCACATGTGAATAACATGTGGGGTTTGGTTTAGGGACAGCAAAAAAATGTGATATTGTGACCACAACACACATTTATCCCTTTGTGGGCTAAAAGTGTGCACGTATACACAAATATGTATCCTATTGTTTGTGTGTTGTAAGCAATGACTGGACAAATACCCATTTCCAAGTTTTATGTTTATAATGTTTTTTGGACAAATAATTTAGGATAATTATTTGTTTGCGTAATTACAAGCACCACCCTGAGGTATTCTCCGTCTAATGAATTACCTCACAGAGTTTACAATAACTGAATCAAATAGATTCCATGGAATATCCATTCTGTAATGACCAGAATATCCTTAGGAGTCTAATCGTAAGGTTTGTAATTTTTGTTTTTAATTATTTACTGTTACCTAGCCGTTTTTATGCCAAAAGGGGTTCTGTGCAAGGTGTTATATTGCATGAGGGACCAAATGTAATAAACTCAGAAAATTACTTTAACACATAGGTATTTGAGACAATTGCTATGTTCTATTAGGGTTTTAGCGGCGCGTTAGTTTTAGGAGAGTGCTCATAATTATGCAAACACGTACATTTTTTTCGTAATTAGCCATTATCTAAGGGTATCCTTGTAATTTACCCAATAATTTTATAATGTTTTTGGACAAATTATTAAATTTAAGTATGTTGCTGAGGCACAGTCTCCATAGATAGTTTTATTGTCTTATAACATCCGATTAAAGGAGTGTCATATACAGGGTGTCATTACCTCTTTTATGTATATATGTTCCTATTTTCTTCTTTTTTTGGTCACCAATAATTCACTTCCCCTGTTTAATTTATTTTAAAAAATAAAATCGATATTGTATTAGAGGTTTTTTTTATAAGAATTATAAATCATGTTTATCTAATATGAAATTAGGGGTCAAACTTGATCGAAAATTAGTATTTTAGAAAAGCAAAAAAAATAAAATAAATAAAATAAAAAAATAAAATAAAATAAAATAATAATAATAATAATAATAATAATAATAATAATAATAATAATAATAATAATAATAATAATAATAATAATAATAATAATAATAATCATGCTTAACCTTTTTTTCTCCGTCAGCTATATTAATCGACTATGATATTAATTAATTAAAGCATAATCGATTAACGAACTGATTATTAAAATCGTTGGTGAATAATGACATTGACTACTAAAAGTAACATAAACGACCATAATGTCGTCAATAAACTCTCAAAAAGTAATAAATCATTCGCATTGCACCCATATTGACATTTTAATAAAATTCTCTCAATAATTGTTTTTTTGTAGGTCTTTGATAAAAAAAATGTGGATTTAATTTAAATAACAAAATTTAATTTTCAAGTAATTATATTGAGAAAATAATTTGATGGTTGGTGAAGATAAATAATTTAACTTGACACTTTCCAGCACAAAAACAAGTACAATTGCCTATATGAAAATACCCTCAATAAATACACATATACAAAAGTATTTATCATCTTGATAAATCGTATTAAAAACCTAATGTTTACACCCTTCAACTAGTTTTTCACAAAATTATATAAGGGTCCATTTGGATGGAGGGTTTTGGGGGGGGGGGGGGGGTTTCAAATCCATAATAATAAATTCCTCGGACTTGTTTGGATTGAGGGATTTGGAGATGGATTTCAAATCCTCACCCCTCCTTTTTAATTGATTTTGGAGCAATAGTGATGGATTTCAAATGACTCCAAAATTGGAGTCATTTCAAATCCATTCACCTAAAATTATATATATTTTCATACAAAAAAACTTCTTACACCAATTCCAATAAAATAAAGGGCTAATTTTATTTACCCTTCCACTATTGGAAAACCTTCACTTACCTCTGTTGTACAATCAAAACATTCATTTACCCCACTAAATTATATCTTGTGCCTAATAATCTAACTATTTAGTTAATCTAACTATCCCCTTCTTTATTTTCAATAATAATTTTTTTCAACTTCCGTTATTTTACATACTTATTTAGTTATTATTTTTTTATTTCTATTTCTTTTCATTTTCGTTCGATTTTATAGAAACTAATATTATTACTCTTAAAAATAAAGTATATTAAGAAACCACAATTTCTTTTTCTTTTTTATAGCTTTTAAACTTGGTAGTAAGTGAAGGTTTCTATTTACGGTACGTGAAATATAGAAGACATACCTATTCAATAATTTCATAATTTTTTAATGAAATTCTACTATTGGAACTAAAGTTGATCACACCAATGAAAATTTTCATTTCAAAACACTACTAAAAGATTAAATCATCCTCATTAACCTTAAAATTTCAATAGAAATGCAACGTGAATGATTTATTATCTTTCGAGGGGACATAGTTATATTAAAAAAAATCTGGGGTGCAACGAGCAAAAAATGCTACATTCTAATGGTGCAAATTGAAATGAAGCCATATTAAAGTAATTAGGATGAGATAAGTTTATTAAGGCCGGCTATGGTTTCACATTTGAAAGAATAATTTTGGAGTCAAAAAAATTTGATTATTTTCATCATAATTAATCACCTTGAATAGACCGGTGACATCTTAATCAACTCCAAAGCATTTTTTTTTAATTTTTTCTGGAGTTAATTTTGGATAAACTTAGGTAAGAAATAGTGACAACTGACCTAATTAATGTAATCAAACCCTAAACACTCTTTAATTATTATGAAAATTACACTTATCTTATCTTTATGTGCAGGCTTAAGATTCCCCTATGTGCATAGGAAAGAAAACAAGAAAGTAAACAAAACAAAAAATGCAGGAAGAAGAATTAAAGTAAAAATCCGTTGATTTTCAATTAGGGTTATCCTTTAATTCGATCGGGGAATTTTGGAATAATCGCTATCACTATGAATAATAAGTCCGAGATTCCCCGCATGGGCATAGTCAATTGGTTCCAGGAGTAGTAAGTTGGTACAAGATTCTAGAATCGAATCCTGGCAGCCGCATTGTGTGAATTTCAACTTCAATAAAGGTTGGTTCCTTGTGAGAACCTGGTCCGGGTCCGCTACCTTAATGGGTCGTTCAGTCACAATGATTTACATTCATCTATTAAATATTTGTCGGACCAAGGGATGGGAGCTTGGGGCGCGTGATTTCGCCTTGTGGTACAAGAAGTTCGAGATTCGTGTTGTTGAGAAGTCGTGTTATGAATTATTGGTGAAGATGGGAAGTGATTAGGACAAATACTTGATATTTTAAGGGAGAATTATCTATATAGCTATAGTTGTAGGAGTGACTTATAATTAAGCATAATAACAAGCATATTCTTAATTAGGGGTGTGCACGCATCGGTACGGCTCGATTTTTGCGAAACACAAACGTGTACATAGTTTCGGTTTTTTCAAATTTTAAAAACCAAACACATGTCGGGGTTTTTTTTCGGTTCACTGCTAATCGATTCATTTATTTTCAGTTTTGATTTTGCCTTTTTGTTCGAATCGATTCGGCACAACACCGATATTTGATTAGCTGTGAATTTTGGTTTTTCAACACGTTTGTTTGAGGATTAACAAATTAATAATAACACTCTGAAAATTCCAACAAGAAAAGTATCCTCTGGAAACTAAATAAATCAAGGTCATTACATGCGGTTCTTTCCTTGAAGGTAAAACATAGATCATTAGGTCGGGTCGGTTCTTATCGGCTCAATTTTTTCGGTTATAGGTCCGTTTTTCTTTTTATTTGTATGTGTATTTGCTCACCTCTAGTTCAATGTTTCGGACCGGCTGACCAATTTCAAAAGTTCATTTCCTTTTAATCTATATGCAGTAGACCACTTTCAATAGTTCTAACAAAATAAAGCTCCGCAAATGACGGTCTAATTGTTGGAGCAAGTGAATTTGTGTCAAATAACCCATGTTCGAATCATCTTAACAACGGTTGCTAGGTTGAGTTTGTCAAACATAATTAGCATAGTGTTGTTTACCTCTCTCTCGTGTGGTTTGTAAACTATTATATGAGAGTGTATGTTTATCCAGTGCACATATATGGTTGGTTGCGGACGACCATTTGGGTCAAGGTTCTATAGGGTCGAACCGGTTCAACTAGGTTTTTGATTTTCTTTTAATATTTTATTATTTTCTTAATTTTAATGTTTTAAAAATACTTAGTTTATTTATATTTTTTAATCTTCCACCTGTTATTTCACTTTTATAATTTTATTTATCTCACCCTATTTTTTACTATATTTCTTTTGCTTACACTTTATATTTTTTTCTATTCATTATTCTCCAAATCAGGCAATCGACCACCCATGACTAGGGGTGGGCATTCGGGTCGGGTTCGGGTAATTTTTTTTTTGCAAAAAACCCGAATAACCCGACCCGAATAACCCGACCCGACCCGAATGTCCACCCCTACCCATGACCATATCCGACAATCCTTCGACCGCCCACAACTAAGTTCGTGAAGATTCGTCAAATATAGCACAAATAATCAACTCAATGGTGATTTGAGATGTTTTGGTCGAAAACCAGTTTCCTTGACCAATTTGCCGATTTTACCCGATCGAAGCAGATTTTGGTCATTTAACCCCATTTTTCATTTTTTCCGATTTTAGAAGTCAAGCCGTCTTAAATTGTTCCCCATAAGATATGCATCAAATAGAGTTTAAAATTTATTTAATTATTTAGCATTGTGTTTCTCGTTTTCATTTGAATAATATATATATCACATAACAAAAAATGTTGTAGACGCAAAGTCATTTATCTCTTATAATTTCTTTCTCAAACCAAATAGACTATGATAAAAACTTTTTAGAAAGGATAATAAACAATTAACAAAATTATTACACACACACACACACACACACACACAAAAAAAAAAAAATTAAAACAAGAAGCTGACTTTATGAGAAGTAAAATGTAAAAAAGACAGGATTTGACTCATTTTAGGGGCTGTCTCCATCAATCTTCTCTTCTCATTCTCATACCAACTCAGCATTCCACCTCATGTAGTTGTCAACCAACCCACTCAACTCGCGCTGAGTCATCCCACAACTCAGTAACCAAATGCCCGCCCGAGTAAAACCCACACTACCCCACCGCCGTCAGCCGCCACGCGGAGGTGGCAATGAGCGGCCGGGTATGCCAGCCGAGCATCAAGCACCCTTCATTCTCCTCCACCCTGTACCCATCCCCTCCCGCAAAAAGCGCCAGCAGCATACTCGCCTGCTTGTGCGCGTTCGACCCCAGGTGGGCCGGTTCGAACCCGGCCGAACCCATCCTCCGCCTCCACTGCGGCAGCGTCTCGTGCCGCTCCACCCTATCCGCCCCGTCGCACGCCACCACGTTGCATATCTGCCGCCCCAGGTACACCTCCGTCATCACCAAGTCCTGGCCGCCGTTAGGCGGCAGCTGCTGAGTCACACCGCCGCAGCTCTCGAGCGAGTCGAACATGGTTGAATAGTAGTGCAACGCCTCGTTGAACCGGTCCAAGAAAACCCCACCGTTGTGGTTCGCCTCCTGCTCGACAACCGTCACTATTTTCGGATTCATCGCCCTGATCGAATTCAAAACTTTTTCCAAGGCACCCGGCCTGGACAGGAGGCGGTGGAGCTCGAATACCGAGTTCACCGCCACCGCCTCCTCTCCGCCGGCCCTAATACCCAACATATTCGCATCGAGATCGGCGAGAGAATTAGCGACAAAACCTCGAAACTCAAATTCCACGCCAATAGTCTCCGCCAATTGAGCCAGCTTCCACCCCACCTGCTGCAAAGCATCGGTGTTGTCTGGCTGAGGCGGGCCCACGCCCGTCAGCCTGAAGGCCGGGGGCCCGCCAGGCCGCAGGGCCAGGGCCTGCATCAGTGCAGGCCACTGCATCCCCTGTTTCAAACTGAAGTCGATGACGTGGACCCTGTCCGCTCCGGCGAACGCCTCGAGTATGGCTTGGTTGGCGGTGAAGTGGGCGAATTTCAAGTAGGGCCCGGTTTCGTAGAAGTGCATCTGGAGCACGTCGGAGTAGGACGAGTCGAGCGGCTCCGGCGGGCTGACTTTGTAGATCCGCCGCGCCAGCGCCTCCGCGAAGTAGGTGGCGACTTTCCTCATGGCCCCCACCTGAGACACCGCGAGTACGCCCACGTGCTTCACCAGCGCGTCGGCGAGCTTCATGTTCTCCTGCTGGACGGCCTCCGCGCACGCCATCAGGGTGTGGACGAGCCTCACCCCTGCCTCCTGCGAATCCACCAGCATCACCGGCAGCGCCGCCGCCGCCGCCGCCGCATCCCCCGCCGCCGCGGCGGCGGGCAGAAACCCATTGTCCGAAAATTCAGATCTCGTCCTTTTGTTAGCGCTCTCGGGGAGGTCAACGGCGTCGTCCTTCTGTTTGTTGCTGAAAATTGCGCCGCCAGGAATCGCCCTGAGGTCGTCGTCGTAGCCATTAGATTCGCCGGAGATTCCAATTTGATTACCGGAAATCAAATCGAATCCGTTGCTCGAGCTGCCGAGCTCCGACAACATGCTCTCGACCCACCCAGAAAGATCGGACGGGTTGTAATGAACGGTGTCGTTCGACAGAACCGAAGCTCCGTCTTCCATGGTGGAGCCCATCGCCATCTCCAATTGTTCAAGCTTCTCTGCAACATCCGCCATATCCGTAGACTTCATCTTGTACCCCAGAACAGCGAATAGCTCGTCCATACCTGCATCCGGCTGCGGCTGCTCCGCCCACATCTTCGCCTTCCCGGCGGAGCTGCTGCCACTCCCCGCCGCCGCCGCCGCCTCTGTCTTTCTACGGTCGCGATCTCGTTTCATTTTGTGAAAAAAAAAAAAAAAAGTGGGGTTGCAGCGAATCTTTTGTTCTTTACTGGGCAAGAGAAATTAATCTCTCTGTTATAGATTTTTGGGTGGGGGCGAATTGATTGAAGAAAGATGGATCAACACAACTGGGTGAACTGAAACTTGAAAGTCATGGGGTTTTTTTGCAACATTGAATAATTTGAGGGGTTTGAAAATAAATATATATAGTAGTAAAGATGGGAAGAGAGAGTGATGAAAAGTGGGGGCTCGTGATGAAGGCGCGAGCTTCAAGAACGGAAACAGAGAGGAGATAAGGAAGACAACTCTAGCCATAATAATTAATAATCATGCCCTTTTTTATTCATTTTTTTTTTCTTATTTTTCTAATCTTTTATTTTATATTCTTTTACCACTTTATTGAGTCGTAAAAATAAAAATAAAAGGGGACTTGCTCAATAATTGTTATGTTTCCAATTTATTAAAGTTTTCGGTTTTTCGGATTTTCGGCTTTCGGGTTTATGTTCGAATCATAAATTAGTATTTTTACTGTAGATTACCTAAATCCGAATTCTGGCATTCGATATTTCTTGTGTTATGCTCGATTTTATTTTTCAAAATCAATGTGGAATCAGATACTGGCTAAGAAAAAAATATTATATGAACTATATACTATGATGCACGGAAACTTCTATACACACGCGCTTGTACGTTTTTAAAATGTTTTGAAAACCGAAATGCTATGACACCTGTCGGAAACGTTTCAGGACCGGTTATGTAAATACTTAAAAGCTTCGGGGATGTTGGTAATAATGAAAAAAATGAAAATGCGCACATCGCTGCTCGGAGTGAGATTTGAATTTGTCAAGGTGGAACGTGGCGGGGGTGTTAACTCCGACTAGGCCAACTAGGAGGATAAATTTTCAAGCACTATCATTTACCGTTCTTCAAGACACTGTTCGGCCCTTTCAAATCGTAACAAAAAAATTGAGCACGATTTGGTAACGGTTGGGGAAAAATTGAGCAAGCGGAAGTTGACTTAGATTGAGAATTGTTCTTGTTACCTTGAATTGATTTCGTGTTAGCTGCATTTGATAAGGTAGCATGTTGGTAAGCACCTTGCACCTAGGGGCAATGACTTGATTGATAATGAATTCGAGCCACCAAGTGCGGGATTTAGACTCTGTTTTTATTTAATATTTGATATATTTTAATTTTATCATAATTAATATATGATATATCAAATTAAATTTAAAAGGAATCTAATATGTGCATTGATAATCAATAATTGAAACAAGTTCCCAAGTTCTTTTATGTTAGTGATGAGGATTGGTACTTGTTTTACAGTTGTACGCCATTGTATCAATTGTTATTTTTGTTCAGTTAAAATACATGGTTCCACAAAATAGAACTTTCTTAATAAGAAGGAAGTTCCAAAAACTTCTAATAAGCAATTTATTTACTTAGCAAATTCAAGTTTTATAAATGTGTGGTAGGATTTGCAAAACAAACTTGATCAAGTATCATGCACTTGTATATAATTTATTCATACTTTGTATGAGCCTACATATATAAATTATATGTACATTTAGAGGTGAAAGTTTATATTTTATCCTATTAATCAGTCCCGAAAAGGGAATATCTAACAGTTGAAGCAAATGAGTGTGTGTTCATTGACTCAAGTTAGAATCATTTTGTCAACGGTTGCTAGATCGAGTTTGTCACACATGGTTAGCCTAATATGTTTCACATCCCTTGTATGATTTACAAACTATTATACGATAGTGTATGTTTAATCAGTGCATTAATATGGTTAGTTGCGAATTTTTTCATTAAAAATACAAAAAAAAAAAAATTGATAGACAACAATAAATGAAGAAAATGCAATTACTATCAGTTGAATTTCGAAATAACATATAACTCAGAACAAAAGAGTTAACTACAACGACACATATTGTGGCAAGTAAATATTTGTTGGGGCTAATACCTAACACGCAAGTGCACGTATCGCAAACAAGTAGTAAAAGTGGACTCGTGAGAGTCGGATGTCGATCCCACAGGGAATACTCAAATTATCTAATCCTAAGTACCAAATTCTAACAATTATGATTTTTATCCAGTTTACGCAAAGTTGTCAAATTTAATCAACTAAATAATTAAACTAATTATGAAAGCAATTAAACACGAGAAAATATCAATAAAGACGGACCTAGGATTTTATCTTCCCCTATGCAAGAATTGCTCACCCAAAACCCCTCAAGTATGAAATATATGATTCATGATTATTAACCCGAGACACTAATTTACTCATAACCCGCTGTCACGTATTATGAGTCTATTATTCATAAACGGTTCACTATATGTCTATGCAAACAAATTATGAATAAAGCATTAACTAACAAGTCTCGTAAATGGCTACCTAAGGTGATATCTATATATCTACGACACCACATGCAATTGACACACTCATCCGGTGAAAACTACTCGAAGGCTCTTATACTTACCGTCTAATTATCAAAATAGCCCTGTCGAGTCAATCCCAATAATCACAGATAAAACACATAAATTGATCAAGTTCATGCACTAACAATCATAACAAGTATAAGAAATAATCATAAAATCATAATTGCATAATCTCAAGAAAACGGGTTCACCATCCCCACATAGAGTTCCAACAAAATCCTAGATTAAAACTTAGCTACTCATAACGAAAAACATAATAAAAATATAAAAAGACATAGATTACGAAAAGATAGATAAAAGAAGAATTGTGATGAAGATTTGTCAATTCTCCGTCTTCGATTCTTCGTTCTCTCGCTCCTCTCGCTCCAAGGTTGTGTCAAAAGTCCTCTAATTCGTGCTTGGTTTGGGCTTAAATAGATGTCCCAACTTGGTAGAAAAATTTAGGTTTCCTTGTGTGATTAAAAGTCCAAAATTGTCTCCAGCGTGTTTTGGCACGGCCGCGCGAGAATCAGTGCAATTCTCACACAACCGCGCGAGAATCGCCGAAACCTTCTGCCCAACTTCTGCAGTTGGCGCGGCCACGCCAAAAATAGGCTAAATTCGGCACGACCGCGCGGGCCAATTTTCAGCATATTTTGTTTTCTTCCGTTTTTGCCCGTTTTTTTACCTTTTTTGGCTCGTTTCGTCCTTGGAACTTCCAAATCGTCAAGTTGTACCTAAAATACAATAAACCACTCATTAAGCACCATTAAATCAATAAAAGTATACAAAAATCCTCGTAAGAAAGTATACATTGAGTGTAAACTATACACTCAACAATATTCAAGAGACAATTTTTGAAAAATGCAATAATTCGGATTCAAACAACAAAATATTTTATTAATTCAATAGTTAATTATATTAAAATAGCAAAACCTCAACAAAGAACAACTTCAATAATTTTAGTCGACAAAGAATATAAAAGAAATTGTCAAAATTCCAATTTTACCAAAATTGGTGAATTATGTCAAATCAAATAAAACTAATTTTCACAAATACATATATATTTTTTAAAAAATAAAAAAAATAAATGGTGGTTGAAATTGTATATAAAAGGAAAGAGGGCGGCAGGCACATAAAAAGGAAAGAAAAAGAAGCGTGGCAGCACCGCAATGCTAAAAAGATGCGACAGTGATAAGGTGCAGTGCAGTCCATCAAACCACTCCATGGGACCTCCTCTGCTGACCGTACATTTCAATGCATCATATTCATTTTTGTGGGCCATATCTGTTTCCCCCCACTTGATTTTCTTCTTCACACGCGCGCGTCCACGCGAGTTTTATGTACGCGCCTATGTTAAATGTTAATTGACAAAATTTATTGGATTAATTAAGTTTATACTTTCTAAATTGCTAAATGCCGCTTAATTTGTACCGATATTAAATGAATGGGGAAATAACATTTGCACCACTAAAGTATGATAAAATAACTTTAAGGTACATGTAGTATATGTAATTAGGCTTAATTTCATTTTGCACCCTTGAAATGTAGCACTTTGACACTTTACACCCTCGAAACTTAATTAATTATGTATAATGCACCTCGAATGAATTTTTAATGCTAATAAAGGTGATTTAATATTTGAAGTGGTATTTTTTTACGTGGACAAGTGTGAAATCAATTTTTTTATCTATCAATCATTTTGAAACTATAAGTTGAAAAAATTAAAAATACATCTCATCAACATATTTAAAAATTATATTTTTTTATCACAAAATATATTTTATGAAATAAAAAATAAAAAATCCTTCCACTATTTCGTTATCAAGTTATTTAAAAAATGATATCTTATTCCAAAATTTTATACCTAATATTTGCAATAAAAGATCCATCAATCGAATAATTTAGTGATACAAGTTTATTTTACTTTCTTTTGTTAGAAATTAATAGTTGTTTCTATAATCCGGTGTGATTTTTATTTTTTCCCACTTGGTTTCCCTTGAAATTAGGTTGAAGGTTGAAAAAAATAACCATTTAATTTGTTATTTTGCACCCTGAAAATAAAAACAACCAATAAAAATAAAATTGCCTTTATTATTCAAACGAGGGGGCATTGTGATATATTTATTGTGTTTTGAGGGTGCAAATTGCTATTATTATTTTTCAAGGGTGCAAAGTGCCAAAATACTTCATTTCAAGGGTGCAAAATGGGATCAAGCCTTGTAATTACAATCATCCCTGAAACATTGTTAAAAATCTGAGGGAATAATGCATTGGATAAGTTATTCTGTTCGGGTTCTATTGATCTATTAGTTGTAGGCACTGTGGAGACAACATACAGCTAGGGGGTGACATGACTCTCCTAATATTTTTGAATTCTTATTATTTTATATAAGATTTATACATTTTCGTTTATGGTAGCTAGCATTAATGGCCTCACGAAAAAATAAATATAGTACATATCGGTTCCCAAAACATGAAATCTTGGCTCCAATAATTGTTTCAGGGGCATGATTGTAATTACCAATACTACAGGAGCCTTAAAAGTTATTTTCGCCTACCTAAGAAGTTGTGTGTAATTTACCCAAAATGATTTTTTAGGACCCCCGAATTGTTTGTTTAAATAAATATTTAGCAAAATTTAATATAACATCATCCCTTGTAAATTTATTCATCTTCCCTCCTTTCCTTCACACATATTTTTGGCATTAATTTAACCTCGCTACTGCCGGCATTCGCCCCCACCACCTCCGCGCACATTACTGCTTGGATTGAGATTTGCATGTGTCAAGGTGGAACGTGGCGGGGATATTAACTCCGGCGAGGCCAACTAGGACGATAAATTTTAAAGCCCTCTCATTTACCCATTCTTAATTCAAGACGTACACCGTTCAGCTCGTTCAAATCCCAACGAAAAATTGAACACGATTTGGTAACGGTTGGGTTATGCTATTTTTTTTATTATTATTTTGTAGTTGCATTTCATACTCTTACAGTTGTTTTCGATATTTTTTCTAGTTGATTTCAAAGATTTCATAGTTAATTTCTTTTTTTTTTCTAGTTGATTTTGATAAATTTATGTTTGCATAAAAAAAAATTAATAACACAAAATTTGAGTTTTATAGGGTAGTTAGACAATTATAATATTTTTAATCATTTTCTAAAACTAGAAATATGATCAATTTTTTTCAAGTAGATATAATTTCAATTTCGATAGCACAAGAAAATTATTGCTTCTTGTTTTGCAATAAACTAATTTTTTTATCATATAATACAATAATAATGTAATAAATTCTATAAAAAAAACCATCAAAAATAAAAAGAAAATCCTTCACAAATTAAAATATCACGATATATAATTTGAGGGTGGACTTTTCCATTTTCATAATTGAAGGGTCAAATTGCCAATTCACATCTTTTTTGTGGTGCAAAATGCTATTTTATATGACTCCATATTTCATAATTCACACGCTCTCTAAAAATAGTGTGTGAGAATCTGACGTAGGACCAATTCTATATTCCGGAAAATAACAGTTTTATTGGTCCATTGCCCACATGAACAGCACGAGGTGTGTCAACAAACGTCCACGCGCTGTAACAAAGCCTGATCCACCACGATACCATTAGGTACGTACGATTGGGAAACGTGAGTTACACGCTCAAATGATCGGCTGGTGTAAGGCGTACACATGGGTCCCACCACGTAACGGGGGAATTCGAGTTTTCAGACGGTGAACATCGGTTGGAAGGTGTTCACGTGGAGGGCCCGTTCAGAACTACTATTACGTACACGTTTATGAATTACGGAGTCCCGTTCCGTAATCTTGCTTATGTTAATGGTTAATTATTTAGAGGTCCCTAAAATAATTTAATTCCTTCACGTACATCCAATCCTAGTTTTAATTTTTCAAAATAATCCCCCCGTTCCACATGTTTTATTTATTTCTAAACAAAAATTTCCCCAACCCAAAACACCCAAAATTCCTGGTTTTAAAACATATTTGTATCCGATTTTCCCTGTTGCATTTTTTCCAAATATTTGTTGCCTTTTGTTGAACTTTTTTTTGGGTTTTTTTGCCTTTTGCTGCAAAAATTTGAAAAAGATAGTTTGTTTTTTTTTTTTTTTTTTTTTTTTTTTTTTTTTTTTTTTGTGTGAAAATTCCCATTATATTATATCTGAATATGGAACAAGAGATAATAAATTAACGTAATTTTCAAAATTTTCAAAGATCCACCGATTATGAGGCATTGCGAATACATACAAGTACCTATGGATTTAGGTTTGATATGAATACACCATTCTTACACGAATTAAGTTACTCGATTGCAAAATCTAAAAATGAAGAGAAGACGACAACAATGGTTATGACGGTGGCAATTATGCAATTTTAGAAATTTATAAAGAAAAACGAGAAGAAGAAAAGCTGTCATCAGGTTTAGAGTAATCTGTTATCACTTATTAAAGGATTAACATGATAGATATGTATAAAAGAAAATTGATTAACATGATTGTTTTTTTTTTTTTTTTTTTTTTTTTTTTTTTTAAATAATTAAGGAATCCGCAGCCATGTGCACTCTGTAAACTTACATTTCCATATAATAGTTTGCAAAATATACGAGAGACGTAAATCGAACCACACCTAGACTAACCATGTGTAACAAACTCGACCTAACGACCATTGACAAAAAGATTTAAACTTTGATTAATTAATACAAGTTCACTTGCTCTAACAGCTAGACCACCCGTCAGAGATTTAACATGATTGTTAACATTTGAAATAGGAGTTGGAATTACAACAAAAAATTAAAATTCTGACGATTTCGATCGAAAAATCTTCAATATTAGAATATCGAATATCAATTTAAAAAAAAATTGTTTCATTGAAATGTTAACATATACATATATGTATAGGAGATTTTAATTTTTTAAATTACATTCTTTTTTTGTTTTCGCTGCGTTCGATCGAAAAATTTCAATATTTGTTCAAATTTTTTCAATCAATTTTCAAAACTTAGAGTTTCGATGACCTTTTAAGATGATGTACGGCAAATATTTGGAATTAATTTAAATTTATTTTTTTCAAAAGTACTAATTTCGATCGGATCTATCCAATTTACGTCCCTAATATCGTATGTATGCATTCATTTGTTTGGAGGATTAATGTAGCATTATAAAATATTTTGTAAAGAGGACATAGAGAAAATCAATCACACCAAATTACAAAGGACTACCAAACTTTTAGTTCAGCCCACAGACTCCCGTAAACATTTTAAAATTGCACAATTTGATCCAGTTTTTGTTCAGAAAAATTATCGACCCGGCCCATATTTAAATCGAATTAATGTAGCAACCATTAGATATTTTGAATTTAGCATAGCTATCGTATCTGAACGTTTCCTCCTCATATTGTATCGTATCATTTATCATATGGCATTGTAAGATATTTCACGAATTATTTAAAACAGTACAAAATAAAATAAAATATTATAAATATAATACAATAAATATATAAAATTAATATTTTAAAGTCAAACCATTCAATCAAAATATATTTAAATTCAAGTTTCGACATTAAATTACTAACTAAGATAACTCGATACCGTTGGACAGAGGTTACAATTTTCAGCACTTTATTCATTTTATGCAATTTATTGCCCGTTTTACTAAAAAATTGATTTTTAATTTTTTCGCTTCGACTCCACAAATCGTAAAACGCACACATCAAAGCATCAAAACATACTCGTTTAGAACAAACTTCTAAGTAAAACTGTTAGTACACCTAAATAACCTAATAGATTCCAAAAGTCAGAGGTTGACCAATAATTATTATTCTATAAACCAATCTTAATAAAGTTGTTTGTTGTTTTTATATTTTGCATTTTGTGACAAGAATTAATTTAAACTGCTCCAACATATCAACTTTGGTCAAGAGCAAGTTTAAGTAACCAAATACACACACAAGTCCCCAACGATAAAACCAGCTTATATAATTATTATTTTAGAGATCTCTTTCTGTATAGTTTGTGTTCTTCGTCGCCCGATCCCCAAGGTACGCACTTCGTTTTTTCTCTTGTTATTAATTCTTTAAAATATTTATTGACTGAAGAATGTAAAGCTCGTTCTGGTGTGTCGACGTCGAACATGATATGTTTATGTACGTAAATTATACGTGCATAAGTTTTGTGACTTTTTAGCTTAATTATGCAAGTGAAACGTGCAAAATGCTCGGGTTTTTTTTTTCTAAATATATTTATTTTAGGTTTAATTTAATGTGATCAATTGTTTATATATATATATACAGCAGGTTGTTTGTATGGAGAAGGGTGGAAGGTTGTTATTTTTCTTTATACTTCTTCATTGTACCACAGTCATCCATGCAGACAGGTTTTTCTTTTTCATCTTTAATTAATTTATTGAGTAAATACAGTATTATAGAAAAGTAAATATAATATATTTATACCTTTTATTTTTTTGTGAGAATATTATATCTCTAAATAGCGAAAATATGATAATTATGGATTCACGTCTGGTGAAACCAACACTCGATATAAGCGTGGACTAAATATTTACTATCCCGGAATTATTTTTAGGAGTATATCACAAGAAAGAAAAAAAGAAGAAGGAAAAACGGAGTCAGTATTTGCGAACCATGAATTTTTATTCTGCTGAAAAAGAAAGAATTCTAATATGCGGTCGAAAACCGAGCTTTATTCAACAGTAATTTTCCGAATATTGAAATTCTAACACAAGATAATTATTTAAACGTAAGAAGAAAAAAAAAGAATTGGAAATTAAATTAGGTGTCCAACCACACACATAACATAACCCTTTACTTTTATTTCAGAAAGACTTTTTTTTTTTTCATAACTAATCCTACTACTACTATATGGTGGATATCGAGAATTTTATTACAACCTGCTACTTTTGACTTGTTAATTCATTCATTAATATTATTTAAATATATATACTAATATTAGTTTTGACTTATTAATTCACTCATTAATATTATTTAAATATATAAAATATGAAAATAATAATACATGACAGTAACAATTATAATTGTTAAATTATTTTACTGACATTAACAGTAATACATCTTCTTGATGTAATTTAACTAAGGCAAATTACAGCCACCCATGAAATATGGTTAAAGTACGAAAAAACCCCTCTTGTTTAGGTAATTTCAGCACTTCCTTCTTCTATATATTTTTACATAAAATTTATGTAATTCGGTTATTTACCGAACCAAATCGTATATTTAGTTCGGTAAACGATATGAAATATTGACTTACCGAAATTTCGGTTTGGTTTTCACCGAATTAGCATCCCTAAATTTACCTATAGAGGGGTGTTTTCGTAAGATAATACATAGTTGAGAGGTGCCTGTAATTACCCAAACAGAAGGGGGTTTTCGTAATTAGACCATAACTCAGGGGATGACCGTAATTTTCCCTTTAACTAATTAATGAACCAAAATCTAATCAACATTATAAATTTCAAGTCGATAGAGACAATAAATTAAATTAGGCTTTTCTAAATCTTTGATCCCGAACTCAAATTTCAAGAATTAAGTTGTTTATTTGACTTTAAGTTCACGTTCTCGACATAAACTGTAATAATATGAACGATTAAAACTTATTATTGTTCACATATTCTCTTTCAAGCAAGAGTTCACTTAGGTTAATATCCTACATTCTACCACACATCCATACCGTACATCGTACTGAATACCGGAATTCCAAAAAATCTCTACCGAATACCGAACCGAATTTTTGATTTGGTATTCAGCACATACCAAATATTCGGTTCGGTTTGGTCGTTTTACCAGTCCATTGACAGTACTCCTACAAATTACAATGTTCTCAATAAATAAATTAAATATCTCATATTCTTATACTTTTGTTATGTTGGCTTTGATATTGTCTTTGATTAATGCATTATATATACAATGTAACTACATTGATAAAATTAATAGTTTATCTTTCCTATTGCAGGGGGATTCCACACAATTACAATCAAGATTCACCATCACCTGTCAAGCTCCATGTACTGGACAAACATGTAAGAAAATTTAAATACAATGCTTAAATTTTACTATGACCATAAACCTTAGCAAATGTACAAAATTCGTAGTAAAAAAGTTTTTGCTACGGTACGAGCGTGACAAAAATTTTGCTACGGTAAACGACCGTATCAAATAGTTTTTTGCTACAGCAAATTCTATCATTTACTATGATCGCGTCTCCCAGGCTGCCGTGTAGTAAAAAGCAGTGTTCTAAAAATCGGCCGAGGCGGCCGATTAATCGGTCGCCGAGGCGGAGGCGGTCCAAAACCTTTACGATTTTAGTGTAAAGGTTTGAAAAATCGGTTTTTTGCCTGTGAGGCGGTTTGAGGCGGTCCGAGGCGGTCAAACCTTTAGGGCGGATCAAACTTCGGTGGCAAAAATCGGCAAAAAATCGGTCAAAAAACAGTTTTCTTTTTTTTTTTTTTTTTTTTTTTTATACATCAAAATAAAAGTTGGGATTTTGATAAAAAAAAAAAAGGAGTTTATGCTTTATTTTGTTTATGTTAATTATTATTGTTAAAGAACTAATGATGTATGCCAAGAATGTATGTAAATTCAAAAAAAATGCCTTTTTATTTATATTTTATAAGGATATTTATGTATTATGATCTTATTATTATTAAACTTTTATTATGTTATTAGAATATATACATGATGGAGATATAACTATGTTTAAATATTTTTTTATCTATGTTTTGAGTATTTTTAAATAATATTAATAAATATATTATATTAAATTTTAAAAACCGATTTATTTCCGATTTATCACAGATTAATCACCGCCGCACCGATTAATCTTGAGTCGGTGCCTGACCGACTCGGACCCGATTACCGCTTTTTACAACCTTGGTAAAAAGTACCCTTTGTAACGAATTTTTAGTGTAACAAAAAAGAAAAAAAAAACGGTAATAAAACTATTTTTCTACAAGTAATTAAATTAAAGTGAGACACAATATGCACACATATATGTAATCACTTTTTAATAATAACTTCCTTAACTTGAGCATACATAGTTCATTTATTTTCTTTAATTTGATTCAAAGTAATTCTTGCTTGCAGGTGGAGATAGACAACGGAATCGTTAAACTTACGTTGATGAAGCCAAGCGGCTATATCTCAGGCGTACGATACAAAGGAATCGACAACATACTCGAGAATCGTCTTAAAGAAGCACGTAGAGGGTATGTAATTTATTAAATATATGATGTATTTCTAATTAATCTAATGCATAAAGATAACTTACTTAAATTATTTAAATTAAATAGAGAAAACATTTTTGTCTTTCAAATGTTCAGCATAATTAATTAAACACCCCTTTTTCATTAATATATTTTCCAATATAATGCATGCAGATATTGGGACATTGTGTGGAGTAGGCCAGATATACGCACACGTTCTTTCTTCGACACGTAAGATCTCGAATTCTTAATCTTTAATTAATTTCTCGATTCGATCAATAGCACACGTTTTTATTACATATATGTTCTATATAAAAACACATGTTTTTAATTACTTTTTTTTTTTGTCCCAATTTTTTTTTCGTCTAATTTGCAGGCTCGAAAGCACAAGCTTCAGGGTTGTAGCAGAAACCGAAGATCAGGTTGAAATTTCATTCACAAAGACATGGAATTTATCGCTTGGCAATAATTTCGTACCACTCAATATCGACAAAAGGTGATTATATATATATATATATATAAAATCGAGCATTACATTTTAAATAAATGTTATGTGTATTAATGATTTTTTTTTTTACAGATATATAGTCCTGAGTGGAGTTTCCGGTTTTTATTCGTATGCAATATTCGAGCATTTAAAAGGGTGGCCTGATTTAAATGTCGACGAAGCGAGAATCGCCTTCAAGCTTCGCCATGACATGTTAGAATTAAATATACTAACTAAAAATTAATTAATCATATATGCTAATTATATGATGAAAATTGTTTGATTTGCTGATGAAAATGTTGAATAATTATTAGGTTCGATTACATGGCTATATCGGACGATAAGCAAAGGATAATGCCAACGGAAAACGACAGAATTATCGGCCAAACTCTTGATTATGGAGAAGCTGTTTTGTTGACAAATCCAGTCAATCCAAAACTCAGAGGAGAGGTAGACGAATAATCGATAAATTAAAAAAAATTAATCGCGGAATTTATATATAGTGAGTTTATTGAATTTAACCATGTAATTTTATAGCAAAACCCCGTTACAATGCATTTTTTAGCATACAATCGGCTAATTAAATAGTGAGTTTTTAGGGGGTGGTTTGCTAAAAACAATTGAATCATATATTGTGTTTGTTAATAAAATCATGGGGAGTTTTTAACAATTAAAGCAAATACATGGGTGCCATATGCAATAAAACCTTATACTTTTTTTTTTTTTTTATTAATTTTTTATTTTTATTTTGTATCATGAACAGGTGGACGATAAGTATCAATACTCGTGCGATAACAAGGATAACCGTGTACATGGATGGATTAGCTCCGATAAGCGCATCGGGTTTTGGGTGATAACGCCTAGTGACGAGTTCCGAGCCGGTGGCCCTTTCAAACCAGATCTCACTTCTCATGCCGGCCCCACTGCCTTGGCTGTAAGTACTATAGTTAGATCTCACTTGGGTTAGGTTAATTTTAGGGCAAACCGGCAAATTACGGCCACCCCCTGAGGTATGGTCAAATTACGAAAAACCCCTCTTGTTTGGATAATTACAGTCACCCTCTCTTTTAAATATTTTTACATAAAATTTAGGGTAAATTAAACCCACACCCCTGTGGTATGCTTAAATAATTTTAAGGTCCCTATGGTATCGATAATTACACTCACCCCCTGAAACGTAGTTAGGAACTCTAACGGGATAATACGTAGTTAGGAACTCTAACGGGATAATGCATTCGATACATTATTCCGATAGGGTTCTAATGGACTATTACTTTTAGATAGTGGTGGAGATAACATAGAGTTATGGGGAGTTATGGGGTGACATGGCTCCCCCAATTAGCGGTGGGAACGAGCCGAGCTCGGCTCTTTTGGCCAGCTCGAGCTCGAGCTCGAGTCCATGTTGCCGAGCTCGAGCTCATCGAGCCAATTTTTTTTGGCTCGAGCTCGAGCTCATTTAATTTTTTTTAATTTTTTTATTATTTAATTTTTTTATTAAAATCATTTGATTTTTTATTAAAAATTATTTATAAGAAAATAAAAAAAATTAAAATAAATAATGAACTCTAGTTATATATATTTTTTAATTTTTCTATTATTATTATAATATATTATATTATTATGAATTATTTAAGTAATATAAATTTGTTTTTATTTAAATACTAGAAATATTTGTTATTATAGACTATTTACTATTTAGTTAATAATAATAATAATAATAATAATATTAAGAATAAGAATAATATATATATATATATATATATATATATATATATATATATATATATATATATATATATATATATATATATATATATATATATATATATATATATATAT
>NW_012192831.1:823539-849686 GCF_000504015.1 Erythranthe guttata
AGCTAGATGATACTCTCTTCTTCCCGCATATTGCAATCTCACACTCACATATTTATTTTCGATCAATGGCTTGATTTAACAATTTGGAGGTAAAATAAAAACTAAAACTTAGGTCCACGTCATTAATCGGTTGATATTTGTTGAAAATTGAACCAAATTTTAGTTGTTATCGACCGGAATAGTTCTTTCAATCTAACATACATCGAGCGATAGCTCCATCAAATTTCAGTCAATATCAGTCGAAGTTTGGTTCATTTTTCAGCCGATATCGGCCAAAATTCAGTAAAATTTTCAACTGTTGTCTAATGAATTTGAAATACATTAATTATTTTTGTTTTATTTTTGATGATTACATTTAAATTAATTTGTTTTAAATAATAGATAAAAAGGAGAAACATAATATCTTTAAAAACTACTTATTTAAATAGTTTTTGAGTATTTTATCCACTCTTTCTACATCGTAATTATATTATCAAGTATGGGCAAATTACGACCACTCCTGAGTTATGGTCAAATTACGAAACCCCGCTCCTTTTTGGGTAATTACAGTCACTCCCATCAACTATGTATTATCTTACGTAAAGACCCCTCCAACAGTAAATTTAGGAATATTAATTCGGTAAAACTGAACCGAAATTTCGGTACGCCAACATTTCATACCATTTAACAAACTGAATATACGATTTGGTTCGGTAAATAACTGAATTACACAAATTTTATGTAAAAATATTTAAAAGGAGCGGGTGGCTGTAGTTACCTAAACTTCATAATTTGGCCATACCTGAAAGGTGTCCGTAATTCGCCCTTTAAAATATTTGGAAAGATTAATAAAGACTTCGGTTGAAAAAAAGTTGTGTGTTTTGAGAAGAAAGGATGACGATATGGAAAATATAGGATGAGGTGGAATATAATAGTATGGATTGTGAGGAAATATAGGATGAGGTGGAATATAATAGTATAGATTGTGAGGGTAGAACAAGAAAATACAGTTTAAAATGATTTTATTATTAATGGCTATTTAGTTTTATTTTGTACAAATTCAGTTTTGTATTAAAGGTTATCTACAAATTTAGTTTTGTTTTGTATAATTTTCTTGTTTTCATGGGACGTTGGTCAATTCGTCGGGAAAGGTTCGTTAAAGGCCAGTTCGGCATTAGGAAAAAACCGGAAAGTAGCTCGGTTCCGCCCTTGCAGCTTGGTTTCATCAGCGTCAAGTTTAATATTTATGGAAGGTACCATATTAACGAGAATTCTCATATCCAAGATACGCGATCTAGGATAAATGTAGAGTTCTAATCGGTTAAGAAATATCTTTTAGGGTAAATCTTGATTTATAATTAGATTTATATACTCTACCTCTAAGTTTCTTCTATAAATAAGAGAATTATGTTTCATTGTAAAAGGCTACAAAATATTCATTTTCTTTTGCATATTGCCTCTCTTTTTGTTGTGCACCGGAAAACTTTCTTTGCGGTACTTTTCGACTTCTTCGACTCTACACCCGGTGATAAACACCGGGTGGGTCTTTTGCTGCCACGTGCCTTTTTTTGTATTTTATAATATATTCCCCGCTGGGTTTACCTTTAGGGGTTTTAGAAAAATTAAAAAAGGGACACGTGGCAGCAGAAGAGTCACCCGGTGTTTATCACCGAGTGTAGGGTCGAAAGAGCCGTATTTTTCCAGCGTGTTAAGAGACCGTTTGTGAACTTGCCGAAGGTTTTAATGTTTAAAAAAGTAGCTTTTGCTTCTTTTTTTTCTTTTTTCTTTTTAAATGATAAGTACACGACGACTTTTAAGTATACCGCACGAAAATCTTCAATTTCCTTTTCTATTTATTTGAAGGGCTTAAAAGAATTAATGCATGATTTATCTCTAATTAATTTAACAAATGAAAAATCGAAAACCATCCCATTATACAAGGATGTCTTACTAGCTGCTACTAATTGTATCTCGATATCTTTTGCTTATATAGTCTTGTTATCTTGTATATCATCTCCAAATATGAAGAGCTCCAATAACCTAATCTTGAGTGTTCTTTTCCTCGTAGTGCTTGTCTTCATCAATGGTAATCAATTTGCTGCTCTTCACCTTATTTACAACATTGTCAAAATATAGTTTTCATCCCTCAAGTTTGCACTTATTTCACATTTGATAATCCATGTCTACAAAAAACACATTTGGTCCCTCATGTTCCAATAATTTAACACTTTTGGTTGTTTTCGTCAATTTACCGTTAGTCAATTAGTTAAGGCAGTGATGGGCACACGCTTGATTCCGTTAGTTTTAACGGGAGATTGACGGAAATGACTAAGAGTGTTGAATTTTTGAAACATAAGGGACCAAATGTGTATTTTGCGAACATGGGGGACCAAATATGAAATCGGTGCAAACTTAAGGGAAGTAACTATATTTTGCCCGTCAAAATATATACACAAATTCTTTTTTTTATTTATTTATTTATTTATTACAATTTTATATTTTTAGTTTATATATAATTTCTTTTTTTAATTTTTGTGAAATAAAAACATGTGTAATTGTAATAAATTAAGGTGAATGCAGACATTGCACCAGCGTTCGAAGATACCCCTTATACGGTGAGGAGCAAAACATACAAAGGTTTATGTGTCGCTCGAAAGTGTATGACTGCCTGCCAATCGGAGGGGTATAATGGTGGATTTTGCTCTCCCAAAATAATTCGCAATCGTCGTAAGAAACGTGTTTGTTCTTGCTCTAATTATTAATTAAGAAATTCTTTGCAGTACTTGTACCGCTCCATTTATAGAGTTATATACATAGTAGAACCTCGATAAATTAATAACTTCGCTTAAATAATATTTTTTTGGGGAAAGTACTGTTTGCATCCCTAAACTATGAAGCTTATCACAAATACCCCCTTGAATCATAAAACGTAACAAAATGGCCCCTGGATTTACAACTTTTAGTAAACTAGCATTTTTTCTCCCGTGCGATGCACGGGATATTATTTTAAAAGTGAAAAAAGAATAACTTTAAAAGTGAAAAAAAAATCAATTTAAGATATAATAAGAAAATATAGTACACTAACATAGTAAAATTTAATAATGTAGTATTGTTCATATTTTATATAGCATTAGTTTTAAAAAAAAAAACTTATATATTAATATTTATAATCCAAATATATAGATTAACATTTATCAAATCGTATTTCTATCTTTATCTCTTAAGATTTAAGATATATTGATGGAAAGTAGGAGATTGATAATTGTTGAAAATAAATAGTTAGAAATTAGTAGAGAAAAAAATATTTAAAATAAATAATTACAAAATACCATTAGGGTTTTTTAGGATGATGTTGTGGCATGTTCACTTTCACATTTATAGCTGACTTTTGTTATTATTTTACTTTTTTCGGACGCTTTTAACTTCAATTTTATACAATCAAAATAATAAAGATAAAATGAAACTATATTATGAAATATAAATAAATCAGAAAATTAAAAAAATAAAAAGGAAAAATCTGCAAAATCTTCAACAAAATCTTTCTTTCGACATTCAAAAGAACACAACATCCACACTCTCTCTTTCGCCTCACCAGAACCACCATGAAACATACCTCAATTCACTCAACTCCAATAGTGCAAACATATTTGAGGATAAAAAAGTAAATGTACTCATGTACTAACGGCGTTAATTTTTTTAACTGTTGACTGAAAATGGCATGGTTACTTTTATAGTTTAGGGGGTGTTTGGTATAACCCCACAATTCAATGGGTGCATGGAAACTGTACTTTCTCCTTATTTTTTCTGATTCCGACTCGATAAAAAAAATACTAAATTATTGGTTAAATAATTTAATATTTCACGAAATTAATAGAATTTTGTTAGTTTTAACTGTATTAATTTATTGATGTTTAACTGCACGTGGGCAGGAATTTGATATAATCATATAATATGCAGCACACCAAAATTTAGGAATCGATTTCTTCCACTAATGGTTATGATTAATTAAGAGCTAATTGTATACTAAAACAAATTTATTTGTCTTGTATATAATTTGTGGAATGATAATACGGAATGGAACTTGTATATTACACGTAATTTGTGGATCCAAATATGTAATTGACGGTAAGCATATAAGTTAACACTATAAGGCCTCGTTTGCTTGGTGCTATTAACATCTATTAACTAAATAGTAGGGGTTAGTAAGATGTTTGTTTGATGAGATTCGTATTTAGTAAAGCCCGCTACTACACACAAAGCCCGCAATTAAGTGCTATTATTTGGTTAAATTAGTAGCACCCCTCCCCCTGCGATTAATTTTGTAGGGGGTGATTAAAAGAGGAAAATACAATTTTATCCTTACAACAATATCTTAATTTTTTTTTAATTAAAATACTTTTTAGACAATTCACATTAAATACCAGAAATTAACAATTTTAATACAAAATTTAATCTAACGAATCAAAAATCTTACTGACTAAATAATTAATTAGTCAGTGAGGTATTAATCCAATCTCACCAAATCTAATGTAATCCGATATAGGTAAGCAAACGAGGCCTAATAGTTTTTAGACATTATGAATGCAGCCCTTTCATTGTTTACACGTTTCTCCCTTGTTCCCCTCTCCAACTTATCAGGAAATGGAATTTTTCCGTGTCTGCTTCGCGTTATGTCCGCGTTCCCGTGTCAGTGCTTCATAGCTTATTTATACTAATAAAATTGAAAAAATAATTAAACTAGGAAAATACTAAAAAAATTACAAAAAATGGCAAAAATGAGATAACTCATGATTCAAATATAATTATAAACTCTAGAAACAACTCATTTTACGTATTTGCAATCCGACTTTTTCTTGAATTTTATGTTAATTATTTAAGTATTTCCTAAAATAGCAAAAACATTGTTTTGAAAGAATTGCCGAAATCCGACTCGTATCACAAGCTATGCTTAGAAAGTATTGATCATTGCATGGTTTAATGAAATGAACTTCGTTTCTAACTCAAATGCGAATATTATCCTAAAAAGCATGTTTTCCTTCTATATTTCTACGTATTGCCGTTAATAATCGTTCTCCTAATTGAATAGTTACTTTGCAATTTTAATCCGATAAGGTGTCGCACATCATAAGAACTCAAAATTCCACGTTCAAAATATCTAAAGATAACTCCGAATTTTGAAACCAATGAATAAGATATTGGATTTTAATCCTTAAAAATGAACTAAGCATTTCAAAACTTGGGGCATTCGTTAAAGTTTATTAAAGTAACAAGGTTCCTCCCAGAAATATACACATCTAGATTTGTATAATTTTCGTATCTTTTGCGGTTTAAATGTTTTAAAAAGGTAGCTTTTGCGGTTTTCCCGTTATATTTTGGGGGTAAATGATAATTACATAACGACTTTTAAGTACACATGACATTTTTTTCAATTTTAAATTTTAGTACCCCCATACCAATTTATGATATCTTTTTTATCCAAGGTTGTAAAAAGCGGTAATCGGGTCGGAGACGGTCAGGCACCGACTCACGATTAATCGATGTGGTGGTGATTAATCGGTAATAAATCGGTGATAAATCGGTTTTTAAAATTTAATATAAAATATTTCTAAATATTATTTATAAATACTCAAAACATATATAAAAAGATATTTAAACATAGTTATATCTCCATCATGTATATATCCTAATAACAAAATAAAATTTTAATAATAATAAGATCATAATAAATAAATATCCTTATAAAATGTAAATAAAAAGGCAATTTTTTTGAATTTCCATTTATTCTTGAACATTCCTAGCATACATCATTAGTTCTTAACAATAATAGTTAACATAAACAAAATAAATCATGAAATCCTATTTTTTAATTAAAATCTCAACTTTTATTTTGAATTAAAAAAAAACGATTTTTGACCGATTTTTGGCCGATTTTTGCCACCGAGTTTGACACGCCTTAAAGGTTTGACCCCTCAGACCGCCTAAAACCTCCTCACAAGTAAAAATCCGATTTTTCAAATCTTTACACTAAAATTGTAAAGGTATGGGACTGCATCCGCCTCGGAGACCGATTAATCGGCCGCCTCGATCGATTTTCAGAACACTGCTTTTATCCATTCTAAAAAAAAGGAAAAAGATAGTGAAAACCCTCTATTTTGAAATTGCAATGAAATGTGTCTAACCTTTGGAAATGGTTAGTGATAATTCTCTGCTTATGTTTTTCGCGAGATTCTGGATTAAATTAGACATAAACCGGCTATGTTGTTTGCGTAGTTAATTTATAAGTCAATTATCAAAATATTATAGTTGATTAAAATATTAAACTGTATATTAGACATCGAAAACAATAAATCGACTATAAAAGAAACATAGTTGATTTGTTGTTAGACTATCTAGATCTTGTAGATGATTATGTGTAAAGTGTATATTTTTACACTTTATCGTACCTTTTTATTTGAGCTTTTGGTGTGATTTAACGATAATTGGAGAATTGGAAAAGTATGGGGTCAAAACTGCAGTTTTGGAGAAAATATGGGTCAAAATTGAAATAATAAAAAATCTGAAGAAATTAGCACGGGACGGCCGTCCCAGATTTACACCTAAAACTGGGACGGCCGTGCCAACTGCAGAAGTGGGGCAGAAGGTTTCGGCGATTCTCGCGCGGCCGTGCGGGAATTACACTGATTTTCGCGCGGCCGCGCCAAAACACGCTGGAGACAGTTTTGGACATTTAATCACACAAGGAAACCTAAAATCATCTACCAAGTTGGGGCATCTATTTAAGGGCAAACCAAACACGAATTAGAGGACTTTTGACAGAACCTTGGAGCAAGAGGAGCAAGAGAACGAAGAAACGAAGACGAAGACCTGACGAATCTTCATCATAATTCTTCTTTCACTTATATTTTCTTAATCTATGACTTTTATTACTTTTATTATGTTTTTCGTTATGAGTAGCTAAGTTTTTAATCTAGGATTTTGTTGGAACACTATGTGGGGATGGTGAACCCGTTTTCTTGAGATTATGCAATTATGATTTTATGATTATTTCTTCTACTTGTTATGATTGTTAGTGCATGAACTTGATCAATTTATGTGTTCTATCTGTGATTATTGGGATTGACTTGACAGAGCTATTTTGATAATTAGACGGTAAGTAGAAGAGCCTTCGAGTAGTTTTCACCGGATGAGTGTGTCAATTGCATGTGGTGTCGTAGACATACATATATCACCTTAGGTAGCCATTTACGAGACTTGTTAGTTAATGCTTTATTTATAATTGGTTTTCATAGACATATAGTGAATCGTTTATGAATAATAGACTATAATACACGCGACAGCGGGTTATGAGTAAATTAGTGTCTCGGGTTAATAATCATGAATCATATATTTCATAATTGAGGGGTTTTGGGTGAGCAATTCTTGCATAGGGGGAAGATAAAATTCTAGATCCGTTTTATATTGATATTTTCTCGTGATTCTTTGCTTTCTTAATTAGTTTAATTGTTTAATTGATTTACTTCGACAAACTTGCGTAGGCTGGATAAAAATCATAGTTGTTAGAATTTGGTACTTAGGATTGGATAATATGAGTATTCCATGTGGGATCGACATCTGACTCTCACGAGTCCACTTTTACTACTTGTTTGCGATACGTGCACTTGCGTGTTAGGTATTTAGCACCCAACATTATGCGTGCTGTCACATAACAATACTAAAATCGATCGAAGGAAAATTGTGGTGATTTCGAAGAAGACGACTTCAGTGGAGGCGTGTCGGCGGAGTAGCCATATTTGAACGATTTTATATTTGGGAAGGTAGGTGGATAATCGTGGGAATCTAGGGTGAAAGAAAGTGTAGTATTATTACTACTCAAACAATATGACTTTTGTTTGATGAGGAAAATGAGATTGAGCATTTCCCTATTATTGTAATGTTTGGGAACTATATCTAAGAGTCCAAAAAAATTCCTACAATTTCGCGTTTACATTTATCTTAGGGGAGTTAGATGTTACATTGGGTGGATTTGAACCGTAAATTTGACTAGATAACTACCTACTAAATATACATAGACATAAGTGTGAGTGTGTGATTATTTATAAATTTACGGTTCAAATCCATCCAGTATAAATAACCAGGTGCATCATTTAATTACCCTTAATCATACTTTTAAGAGGTTATCCTTAACTAAAAAAACTTGTTCTTATCCTTAATAAAAATTAGATTTCATGGTATCTCAAAATTGCCCTTAATTAAATATGGCAATTCTTTTTATTTGCTTCTCCAAATTTCATTTAATGGTGAAATGAAGAAATATAAAAGCTATTGGGACACGTTTGAAATGGTCACCACCACTTAGTCCAAATTTTCACATTGAAAAGTTTAATTAATTGCTCTTTTCTATTAATCTACCGAGGGCATAAAAGAATTCATGGCAGTATTTATCTCTACTAAACAAAAACACCAAATTAAAAATAATAATAATAATAATAATTATTATTATATATATATAAAGAATGTTTTGCTAGTTGCTACTTGTAATTCGAAATCTTTTATCAAGAATCTAGTTAACTTGTAATCTTGAAAATATGAAGAGCTCGAATAATCTAATCTTGAGCATTGTTTTCTTGACGGTGCTTCTCTTCATCAATGGTTTGCTCTTTACCTTATTTGAAAAGTGACAATTTATAGTTTACATACATCCACAATTTATTTTTTATTTTTTATATATATATATTTTAATTATTTCATTAAAAATGACTAATTGCACCCCAACTTATTGTGTATTTACATATCTGACCACAATTGTTGGTGGCTTCATTGTGCAGCACTCTCTCTTTTACAAATTTAGTTTCCCTATGTGCTAGTGATTTTTTTTTTTTTTCTTTTTTATTATTTTCTAAATTATTACTGCTTTAAAATCATGAACTAACAAATTTCTATATTATATTTTGTCACTATTATTAAAATCCGTTATTCATTTACTTGAACATTTCTTTGTTAATTTATATTTTATAAATTTTTGATGTTCCGAAAAGTTGAAATTATATATAGGATCAACTATTCTAATGTCTACGAGTTAATTCACGAGCGCGACAATAAAATTATACAATTAACAGTTATAATAATTCAATGATTTTTTTTTTAATATTTATATTTTAATGTGTGTAAACTGTAAATGCAGAAATTGGATCAGCTAATAGTTTGGAGGAAAATGAAGAGAAATTTAAAATGCCAATAATGCAGAGCAGAACTTATAGAGGTATATGTGAGGATAACAGATGTAGCTCTGCTTGCGTGGCGGAGCGGTTTCAACACGGATTTTGCTATAGGAAAGGCAGAAAACCTGTTTGTATGTGCTCTAATTTCAATAGCAAATGATGGTGATAACATATATATAATGGCAATAATTAATACAATAAAGATATAATTTTAAAAAAATTGTGTGCATTTTCATATATTTTCAAGGCTAAATTACAGCAACCCTCTGATGTATGGTTAAATTACAAAAAAAAAAAAACCTTACGTTTGGATAATTATAACCACACCTTAATTATGAATCCTCTTATATGTCCACTTTTACGGTGTCAAATTTAGTGGAATCTTCTAGATTAAATGAAAATATTCTCCTATTTGTACCCATTTTACCCCACTCGAGCTCCACATTTTGAAACAAGACGATATACCATAAAATATGTCTATTGGCTCGTAAATATCAGATTGTGGTGCATTGGAAACTGTATTTTTGCACAAAACGAATACAAATTAGAGAAAATTCAACGGTATCTAGAAGATTATGTTAAATTTGACACTATAAAGATGGACGCGCATGTGTATTACATTTGAAGCATCGCTTATGATTTTTGTTCAATGCATGACCTTTAATTATTTGATCGGATTTTAATATCATGTCGAATGACCACCTCATCTAAAAGTTTAAACTATTTGCTGAGGTGAATGATTTAATATTTATATTTACAACGGGGTTGTCAATGATTCATTTCAGTAGTAAAATATAGAACAATGATGGGCTAATATTAAACACATGGTTCATGTGTGCTTTAAATTCTATGTATTTAAAATTTATATAATTTCTATTCATAATATAAAATTAGAAAAAATAAATTCTTCTAATAGATGCATGTAAAATATTTTAAATTAAATATATAATGCGAAGTGGGTGCACTCGGGTCCACAAAACCATATGGTAGATTCTCTCCCGGATCCACAAAATCGTGCTCGTAACGACTGGGGCACTTTGTTTCACCATGCTCCAATACCCCGCAAAGAAAGCACAAGTTGGGTAGTCGTTCGTATTTGCTCGCCACCAATTTTGCCCAATGAAATTCTTCACAACCCGGAGAAACGAGGAGGGGGCAAATCTAAAGGGTCTACTCACTTTGGAAATTCTGGGCATAATAGACCCTTTAGGTTTGAGCCGATGTTGACGCGTAAAGAAGAGTGCGAGGATATAATCAGACAACAATGGTGTGGTACCGCGGGGACCAAAATTGATATTTACAAAACAATGGGGGACCAAAATTTATATTTACAATTACTGATTTATTTTTTGAAACTACCTTAAGTCAATTTGTGTAATGTTTAGAAAATATTTATAAACTGGGCACCCGTGACTTTCTTCTAATTGTTAGAAAAAGCTTTTGATGTTTAATTTATCGACAAAAATCATCCAAAAACTACAAAAATAAATAAATTAATAGATTATAGATGCATCACACGGGCTAAAATTCTAGTTATCACTACAGAAACTGTTTTATGTGACGCAAGAACTCGTCGCAAAAACTCAATATATTGTCGCAAAAAAAATAAGGTGACGATATATTTCGTCACAGGGGTCGTCGCGTAGGCCCCGTCGCGAAAGGTGTTATGTGACAAACTAAAGTTTTCGTCACCAAATATTGTGACAAAAGCAAAATTCGTCACATAAAGTTTTATTGTTGTGACGAAGTGTTCGTCGCATAAACAATATATGTTCGTCGCTAAAACGGTTGTCGTCACAAGAAGTAATCTTTTCACTTACTTCTTGTGACAAATTATTTTGTCACAGAAGACACGATATCTATTGAGACAATTATTTCGTCACAAAAAGTTATTTTTCAAAATTTTATTATAAATATATAATTTGTTATATATTTATTTATATTATTCATACTATTACCATTTAAATTAAAGAAACTAATAATACAATTTCAAAAAACTAAACAACGATTTCGGAAATAAAATTGTATTGCAATATATCGTACCATTTCACATACATATTAAATTGAAACTTGCATTAAAAAATAAACTACATAATATAAAAATACACTATCCTTCCTTCAGTGGAGCGAATTCCTCCTCACAACCTTCTTTGTACTTTCAGGCTTCAACTGTACATTTAACAAGGATCTCAAGTGCCTTGAGATAGCCTCTTTTCCACTGTAACTGACCATCATTTTTCCCAGATCAATCCACAAACCTGTATCACAAAAATAATAATAATAAATTAAATCCCATTTTTTTATTCAACAACCCTTCCATCATCAAAGCTGAATCTTCTAGCATCGAAACATAATTATAATTCTCAATTGGAGAGAATGAAAGCCGCAACCTAAATTAGACGACTCACGTATGAAACTCATCGGGTCAAAATTGAAGACTGCAAAACATGAAAAATTGGAAACTACCAATTTCCAGAGCATATACAATACATCTTCTACAAAATCCGACAAACATAATCTAAAATCTGAAAAAAAAAATTGATCAGTTTGATTTAAAACAATCAAGCTGCAGTAATAATACCTGAAGACAAAGGTGCACAAAAACTTTTCTTCACAAGCAATATGAACTTAAAATGAATCAAGCTGCAGTAATAAGGATACACTCTACACAACCAAAGTTACTCGTATAGCAACTTTATCATATTGACAAATAATTAGTATATTGTATAATGAATATCAAAAGTACTAAGAAATCTAAAATCCATGCAAACCGGACAACGAAGAGATACCTTGACAAAGAAAATGCTTGGTGCTACTCAGCCGATTCCGCTAAAGGTTCCTTCCTTGCTTGTTATTCTGCAAAGGAAAAATCAATAATTAGAAAACTATACTTACACACTAACTTTAAGCATAATAAATTAAATCTTAAAAATGCTACCACAAAAAAAAACTTTTAATTTCAAGAGTCGGTTCGCTGGTTACAATTAGCGTCCAGCCAAAACAAAACCACCATATCGAGTAGTTACAGTTCGTTTCATTACAAAGAAACTTGATCATCATTACAATGAGGTGAAATCAAGGAAACAAACAACTAAGGCAACAAGATAATTAACATGTCTCTAGAAAGGTAAGCAGCCAGAAACCGAGATAAATCTTTCCAGTATACGGTACCACATCAAAGCCTAGAGGTACATGCATCTCATAATTCTATTTTATCACCTGCATCATTAACCAAATCTTCATATGAGTAAATAAAAGAAGGACGAGTCAGAATAGTCTTCATATGACCAAATCTCGAATGATCTGCTTGAGTACAACTCTGTGTGCAACAAAGCAGCAGAAAATTGCCGAATGAAGTGAAAGAAGTAAACAATGTTTTTAATCAGTTACTTGTTCAAGAACCGGAAGAATGCCCAAGGCTATGAACCAAGGTGCATGCCTCTGACAACACCACCATAAGTGATCTTGATTTTGTAGCAGATGAGCAATCATATAGTGTTGTTCTTCCCTGCAAAAAAGAACCAGAGATGACATTAATTAAAACTATTATCTACTTACTTCAAATGAATTTGGGTCCTACACCACATGAATCCACTTAAATTGACATTCATAAATCCATTGAAGACTTGCCGTATATTTCTAATTGGTCAACTGTTGCTCTTTGTTATCATGTAGAAAACAAATTCTGAAGACTATATAATGGACTGCTATAACTTCCCTGGAAGGATAATGAAGCTTTTTATCCCTGTATAGTGCAAAACTGGGGGAATTTGTTTCCCCACAGCTAAAATACAAGCTCCTGAATAGTGCAAAAGAAAATAGCTGCTGGATGTTAAGATACTAAGAAAAAAAAATCGACTTGCTATGAAGCTTCATATGCCTAAACAAGTAGTCGACTAATTATTCAACAACAGCTTAGAGACGGTCGGTAAAGTTAATGCCGATTTTAACGGACACTGGCGAAGCAAAATCAGCATGGGGAACACCAAATTATTTTCGCTGTAGAGAATTAATTAATAGTAAACAAGAGCAGGGGGATTCCATCTACGTACTTCAATTTTTCAATGTTTTACTCTTCATCTCTTCATTTAGGGATTCATTATTGCACTTCCATTGAAGCATCATACTAGAAAACTCTATAATTCTGATTCAGAAAACCCTAATTTAAATTTAAACATCGAAGAAATTTTGAAAATTAAATTAGATATCCTTAATTTAATTTTGAGAAAAAAATCCAGTTCACGAACTTTTAGCCAAAACCTTAACATTAGATTTCAGATTAAGAGAGAAGAAAAATGATAGAGGGGTAGAGGTAGATGCTCAAAAAATCCAACTTACGCACTTCTACCCAAAATCTTAACATTCCATTGCACATTGGGAGAGAAAACAATGACAAAGGAGCAGAGGTAGAGATTTGTAGAGATTGAGAAAATAAAATTACCTTAATTTAATCGATTGAGAGACTAGCGGAGGCGACAAGCGGAAGGCTGGCGGTGGTGACGGAGGCAACAAGCGGAAGGCTGGCGGTGGTGGCAGAGGCGACAAGCGGAAGGATGAATGTGGTGGCGAAGGCAACAAGCGGAAGGCCGGCGGTGGTGGCGGAGGCGACAAGCGGAAGGATGACGGTGGTGGCGAAGGCAACAAGCGGAAGGTTGGCGGTGGTGGCGAAGGCGACGGGCGGAAGGCCGGCGGTGGTTGTTGACCACCTGACCCAAGAGCTGAAACGAGAGAGAGAGTGGAAGGAAAATGGTGAGAGAGGAAAATAATAAAATTTTAATTGATATTCAATTATAAGGATCCTTCGGTTATTAATTGTAAAAGATTTATGATAAAATTTATATTTAATTATAAATTATTTAGTTGTGACAAAATCAATTTTGTCACAATAAAAAATGAATGTGACGAAGTTACTTTGTCAAAAAACAATTAAATGTTGTCACTAAAAAGGGTGCACCGATCGTTGGAATGAGCTAGCCATTTCTTTTCATGACAAATTTATAATATTGTCATATAAAACGAACTTTATGTGACGAAAACAATTTTGTCTCATAAAATATTACTTTATGAGACGACATCTGATATCGTCATATAAACTTGTTATTTATGTGACGGATTTAACTTTCGTCACAACAAATTGTCACATAAAATACATTTTTTTGTAGTGTATATACTGTAATGAGGGGGCCAAAATATATATTGGGTTTTTGTGCATAAGTCCTTAACCAACTATCTTTATTATTTTAAGTTTAAGGGATATATCTCTTTCGTCAATAAGCATATCCCTTCAATATGTATTATAAATAAATGAAAAAATTAATGTATATGACAAAATTACCACCAACCTTGTACACCTAATTCTTAATTGTAACCTCAATTTAATCAATTTTGACCACAAAAATCCAATTTTGACTTTTTTTTTCAAACTTTTCTTTTCCTGAAATTATTTTTTTTGCTGCCGGTCTCCGGCATTGACTTTTCGATTGTTTTTTTTTCTGCCGCCGGTTTCCGGCGTTGACCGCTGGTCTCTGGCGTTGACTTTTTTTTAGTGATTTTTTTCTTCTAAATTTTTTATCCGTTTTTTTACGTCCGCCGCTAAACGTTGACCCTAATTGTATAGTCATTAACAGTAATTATATTGTCACTGGCAGTACAATAACGTAATTATACTGTCGTTGACAGTATATTAAAGTAATTGTACTGTCGTTGACATTACATTTATATGTAATTGTACTGCAACGACAATACAATTAAAGTCAACGATAATATTTTTACCTTTTTGGGTTTTTCTTTTATTTTGTTTGATTAGTTGACAAGTCAACGTAATTATATTACTGTCGCTGACAGTAAAATAACTGTAAACACAATAATATTACTGTCAACCACATCAATATTAATATTTTTCGGGTTTTTTATTTTTGTTTGAGTTGTTGACGGAGTGTAAGAATATTATTGTCTACTATTGTAATATTATTGTAAACACAATAATATTACTATGTTGACGGTAATATTACTGTTGCTACAGTAATATTACTGTCAACCACATCAATATTAATTATTTTGGCTTTTTATTATGTTTACCTTTGTTGAACGGTCAAAATATTAATATTACTCTATTACAAAATAATAATGACTTGTTGTTGTGTTAATATTATTGTGTTAGAGATTAATATAGCAATAATACTGTGTTAAGATATAGTATAGTTAATATTACTGTGTTTAACAGTAATATAGTTAATATTACTATCAACCATAAAAAATATTGTTGTTTAAACGGGGGCAAAAAGATGTTAAAGACAAAAAAATCGAAAAGAGTCAACGCTGGAGACCGGCGGACAAATTAGGATGAAAAAAAAAAATTAACGCCGGAGACCGACGGTCAACGGCGGCGATGGACGAAATTGTCCATAAAATTATGTTTTGGGTCAAAATTGAATAATTTGTGAAATTTGGGGTCAAATTGAGGTTAGATTAAATTAAACGATAAAATTTGAGCATATTAAAATACGATGGGCTATTTTAGTCTTTTACAAACATCTGGACCATACGTGGACTTTTTTGTAAAGAAATTTTTCTCTAATCCTCTTTATGAATAAATACCCATTAATGGACTTATTTATAAAGTGTCCATATATATTTACAAAATATTACAATGTTTTTTGTAATTGCCTAAAAATAATTAGTGTAATGTTTAGAAAATTTTATAAACACGGCACCCCTGTGTTTCCTCTTATTGTTAAAAAAACTTCCCGTTTAATTTATTATTTTTAGCAAACAACTCCCTTAAAACTTGTCACTTAAAGGGAAATTAGATGTTATACCTGATTATTTATACCGTAAATTTACACATAGTCACACACAAATTCATGTGTATGTGATTAGTAGATGGTCATTTAATTAAATATACGATTCAAATTTACCCAACGTAAATAACCGTGCGTAACATTTAACTCCACATGTTTACATGGGTGTGTGCTAAAAACAAAAACATTATTATGCCAATAAAATAACAGGAGGAAATCTTTTTAACAATTTGATAGCACACATTGAAATAGACTCTAATATGAAATATATGTAGGCAAACACAAGACAATTGTTTCTTTTACACACGTGCGAAGGATTAATTGCTTTTAAACCTGATAGAAAATAACTATTAAATTTATCTGACATGTATATGTCCAGGGGAATGGATTGAATTTCCCATAGTAATAGATATATCAATTGATTTTTTATTTGTTTTTGAATGCAAATTATGGAAAGAACATAAAAAATTTACAATTTTTTTTAAACTTTTTTTTTTTCAGTAACGAGTCGGAGTTCTGATTAGTTGACCATCCATTAGTTGAGTTCGAATTAGCTGACATCCAACTTTTTTTCTTCTTCTTTTAACTCTTGCTTTTGGCGGCGGGTATTTAGAGCTCTGATTAGCAGACTAAGTATTTGCTGGCCCCCGATTGTTATAGTATTGAAGTCAGTTAATTATAGCTCCGATGATCCGTCATCGAAGCAAAAAAAAAATCGAATGTTAACTAATGTTGAAGTTAACGAATGCACAAGATAAGTAACCGGAGATCCGACGACCCACAGCCTGAGAAAAGAAAAGGAAAAAAAAAAAAGGATGCCAACTAATGAGGAAGTTAACGAATGTTAAGTCAGCTAATCGGAGCTCCAACGACCCACCACTGAAAAAGAAGTTGAAAGAAAGAAAATAAAATGTCATATAATGTTAAAGTTAATTAATGTTGAGTCAGCTAATCGGAACTACGACGATCCAAGCCAAAGCCAAACACACACACACATACACACACACACACACATATATATATATATATATATATATATATATATATATATATATATATATATATATATATATATATTATATACACACACACATTAAGAAAAAATAAAAAGGGGGTTCAGTCGAGTCAGATCTGACCGAACTTGATGGGTGGGGTGAGATGGGATGGGGTGGATTGGTTTATCTCAAATATAAATGTGATTATTTGACAAAACCCCTCATATGACATTTACTATTAGAGGGGATTTTTTTTTCCTCCAATTTTAAGATAAATCCATAATCTAATATTAAATTTCATAATACAATTATACCCTTAATCAAACTAATACCCACATTGATTATACTCTCTCTCTCTCTCTCTATATATATATATATATATATATATATATATATATATTTCTCTCTCTCCAATCACCATCTCTAGTTCTGTTTTTCTTCTCTCGGCGACGAAAAGAAGGACCACATCCCTCTTCTCCTTTTCTATACCTCGCCAACGTCCATCATAGCCCACCACCACCCCTGATAATCCTCATCTCACTTGCATATCTCGTCGCCACCGAGATTCATGGAAATCCAATCAGACGATCCCCCACCATCCCCTTTGACGAGTACGTTTCACCACCTCGAAGAAGACTTTGAGGCATAAACTATTAAGATTTTGAGACATAAACTAAATAAAATGATAGTTGTGAAGATTGAATTATGGGTATTTATAAGTGAAAGTAATAATTTAGAATTTTTTCAAAATTTCAAAATTCAAAAAATATCAAAATTCAATCTTTCTTTTAAATTAAATCGTATTTTTTTATATTTTTAAAAATTAAATATGTATGCATTTGTTATTAGTGGAGATTTTTGATATTAATAATAGTCAACATGACCATTAACAATTTATAAAACATTAGTTATACAATTATTATAATCATTTTACAATGTTATTTATATTTATAGTTAGGATTATTAGACCAAGGAATATATATAACATAAACAAAAGGTGTAAAATGATAACAATAAATAATGTTAAATAGATTATTAATTATCATATTCATTATTACTAAATAATTTTGATTAAATTATTAATAAATATAATATAATAAAAAAATAAAAGAAATTGAAAGGACTTGAGCTTAATTCATTTAAATCTTACGATGCGATTCTAATATTTGAATAATGTAAATGTAAAAAAAATATTAAATGATATGACCTATGATTTAATTATTACGATTGTTACAAATTAAACCAATTATTAAAATAGAAATCACATCATAATATTTTGATTATACTCGTCATATATAGTTTTATTTTTAAAGTAGAAAATTAATTAGAATGAGATATAATCTATTTTTGTTAAAATAAACATCATCTATATTTTTAAATAATTATCTTATGATAAAATAATCAATAATTTTAATAAGTTCTTGTCAACAATTGAGGTTAATCAATCTAAATTAATTGAAATGAGTTATAATCTATTTTTTTTAATAAACATCTTATTTTATTTTTCATTCGAATTTTTCACAATATCAATTTTAATAACATAAGTGAGTTTGTATTAAGTTAACGCGTTTGTTTATATATTGAATTAATTCAATACTTTATATTTTTCAATAGTGAAGATTATATTGATATAGTAATTAATAATAGATGTTTTGAAGTATTGAACCGTGATTCTATATATATTTTAAAAAGTTTCTTACATTGCATTTGTTAATAATTTAATTAAAAGTATTCAATAATAATTAATATGAAAATTAATAATTTATTTAACATATTTATCATTTTACACTAGAATTGTATATTATCTATATTTATTGTCTACATTTAAACAAATAAGTTCGTTGCCTCAGTGGCTAGAGTTGCCTAATTCTACCCTATTCACCCGAGATCGAATCCTAGAATGTCCGAATTTTGGACAAAAAGCCCCAAAACCCGGGTTGACCCGACGGGTCCTCGGGTCCGGGTCTTCCCGCCCCACCCGCCAGGTCGACCCGTCGGGTCTTGGTTCCAATATATCTGGACCCGAAACTGACCCGTGCTTGGGTGGGTCCGGGCCAGGTCCGGGTCAAACCCGGCCTGTGGCCATGTCTAGATGGAGGTAGTCCTGGATTTTTGAAGTTTTAGTAGTTCATGTGTTCAGGTGTTTAAATCGGACAAAAGCCCCAAAACCCGGGTTGACCCGACGGGTCCTCGGGTCCGGGTCTTCCAGCCCCACCCGCTAGGTCGACCCGTCGGGTCTTGGGTCCAATATATCTGGACCTGAAACTGACCCGTGCTTGGGTGGGTCCGGGCCAGGTCCGGGTCAAACCCGGCCTGTGGCCATGTCTAGATGGAGGTAGTCCTGGATTTTTGAAGTTTTAGTAGTTCATGTGTTCAGGTGTTAAAAACACTGTATGAGTTGATACTTTTTTTTTGTTTATACATGTTGCTACTATAATTAATGGTGTATGTTTACTCAATTCTTATGTATTAGTAGTTTTTGTTTTTGTTTCTATGTGACAGAATATAGACACAAAAGAAGGAGACTAAACAAAACGGCACGTACAACTTTAATTTGGAGTGATTCTGTACGAGCTATTGATGGATCGAAAAATTGAGGAAAACGAATCGGACGGGGCTCTATTGATGTTGTACTCATCTCCATGTATATTTTAGATCGCCCAAGAGTGGATTTCTAATTCTCACGAGTCAGTAAATAGTGGATTACACTTACGATGAATAGTGGATTTCAAATTCAGACAGTGAATAGTGAACTTTAAACTCATGCAGTGAATAGTGAATTACGTTAATTTTACAGTGGATTACAACAATTTAACGGTGAATTTTACGTTATTTTATTTATATATATTTTTATAATGAATGCGATAAATTTTACCGAATGTGTATTGGATTTCATTTTTTGGTAAAATTGTTGGAAAAAAAAATAATTTTTTAAAACAATGAAGTTTTCAATAAGTTTATAGTGATTTTTTTTAATAGACAACGTTAATTACTTATCGATAAGCTTATAATGAATTTTCATAATGGACTACGTACATTAATATATAGTGGATTTCGGTAAGTTTATAGTGAATTTTTGTAAAGGAATACATTAATTACATAGTGATTTCCGTTAATTACATAGTGATTTTCGATAAGTTTATACTGGATTTCAATTTGTTAAAAACTATGTTTTTTAAATCAAAATGTAAAAAGAGAATTTTTAAAAAATCAAAATTAAAAATCCATTTTTAAAAACGAAAATATATTTTTTTAAATAAAATCAAAAGTTTATATTTTTCTTATAAAAAAAAGCTTCAGAATAAAAATAAAGTAATAATAAAAATAAAACACCCACTTAATCAAAATTAAAAAAACCAATTTTCTGCAAAAAAATTTCAAAATTAAAAACATAATTAAAAAACTTAATTTTTTTTTAATATAAATAGTATGAAATTTTTGAGAGATTTTTGGGAGTGGACGGATATTTAGAGGAGTTATTTTGGAAAATAAATTAAACATTAAAATTCAAAAAATACACCAAGGGTAATTTAAGTATTCTGCTATGGATGGGGTTATCCTAAAAATTGGGATTATTAATTGGATTTATCCCTTTTAGGAAATTGGATTTATCTTATATAACCCCAATTGAAATATGGCACTTTATAAATAAGCCCATCAAAGGGTCATAAAGAGATCCAGACAATAAACTGTTATACAAAAAAATCCACACATGGTCCAGAGGATTGTAAAAGACGAAAATAGTCCATCATACATTAATATGCTTAAATTTCATCATTTAATTTAATATAACCTCAATTTGACCCCAAATTTCACAAATTATTCAAATTTGACCGAAAACACATTTTTATGGACAATTTCGTCCGTCACCGCCGGTCTCCGGCATTGATTTTTTTTTCCTCCTGATTTTTCCGCCGGTTTCCGGCGTTGATTTTTTTCCTGATTTTCCGGCACCAGTTTCCAACGTTGACTTTTTCGATTTCTTTTCTTTTCTGTAACATCTTTTTTTTTCGGGTTTAAACAAAAATATTATTGTGATTGACATTAACATTAACTATATTACTGCTAAACACAGTAAAATTAACTATACTACAGTTTAACACAATAATATTGCTATATTAATCTCTAGCACATTAATATTAACAAACAAAACTCATTATTATTGTGTAATAGAGTAATATTAATATGTTTACCGTTCTACAAATGTAAACATAATAAAAAGCCAAAGGAATTAATATTACTGTGAGTGACAATAATATTACTATAACAGCAGTAATATTACCGTCAACCACAATTATATTACAATAATAGACTGTAATATTATTACGTTACTCCATGAATAACTCAAATAAAAAAAAACACAAAAAAAAAACCCAAACAAAATAATAATATTGATGTGGTTGACAATAATATTACTATAACAACAGTAATATTACCGTCGACCACAATAATATTATTGTGTTTACAGTAATATTACAATAATAGACAGTAATATTATTACGTTACTCTGTAAATAACTCAAGCAAAGCAAAAAAAACCCAAAAAAATAATAATATTAATGTGGTTGACAATAATATTATTGTGTTTAAATTTATTTAACTGCCAACGACGGTAATATAATTACGTTGACTTGTCAACAAATCAAACAAAATTAAAAAAAAAATAACAAAAAAAAAATAATAATATTGTCAATGACTCTAATTGTACTGTCAACGACAGTACAATTACATAAGTGTATTGTCAACGGCAGTACAATTACGTTAATGTACTGTCAGTGACAGTATAATTACGTTAATTTACTGTCAGTGACAGTATAATTACTGTCAATGACATCACAATTATGGTCAACATTTAACGCGGGCTAAAGAAATAAAAACACTGAAAAAAGTCAACACCGGAATCCGGCGGCGGAAAAAACAGATCAGGAAAAAAAATTGAAAAGTCAACGCCGGAATTCGCTGGCAAAAAGATATTTTTTGAAAAAAAAAGTTTTTGAAAAACAAAAAGTTAAAGTTGGATATTTGGGTCAAAATTGATTAAATTGGGTTTACAATTAAGAAGTGAATGTAAAGGGTTGGGGGTAATTTTGTCATATACATGAATTATTTTTCTTTATTTATTATAAATATTAAAGAAATGAATTTTTTTGATGAAAAATATATAACTCCTAAACCTAGAATAATAAAGACCCCACAAAAATATATATAGGTCTATTTTGATTTGTAATAAAACTTTTATCCATGAACATAGCTCAAATTCACCCAAAGAAAAAATTAGTAGCCCACAAGAATAAGACATTTCCGTGGTTTTTCCTTATTGCCATATTAAAATATATACATAATTGTAACTTAACCTTATGTAAATGGGTCTTTGTAATTTACCTTATAATCATAATGATTAAATAATTAAATACTAAGATCCTATTGACATATACTTACGAGTCACAAACTTTTAGCAAACTATATTACAAAATTTACAGCACATGCACAAAACATACTCAATAATAGGCTTACAAATTAATTTTAATTTGAGGAAAACAGCCCATAAAGCATTATAAACTGAAATAAATTGTCAACTGTAAAATCAAAATAATTCTTGAATAAACAATTGAAAAAATCGCTCGAAACACATTGTTGGAACCACGGCTGCAATTTGACGATTGACCACGAAACTTGTGGATGAGGCTTAGACTCCATTTGTTCTCTAATTTTATAGGTAACAAGTTGCTGCAATAAAGACCACGATAATATGGAGATAGGCAAGGTGAGGCGCGGACTAGGTCGCTTTCTTAAGACGAATTTCACGACCCCTTCTCTAATGAGGTGCAAAAAGGTTCCGATCGTGTCGCCTATGGGATATAACAGCCCAGCCTATCTCTCTGCTGTAACTTCACCGAAATTGCACGTTCGAGTGAAGTAGAAGCTTACACCCGACACCCAACAAGAGCTCAACATGTGTATACAATATAGATGATATATGATCTTTAGAAATATAATTTTCTCTCTACTCTCATCCCTCTACAAAGACACCAAAACCCCCTTTATATAGTATAAAATATAACAACCATAAAATCTCTATTTAATATATAATTAAAGAAAATATGGAGGTTTTATGAGGCAAAATAATAATTTTGTAGGTTTCAAAATAGTGGTCTAAATGACCTCATAAATGTGGTCAAAGACAATATTTATATTTTATAATAAAATATATATTTTTATTAAAATACTCCAACAATCCCCCACTTATTTTAATAAAAATAAGAAGAAGAATAATCCTTGAGCTCTTGCGGAATATTATGCATAATGAAAGTGAGCAATGCCTTGAAACTTTCACTTAGTACAATATGTTTCCCGTACTAGAATCAAAGTGGACTTAGCCTTGAAACAGTGACCCTTGGGGCACGTAGAATCATATTGCACACATAATACTCAAAGTGTCCCGATCGAAGCTTCTAAAGCCAGCACATTAACGGCCATGTGCTTTACCCCATTTCTCGTGAGAGCTCTAGAGAATAGCCTATAATTCTCGTAGGAAGCGGCCCCACTTCCACACTCACAAGGTGAATTCTATCAAGGATGTTTACGTAACTCCAACACCCCACGCATTCGGGCTATAGAACTCATTAAGAGATCAAAGTCTCAACCTCACAATTCGTTACGAGCTTTATTAGTGCACACGCACCATAGGCATGGATAATAAAAGTGTGCACTTTTATCACTATCAAGTTGCTTTCAGATTCGTTTTTCTTCGCCTAGTTCGTAGGATCTCTAGCCCCTAGGCGGTAGTATCCTCATCAACAACTTTACAAAATATATTAGGCTTTAATCCAAACCCCCTCGATGCATTTCAGATTATTTCTGAAATAATGTGAAATATAATTTCACAAATTTAATAGTGCTTATCCGACATTTAGTCTCAAAAACTCAATGGTTTATTAACCATTCTCAAATAATTTTACATGTAATATCTCATAGATTTTCACGTGAATATTCACATAAATTCACAGTACTGTATTTACTTTTAATGGTTCGGGATTCCATTAAAAGATTCTCGCAATATGCCAACTGCAGTTTTTCAATCTCATTTATCAAAGCACGAAGCATTTGATTTTTCTCAATCATATTTATCAAAGCACAAAGCATTTGATTTATTCTCACTAAGATCTTATGTATCACATTCGGTATCAATCGGCCTCTTCACAGGCTAATGTCAAAACAATCAATCAAAATTGATATGAATTTTGACTTATAAATTATCGATATAGCTCATTCACACAAGGAAAACATGTAATCAAGTAGGAATATAATTCCTCTTATTTAGATTTTCAATAACCAACAATATTGAAAACTTACAAAAACGTTTTACTTCACACATCACAAATCACAAATTTATTCTCGCAAATCAATATCCACTTTTAGCCATTCGTAAATAAAATCTATGTCACGTATATGCAAAATTAGGCCTTTACTAATTACTTGCATATTCAAGATTGCAAATAAAGCATAATGTATCACATTATCACTATAAACAATTTGCGATCATAAAATAAGCAATTAAGCATATACCACATTAAAATCAATTAAAACATACTCATACAAGTAGACACTAAAAAACCCCACTATTTCTCAATACTCAAAGCATACCAATGAATCATGAATCAAAATAAAATGTATTGACTCTGATATGCTCATTTTCGCAATTAAAATTTAGTACTAATACCCTCACTATTTCTCAATATTAAAAGCATATTGAGCAATTCATAAAATGTTTAAACATATGCAACAGTACCTCTACCAAATGAATCATGATTAAAGTTAAGATACCAATTATAATCATGCTTATTTCTCAAATAGAGGCAATAGCCATAATCTCTTTATACTTTAAAAAATTATGTTAAAAAAGAAATAATTTATCAAAGTTATTTTCTGAATTTAAAAACCTTGGACTCTCATTAGTCATTACTGCCACAATAAAGACAAATTACGTGTCTTTTAAAATTACTTCTACAAGCATGCTTATGCAAATTAATTTACATAAACTACTGGCATAATCGTGCATTAAATATTACTTTATTTTAGCAAATATAACCGATTACTCAGGCAAATAAATACAAGCAAAACATTTCAATATTTTGTTTTTTTTATTTTCTTTTGAACGGTCCATCACTAATAATATGCATTAGTAGCCAATGTAATTGGAGCAATTAAATAATAATAAATGCATTATTTGAGATGTGTGTATCAATTTTTCATGCTGCTAATATTTGACACTAAAAGCAATTCAATCTCTCATGCATCATCGTACGGGACTCATGCAATTTATGTATTGTTCATAAAGGTCAATTAACAAGCATTAAAATTTGACCACTAAGAATTTTCTATCTTAGTTCCAGAAATATATATTATTCTATCGCAGAAAATAATCATAGAAGATGAACATACCAGATTTGATAATTCGCACTTAGATACCTCAATATTCTATGGATTCCTCAAAAATCGCACAATTTGACAGCTCTAGCCGTGCTCAGTATTTGGAGTATATCTCTCTCGTTCGGTGTTCGATTTCAGTGATTCAAGATGTTTCGAACAGCCAACAAAAATGCCTACAACTTTCGTGTTTTACACATTCTCAGAATATGATTATATCAGGTCCGAAATTTGACTCAAAGTCTGCCCTCGTGAATTGTACGAAAATTCACCTATACAAAAAATAAGATCGTTAATTTTTTTTCGTCAAATCAAAATACAATAAAAATATAATTTATCATCTCCCTTTTTATCATCAAGAGCCTGTTTTGGATCATCGTCAAAACTCATCTTCATGGGATCAAAATTTCGTCTTAAATTGTTGGAACCACGGCTGCAATTTGACGATTGACCACGAAACTTGTGGATGAGGCTTAGACTCCATTTGTTCTCTAATTTTATAGGTAACAAGTTGCTGCAATAAAGACCACCATAATATGGAGATACGCAAGGTGAGGCGCGGACTAAGTCGCTTTCTTAAGACGAATTTCACGACCCCTTCTCTAATGAGGTGCAATAAGGTTCCAATCGTGTCGCCTATGGGATACAACAGTCCAACCTATCTCTCCGCTGCAACTTCACCGAAATTGCACGTTCGAGTGAAGTATATGCTTACACCCGACACCCAAC
>NW_012192831.1:860383-901526 GCF_000504015.1 Erythranthe guttata
CCCGCTCAATCGGAGGCATATGAGAGAGTATGCATGAAATACCGAACGCTCCATCTTCAACTTGAATGCATTTTGCACTTGTTTGGTTGGTTCTCGGCTTCGCTTTCAAAATCGTTTCGAATCGGCAAAAATAGCTAACAAAACCTAAAAAAAAAAATAAAACAAGAAACGCAATAATATATACAAATAACGCCGAAACTCGGACGAATGAAGACCAAAACTCGAAGATTCGATAAGCAAAAATCGTGCAAAACGAACACTTATCATTGGTCGGGAAATATGGTATGTTACTTCAATCTGGTTTTTAGATGCCACCTTAATTTTTTGTTTTATTTTTTCATCGTAATGAAAATATCTTGAAAATACATGATGTCATATATAAAAGTTTGAGATGCAAGTTTGGTTATTTTAGTATTTTTATCGCCGTCTCATTGTACTTTTAGCTTTCTGAATTTTAACCATTCTGAGTCGGCGGTGCTGATTATTCCTCAGGTGATGGCAATGTCCCGCTTTCGCTGTCGCTCGTTCTATTAACTGTAAGCAATCCAACTTCGCACTCAGTTTGATTTTATTATGAATTAGCATGTGTTGATGTAATAACTTTTTTCTACCCGTGTTTTTGTTCTTATAGACTTTGACAAAGGGATTTGCTTTGATTGGTCGAATGGGGAAGGTGCAGTTTCGCTCGTCCGTGTATGCATTTACATGTTCTCACATCCATTGCAAATTTAATCTCATTTCATTAATTCAATAAGATTTCTTCCCACATACTTTTATCGAAAGCTGCCACCTAAGCCTCTTGCGATATGCAGTGTTCTTTGTAAACTCCATTAAAGCTGCCGCCTAAGCCTCTTGAAAAATATTGGAGTCTGTTTACTTGTTTTGCAGATGATGACCAAACAGATGAGGCAATCATTTGATAACTTCTTTTCCGGAGAGTGAGTGTTCTTTCTGTGATTTAATGTTACAATTCATTTCGGATTAGAAACATTATTTTTCTGCCGTTACAATTTACTATGATAAATGATTCCACTATCTGTTTCGAATTAAATAAAGATGCTTGTTTATTTACCATAAATTGGTGTCCCTGTTTCTTTTCCCACTTTTGATTTATTGCCTCGACCTCGCAGTCGGAGAGCCTCAGCAGTACAGTGGTTCTTCTTCTTTGTAGGTGAAGTAAAAATAGGTGTTTCAGTTTTGCACAAAAATAAACACAAATTGTTTCTAACTCATATTTCTTTTTTTACAAATACGTTTTTTCCCTTCTTACTGAAGCCTTTAGATTGTGCGGGCAAATGCTTGTTGACTTTGAGATAACCGCTAAATGTATTCTACTGTATTCTTCATGGCTTGCCGGTGTATACTGAGAAGGTGAAGATTGCAAGCTATCTGTTTTTATTGTGTTTGTTCTAATTTAACGAACAAATGAACTTTAGTTGCTATCAATTGACCAGAGCTTGACTGGAATGGAAGGATTCTATGGCACAAAAGTTGATTGAATTATATCTATGCACAGTGCCTCGCAATGTAGAACTTATTTTTTAGATTTATGATTCCTTGTTTTTTTCCAAGTGCAAAATGATTTTACTTCAACGGGATTAGATTCTATGCTCGACTTTTCAACAGTACATATTATGCAATCTGTCGTTGACCTACTACTTGTTTACTGTGCCTTACAGATTTAGGTACTGCATTTCAAATAACCTATATTCTTGAGATCAGCATGGAAATGATCACAAAGTCCATGTCTCTAATAACACTTGCCTTAGAGGTATATGCTTTCATATTCAGAATTTTAGTTTGCCTTATAATTTACAAAAGTTTTTGAATTTTCCTTATCTTTCTATGTGCTCCGTGCCCTGTTACATGTCAGGAGCCATAAATTATTTCATTATGTATTCTTTACGAAAATTTTCAGTAAAATGCATTCGACTGTTGTTGGTTCTGTCTGAAGCCTTTTTTTTAGCCATTTGTATGTTTTGTGCAAATCGCCAACATTGTCCCACAGGCGGTTGTGCTCAGCCTGCAGAGAGTATACATTAATAATTACACATGGTTATTAATTTGAGACTAAAGTTGTGGTATTGAAAATAACTAAATCAAACTTATCTTATGTTTTCCTCAGCTAAGGTTTCTTCTTCTTTATCGTTGTGCACGTATCTGCAACAAAAACAACTTATCCAATTTGTGACATGCGCAGGTTGCCGCAATTGAAATTCGGGCTCTTTATCCTCCGTCGTAACTTCGCCAGGACTCCACCAACCAAGAAGAATCCGAAGATTCGATCGGCGGGAAGTGTTCTGTATGTGCCTTAATTTTTTCACATGTTTTTGCTTTAATTGTTTTTCCTCGTAATAAAGCTCCGTAGTGATCTTCGTTCTCGTCCTCTTCTCCGGCAGTCCAAACTCATGGGTGTGTTGTGCTGCTATTTTGCAACTAATGGGGGTGCCCAATTTGGGAACTCAAATGCTGGGGGACTAGACGTGGTCATCGGCGGAAGAAGTGAGTGTTAAGTTTCAGTTGATTCTTGACTCTTGATTCTTCATTGCAAGTGTCTTATGCTAGTGGGGATTTAAATTTGAAATTGTGTTTGTTTTAGTTTTGATTGTGTTGATTTTATGAAATGCATTGCAGTTGGTTTTAGTTTCAATTTCCACCAATTTTACGTTCCGCCTCTCTGTCTTCCTCTCCATTAAAATTAAATATTTTTTAGGCCGCCCGAAACAAGGGCTTGTGCGTTACAAAACCAAAGCCCAGCCCTGTCTTTTGGGTTGTTGGCTGTTGCTCAACATGTTTCGTTAACTGCTGATTTATGCTCTCTTCCTACTGGTAAGTGGTAAGTCTGTGTCGTTAGTGGAAAACAGTTAAATGTTTCAGTTCTTACTTTTTTATTCTGCGTTTTTGCTGATTTGTTCACCTTTAACGACAAATGGGATTCTTTTTGTTTCTCCAAATAATCCACAATCGGTTTTTGTAATACTTTTTCCGGTATTCATTTTCAAAGCTTTTGTGTTGTTTTCAATTGGCATGTTGCAGCTGATGGTTAGTATCATTTCAATGCATCCATGTGTTTGAAACTCTTTCACGAATTTGTTAAATTATTCTTTTTACCCCAGTTGATCAATATGCTCTCAGTTAACCGCCCACCTGCGACGATTCATGTTCCTATTCCGCCACCTCGATAAAAAAAGAACGGTGACGTTTGTTAAGCCCTTTTCCCCTCCTTTGGTAGAAGCAACAATGGGGGACTTTGATCTCTTCATTAAGTAGAACTTGCATAGGAAGTAGTATTTCTTGAAATTGGGCAAGTTGTTCGCTGAGCAAAGCTTCAATAATGCACTTGTTTCAAAACCGAACTTTGTTATAATTATTTATCCGTTGTTTCCCTTTGTGATCAAAATTAAAATGAACCTTTTGCATGTGGTATCGAGCAGCTTAGATGTGAATGTTTTTTTTAACATTATTGTATGACCCTGCATTCATATCTCAGGATAACATAGATATCCCATAGTGATTGAAATTGTATTTTGTGACCTCTGACTCTGAAAGAGTTTTCTCTATTGATGAAACATTAGTTTAGTATTTTGATTTTATACTTTACACTTTAATAACTTTATCACTTGCTGGTTTCACTGTTTTGTCAGACATTGAGTCGACCCGAGCAGCTAAGTTCTCATAGGCATATTCTTGAAGTGGCTATTGAGGCAGTTATTGATCTCAATGAGAGTTTAAATTAATGGGACAACAATGTTGGTGATACTGACTGTGAATCAACCATAATTGTTCAAACTAATTACATTTGTCTCTCAACCTTATGAAGAATGTGAATTTAAATACATGGTGTGTGGACTTGGATTTCTTGTGATATTATGGGTGTTCAGTGGTGCATTGGACCATTCTTGAAGACATGAAAAAGTGGTGAGCTCTTTTTCTTCGTTTTATTTTGCTTTAAATATAATATGGTTTTGCTTTATATAAACGCGCTTTGAAATTGCATTCTAGAAGACGTGGGAAAAACACCTTATTACTCTTGGAGATTCGAAACGCGTGATTGTTATCAAATTCTGTTTTTTCTTCCACTTGCGGTCATATGTGATATGTATACACCACATGATGAGGCCTACAGAGCTGCACCAGCTTTTCAGTGATCCTAAGGTTGTGGCTGAAGTTCCAAGGTAATTTCTCATGTCATATTTTTCTGATTCCTGTATATATGCATGATAAATCTCCCTATAGAGGATATAAAGACTCCATTTTCGTTTAATATTCGACTTTTTTTCTAATTTGTTTTCCATATTCGGATGGTAATTAACTGTGAGAGTAGATTCGAATCGACTTCAACTAGGTAGGCTATAAGAGTACACCTCAGTGTAAACTAACTTAAAATGGTTGGTTTGTCTGTTGGAGGCAACCGCGATCCTCATCCTAAAGTAACGATGGTTTTCACTATAGCCTTTCCATTATTTTCTTTATAGAAGCTTTTGTATCTTTTATATTTCTTTTCCGTGGTTCAAAGAAAGAACAAAAGTGCTTCTAAAATTTACAGTAATCCAGCTCAAATCAACAAATTGTGAACGGGTTAATGATGATCATTTTTAGGCCCTTATTACTATGCGGGTGGAACATATAAGTCATTTGGAGGCGATATATCTGATGATGTTCAATTACAAAGCTTGCTTATACACTGAAATCGATATCAGTGGTACCAATGAACAAGTTATGCCCGAACATCAATTCAAATCCTGGATTTTCGAATTGAGAGAGATCGAGAATTCTCACTATTTCTTAGAATCATGGACCCAATTCAATTCAGTGGGGTCTTTCGAGACCTATGTTGTTTGATGTGCGCCCGCCACACTACTAGAAAAACGCGTTTTAGCAACGTCTGTTAGCAACGGACTATAAATTTGTTCCTACCATCGCTGTTCAGCAACGGAGGTGGCAACAGAAGACGAATTCGTCCCTTTACTTGTGAAAGTTCATAGATAGCAACGGCTTCTAGCGACGCACATCATTTCCGTTGCAAAAGTTAAATTTAGCGTTAGCTTTAGCCATAAAAATAAAGGTCGTTGCTATCACATTTTTTTGTGTGACAACTATTAGCGATGGATACAAAGTCTGTGTCAAACATAAATATTTACCAACATCTCTAGCAACGGAAGGTTGAGCGGTCGCAAACGTAATTAATTAGCGACGATGGTAGTAATGGAAAATAAATCCGTTTCCAAATTAAATAATTTGCTATAGATTTAGCAATGAACATCATAGTCGTTGCTACAACAAATATATTTGAAACGAAACTAAGCTACGGACATCATAGTTGTTACTAACATAAATTTTAACAAATAACTTGGCGACGAACAACATACATTGCTAATGTTAATTTTTATCAATTTGAATAAATAATAATAATAATAATAATAATAATAATAATAATAATAATAATAATAATAATAATAATAATAATAATAATAATAATAATAATAATAATAATAATAATAATAATAATAATAATAATAATAATAATAATAATAATAATAATAATAATAATAATCATCTACTTTTAAGAGATTGAATTAAACTTGTAATAATATTTATATTTTCTAAGCTTCATTAGTTTATCTTTATATATACACGTGTAGCCTACTTTTTAGTGTTTTATGTGATAGAAAAAGAATTTCTTTATTATAATTTTATTGATTATTTTATTGCCTAAATTAGTTCTACACATTAGTTAGCTAATTGCATAAAAAAAAAAAAAAAAAACTTTTTCTGCCGCTAGAATTAGAGAAGAGAAACAGCGGCAATTAGAGGAGAGAAACAAAGGCTGGGCGGCAACCACCACCACAACCATCTCTGCCTACACGTCCGGCGCACGAAGAACTCCACAGATTAAGGTAACCTGAATCTCTCCCTCACTCTCTCACCCGTCCCCCACTCGTTCCCATTCGTTTCGTATTAAACCCATGAGTTATAAGTTAGGGTTTTAAAGTTCTGTTTTAAATTTTAATTAGGGGTTAAAAATTAATTGATGCACGTTTAAGCCATATTCTTAGCATAGTTTGGAGAGGAATTCTAGATTAAACTCTTAGGTAAGATGCCTATATTTCTATGGAAAAACTTGAATTTTACTAGTTGATGAGTTGAATTAGAAGTTTGAGAATTTTACTATGTTTTTTGTCGAGGCTACTGATTCTCCTTTCTCGTCTGACGAAGAACCTGATAATGATAGCTTGAATGTCACAAATAAAATAAATTTAGTGTTTAGTTGCTTATGTGTTTTGATTGTTGATGGTATATATGTTTTGATTGCTGATAATTAATATATGCTGGACATTATGATATTACGATCGCTAGCTTGTTATTCAATATAATTTTATGTTTTAATTCTGCTCGTCTCACTTTAATTATTCTTCATTAAAGGAAATTTCTAGTAGTGTCAGATTTGGTTAACTAGTTGTCCTTTGTCTTGTAATTAACATTTTGCTTAGGATGAGTTTCTATAGAGCTGATCGTTTGTGGATGTATAATAGACTTGTACCAAGTAGAACAGGATTGACTGAGGAATTTAAGGCTGGTGTTGATGAATTTATATGTTTTGCACTATCACAAGTCAATTTTGTATCAGAAGGTGACATACGGTGTCCGTGTTCAAGGTGTGATAATATGGGTTTTCTTAATGTAGAGGATGTTAAAACCCATCTATATAAGTATGGTTTCGTCCCTGAATATTATCAATGGATATCACATGGGGATCCGTACATAAATCATGTGTCTCCACAAACAGAAAATGAAGCAGCTATTCAAACTACACCATCAGATCCGTATCGCACAATGGTTTTAGAAGCAGCCGGGCTTGGTTTTGATTTTGAATTTGATAGAAACGATTTTGTTAGTGATGAAGGAGAGCTTCCCAATAGTGTTGCTGGAAAATTCTATGAATTACTTAAGGCTACAGAAGAGCCATTGTACGAGGGATGTAAATTGCATACTCCACTATCAGCGACGTCAAGATTAGTGAACATTAAATCTGAGTTCAATATGAGTGGGGTATGCTTTAATCAGATATTACAACTGATGAAAGAGCTTGTACCGAATGACAACAAGTTACCTACTGATTTCTACAAAACCAAAAAAATGGTTAGAAATCTTGGGTTAGGGTATAAAAAGATAGATGTGTGTGTGAATGAATGCATTTTGTACTTCAAAGAAAATCAAGATTTGAAAGTTTGCTCTGTTTGTGGTCACTCTCGATATAAACCGAGAAAAAGGGGGAATGAAAAACAAAAAGAAATTTCTTATAAAATACTAAGATATTTTCCTCTCACCCCAAGGCTTCAAAGATTATTCATGTCTTCAAAAACATCAGAACATATGACATGGCATAAGAAAAGTCGTCGAGAATCCGGGACGATCAGCCATCCATGTGACGGCGAGGCATGGAAGCACTTCGATACATCTTATCCTTCCTTTGCTGTTGAGCCACGTAATGTTCGATTAGCTCTTTCATCTGATGGGTTTAGTCCATATGGACAAAAGAGCCATCCTTATTCATGTTGGCCAGTAATTATAACACCATACAACCTTCCCCCTGGAATGTGTATGACAACTCCTTACATGTTCTTATCTCTTGTTATTCCTGGTCCTAAGAGTCCTGGTAAGAACATAGACGTATATTTGCAGCCTCTCGTAAATGAGTTGAATGAATTATGGGAGGTGGGAGTAGAAACTTATGATTCATTCAATAAACAAAATTTTCAAATGCGAGCTGCACTTATGTGGACTATTAATGACTTTCCAGCATACGGAATGTTGTCTGGATGGAGCACACATGGAGTTTCATCGTGTCCTTTATGTATGGGCCGTAGCAAGGCATTTTTCTTGAAGGAAGGAAAAAAACCATCATATTTTGATTGCCATCGTCAATTTTTGCCCATGAATCATCCTTTTCGGAAAGATAAAAAGTCTTTCCGTAAGGGAAGTGTTGAAAAGTCAACGGCTCCGGATGGTTCAGGTCCATCACTGCATACAGGAGGATCAATTCCAATGTCAGAATATAAAAGAAGATATGTTAGTATTTTTCCCGTTTTTTATTTGTATTTCTTCTACAATTTAATTATATAAACTGCATTAATTATTATGTTTATTTTAGGTGAAAGAAAATGGGAAAGAACCTAGTGCCTCGGAGTTATTCCTGATGACTCACAAGACAAAAGAAAATAATGATTGGGTTGACAAGAAGTCGAAATTGATATGGGTAAGAATCTCATTCCATTAACATAATACTCTTGCATGTTTTTTTTTTCTCTCGAATGCATATAAAGTATCCAACCCAAGGTTGGATTTGGTTATGAATCTGAGTTGATTGGAGTACAAGATTTTTTATTCAATGCATGATTAAGCCTTTTATTTAGATGAATTATTGAAATGTTTATGTATGTGTTTATTATCTCATGAACTTATTTGGTATTCTTGACTTTATGCATTCTAACTTGTATACATTCTGAGGTGTTATGATACAATAAATAAATTTGTTTATGTATATATATTATGGGATTTATGTCATGTATATTTATTATTGAATTTGTGTTGTATCAGGAAAAATTTAAGAATAGCATGAAGAAACGTCGTCTAGATAACAGGTTTGAGACACAAGATAACGAAAATGATGATGCAACAATAGATGATGAAGATGGGGAAGAAGATGACAGTGGAGATGAGGCCTTCATGACAACGATAGCTACTCTACCCAAAGAACTAGTTGACAATGTTTGGCTCGAGGTAACCGGAGGACCAACAAAAGGAAGAATTTATGGTGTCGGGTCCGAGTCTTCTAACATTTTGCAGGGAGTTAACCATATATCTAATGGCCCAACATTTTCTTCATCAGCACCACCCAATTATTCTCAAAGTTTCGTCAATTCTCCTATATTTCAAGAAGCAGTTAATCGAGCAATAAAAGACAAATTTGAACAAATGGAAGCGGCTTTTGAAGAGAAATTGCAAGCCAGGATTGAGGCAGCCACTCAAGCAATGAACCGAAGTCAATGACAAGAATCTGCTAGAGATATTCGGGTCAGAATAATACTTATAGGATAAAGTTTTATTTAATTTTACGGGGCTAGTATTCGCACGTTTATGTTGATATTCTTCAGGTTTTAGTTTGGTTTTGTGAATCGGATTGTAGTTGAGCTCATTAGTATTGACTATGTTGTTTCTTTTGTGAACATGTTTATGATGATATTATTGCGGTGTTAATTAGTATGGTTTTCGTGATTCAGATTTTAGCATAGCTCGTTAGTATTACAATGTTTTTTCTTTTGCAAAATTGTTCAAATATAGGTGTAATTTTATTGATAAAAAAATAAATTAAAATGGGTAAAAAAACAAAATGTTAAAAGGTTATTTGAAAATATATTCTGCAATGGATTTAGCCACGAATATTCGTATATAAATTTAGCAATATTTGGTAATATATTGCAACGAATTTAGCTACAGATTTAGAAACCAATTGTTCGAATTTGGGGTACAGTAGCAACAAAGATAGCTACGACCTTTGTCACGGAATAAGAATTGCAACGAATACTGCTACGAATTAGCCACAGATATTTGCAACGTCCGTATTTGGTGTAGCGATGGAAATGTAGTTACTCCGTTAGCCACGATCTTAGCAACGAACAGGTTGTTGCCACATTAGCAACGGCCGTAGCGACGAGGGAATAATTGCTAAAGTAGCAACGTCGGTAGCGACGAACCGATTGTTGCTACTCTAGTCACGGATGTAGCGACGACAGCTTTGTTGCCACCGTAGCAACGCATGCAGCAACAGAAGTGTTCTTGCTACAGTAGCCACGACTATAGCAACGCTGTAATTCTGCCTCCACCTTAGTAACAGACATTGGCGACGGACATACCGTAGCTAAATATAGCGAGGGATTTAATCTCGTCGAAGCTAAAATTAGCGAGGCGCCCTTTAGCAACGGAGGTGGCGACGACGAAGGTCCGTTTCTAATACAACGTTAGCGACAGAAATATACTGGTTAGCGATGGATATGGACGTTGCTACGCGTTTTTCTAGTAGTGCCACCTCCTCTTTTTTTGAACCCAATGATTCGTCGCCAGAGGTAATTTTCGAGATTCAACATGGAGATTAACATCTCAGGGAGCTTTAAGATAAAGTTGAAGAAGAGATATATTGTTGCTCACAAGGGTAGAGGACCTCTGGTTTTCGATTTCACCCTTTTCTATATAATTTTGGTGAATTCAGGTAACAAGTACACTATTTTTTCACCGACTTCACAAAAAACTGTCAAACTTGAATCAAACTGTTTGTTAGGTTATTCGTTGCTGATGAACTGTATTATACTAATCATAATCGACATTTATCTTAGACCTGAAAAAACAGAGCTCACGTGAATACTAAAGTTCTCTTCTCTCCCAATTAACATGAGAGGATGCAACGGAATAAGTTGACACTGAGGGGACTTTACTCATTTTATGTTCCTATCAACATGTTGCATAAAGTTGAGCTGTACTCGACAATGTCAAACTCGTTTTTGAGATTCATGATACCATGTCCTTGTTCGAAGTACAAGAAATTCGACCGGGCATCGCGCATTGCGCGCATTGCCTCATCTAGTATATATATATATATATAAATAAGAATGGATGGCTTCTCCAGCTTCTGGGCCTTTTTGTTTCCCTTTTTTCTTGGTCCATTTAATACTAAAACGATGTCGTTTTGCCTATTTTTAGGCCAAAAGTAACTGCCGGCATTTTCCTTTTCCAATTTCTTTTAATGTGGATGGTACTCTGCTGTAGGGGCCCATGGTCGGTTTATTACGCAACATGACGTCCGCATCAGTTTTTTATTATTGTTTCTCTCTCCTGCCCTATCATTTTCTTTTCCTTTTTATATTATTGTTTCTCTCTCCTGCCCTATCCTTTTCTTTTCCTTTATTTTCTTTTTTTATTTATTTCTTCTGGGCCCCGCCAATATTTTACTCTTTTCTCTGCCTGTCGTCTTCTATCTCTCTTGGCCCAAACCCATTTACCCATGATTTTCGCTGCTTTCTTTTTTTAATTTTTTTTTCCAGTTTAATTATAATACGACGTCGTTTGTCATTTTCAATTTAAATATAAAATATTCTTCCCACCAATATTTTTATTTTCGTTCTTCTTGTCCCATGTAATTTTATTGTTAAACGTACCTCTATGGACTAGGCTTGGTGCAGGTTGGGACGAAATTTTCAATTTCCGTCGGTTTCCAATCTAAAAAGTATCGATTTTGGAACAATTTTTTTATTATGAATTCTGAGGTTTTGATTTTTGATTTTGATTTTAATTATGATGTGGTTTATTTTTATTTATTTTTTTAAACTGAGATTTAAAAGTTATTAGTTATACTTTTATCGACGTGGATATTCTTATTTTTGAAAAATTATGAAATTGTCAGAAAATTTTTGCTAAGTTTTGAAATTTTAAAAGTTATGTGATTTCAAAAAAAATTCCAAAATCCCGAAATTTCCGAGCCTTTTTTAATTGGAATGGACTTTTAGTTTGCAGTTTTTTTGTAATTGAAATCGGAATTAATTTTGCATTTCCAAACATTTTTTAATTTTTTTCGGAAAAACTATTTGTGATTCGATTTTCTCCCATAAAATAGACATTAATACTGGGCAAACAGCTCAACTAGTATATATATATATATATATATATATATATATATATATATATATATATATATATATATATATATATATCTTATGTTTCGTTTTGTTTTCTTCTTTTTCAAACTTTAATGTGAATTTACTCCTTGAAAATATTTAGTTGTAGCCATTCATATATGATGTAAGTTCACTTTACACCCCTGAACTAAAATAGTTGTATCAAATACCTCCTGTGGACTACCAGACGTACCAAAACGATCCCTGGTCAACGTTTTATATATATATATATATATATATATATATATATATATATATATATATATATATATATATATATATATGGTTTCATGTAATTGTTGAGTTTATAATTAACTTTTTGACTTTTGTTGACTCTAATTCCCACGCTTTCGGTGGATATGATCTATAATAAAAATTTGAAGAGTGACCGCCGAAAATGTGTAACGAAATATATGTCACCATATCGGATTGTATGCAGGGGTGGACCCAGGGGAGTTTTCTTGGGGACTGAAATATAGAGGTAATTTAAGAGAAGATTTGTTTTTTTTATTTATGGACTAAAGTGTACAAAATTAAAAGTTTGGGAGGACGAAAGTACATTAACTAATACATAAAAGCCAAAAAAAAAACTGCTTAAAAAAATTCTTGGAGGGGGGGTGGGGGGGCGGGGGCCACCCAGCCATAAGCATGAGTACGCCCCGCCCCTGACTGTATGCACAAAGTAAAAATAATAACTCAAAACGAGATGATGTTTATTCCATTTTATTCAAAGCTCAACATAATTATAATAGGAAAATTACAATATGTCAAGATCAATTAGCAAAATAATTTTCACTAGCAATTCTCTTTTTGGCAGACACATAAATGTTGTGATTGCCCTACAAGAAGACAGTAGCCAAATGGGTAGCCTAATGGGACGCAATCTTGAGTGCAGCTATAGTCGGAAGTGCAACTCTTTTTAAGTTTAAGATTGCATAGTTTACCTGTGCTCTCCTCTACCATACCAAAATAAAAAACAAGTATTAGGGCATTTATTAAAAAAGAAAAGGATAAAGAGGAAGAGATTTTGGGATCTGTTCGATACTACACTCGGTGTATTATTGATGATTACCCAATGTGTGCACACACATATGTGTATATATATGCAGGGGCGGAACCGGGGGCTAACTAAAATTTTGAGGTTCGGGGCAGCGGCCCGAAAAAAATTTAGGTTCACAAAACATTGCAAAAAATAAGTTTATATTACTAATTTTTAATTAAAATATCATATATATTATAATTATATCATATTTTAATCATCACAGAAAATTCTAAATTAATTCAAATTATTCTAATAATATATTGCACTTAATATTTCGGTGATTCATGGCACGATCTCAAGGCATTGATAAAAAGAAAAAAAAGTAATATTCAGAAATTTTATTTAAAATAATACAGGTTTTAAGCATCTTATTTTATATTTTATCTATAATTTATATAAGATTATGAAGAAGAAACTAAAAAAATAATAACTTAAGACACTTTGGGGGCCAAAAGTAATATTCAAAAAATAAAATACCAAATATCTGAATTTTTTTTTCTTGGGGGGTCATCAGCCCCCCATGCCCCTTGAAAGCACCGCCCCTGTATATATGTGATTACAGAACTAGTGTATTTCACCAGATGCAATATGCATGTGTATTAAAAGAAAAAATATGTATGTATGTTTGAAAATTGAAGGCGCAAAACTTGTGTATTTCACCCGGACGAGAGGGATATTGGAAAGGGAAGAAATGAACTTACGAGCGGTAAGAAGAAATACCAAGAAGAAAATCAAGGTAAACATTTTTTTAGCCTCCATGATAGAACTCTCACTATTTGTTCACTCTACAATTGTTGAAAAATATTACCAAAGGCTTCTGAATTTATAGCTCATAGCAATATTAATTTTGTATTTCTATATTTAATGTAAATCCCCAAGTTTCCTAATACTATTTTGTTATGTATCGTTTCATTAATTTCATCAATCCCAAATATCATGTGAAGCTAATCTTAGTATTTAATTTCGGATAATAATTGCGTGTCCATGATCTTTTTCTTTACTACTCAAGGATTTTTTTTTCTCTTCTTGAGTATGTAGGGGTTTTTTCCAGCCCAATAATAAGTGACACCTTATTTGTCTTAGTGTGTGTAAAGTGTATATTTTTACACTTAATTATAACTTTTAATTGGAGTTTTTAGTGTATTTTATTGATAATTGGTGCTTAAAGTATTCATTTATTGTATTTTAGGTACAATTTGAAGAATTGGATAAATCGAGGGTCAAAAACACAATTTTGGAGAAAATACGGGCACAAAGTGAACAAGTCAAAAACCTGAAGAATTAAAGCCCGGACGGCCATCTGAGAAATACACTAAAAATCCAGACGGCCGTCCGAATATTTTCATGGGAGGAATAAAGTCTCTGGAATTGAGACGGCCGTCTGAAATTTGAACTGCAAATCCAGACGGCCGTCCGAGAAGACATAAAAGCGCAGTAAAGGACTCCTAATTGTACAAGGAAACTGCATTTTTTTCCAAGTTTTCCACCCTATATAAGACCAATTCAAGCACACAATTTAGGCATTTTTTACACAATCTCAGAGCAAGAGAAGTAAGAGAACGGAGAATCGAAGACGAAGACTTGACGAATCTTCATCATTATTCTTCTTTTATCCATCTTTTCTAAATCTATGTTTTTTTATATTTATATTATGTTTTTGGTGGAGAACATGAGTAGCTAAGTTTTTAATCTAGGATATTATTAGAACCCTATGTGGTGATTTGAACCTATTTTTCTAATATTATGCAACTTTAATTCCATGATTTTTTCTTCTATTTGATCTTATTTAGCGCATAAACCTAGCTAATTTATGTCGCTATGTGTTATTATTAGAATTGAATCGACAGATCGTTTTAATAATTAGAACAGGGATAGAAGAGCCTTCGAGTAGTTTTCACCGGATGAGTGTGTCAATTACATGTATTATCGTAGACATACAAATAATACCTTAGGTAGCCGTTTACGAGACCTGTTATTTAATGCTTTATTCATAATTCGTTTGCATAGACATATGGTGAATCATTTATGAATAATAGACTCATAATACACGCGACAGCGGGTTATGAGTAATTGAGTGTTTCGGGTTAATAATCAGGAAATGTAACTTGCATGATAGAGGCTTAATTGGGTGATGAACTATCGCATCGGGGGAAGATAAAATCCTAGATCCGTTTTTATATTGATAGTTTCTAGTGTTTATTTGCTTTCATAATTAGTTTAATTATTTAGTTGATTAAATTTGACAGCCTTGCATATGCTGGATAAAAATCGTAACTGTCAGAATTTGGTACTTATGATTAGATAATTTGACTATTCCTTATGGGATCGACATCCGACTCTCACGAGTCCACTTTTACTACTTGTTTGCGATACGTACACTTGCGTGTTAGGTATTTAACCCAACAGTGTGAGAGTCGGAATTCTAAAAATGCATTTACAAACTATAACGTGAAGATTAACTTCGATTTGGAGCAATCCCGGGTTGGTTGAGGAAAGAGCATTCAAAATTATTATGAGATGACCATTCTTTATTCTCTCTTTTTTTTCTAGATTCAGTGGCAAACCTTATTGATCAATCCTCTGGATCGTGGAATTTACAAGTGATTGATGAGTTTTTTTGGCCGGCATGGATCGACATAAGATACTAGCAGTTGCCATAAGAAGTGAGTCCACAACTAGGGTTGAGCCATTATGGCTTGCCTTTCAAAAATAAAATTTGGGTAGGGTTTACGTTTATAAGGAATTATGGAGAATTAGGAATTTGGGAATACAAATAGAGAGGAGAGAATGATGTGTCACTTCACCTCATTTTTAGACTGCCAACTGGACTAGGTGTGTGTTTCATCCCGATTTTAGCTGCGATATGGACGTCATGTGTAGCGTACGTGACAATTTCATCCAAGTTAACGGCTAAATCAAAACTGTCAGAAAGTGGTATGTTTGGGAGCTAAATTCGTGGCAATGAAAGTTTGAGGACGGAAATCATTGTATGTGACAACTTTTGGGGCAAAAGTGTAATTATCCAAAAACAAACGCTATAGGCAAACATATGAAAGGTCACCACCACTTGTCCAAATTTCAGTAGTTTCTGTTTTCTATTTATCTACAAGGGATTTAGAAGAATTCATGGGATGGCAGCACTTATCTCTACTTAATTAATTAACAAATAAAAAAAAAAAAAAAAAAGCCATCTTCTTATTATAAAATATAAGAACTTCTTACTAATTCCTACTAATTATATCTCGAAATCTTCGTCATCTAGTTTGATTAGCCTATAATAATCCGTAAATATGAAGAACTCAATCTTGAGTGTTGTTTTCATGATGCTGCTTCTCTTCATCAGCGGTTTGATCTTCGCTCATAAGTCAAATAAAAATAAAAACATAAATTATCAAAATCCACGGAGGGATGTATATATGGTCGGTTTTCGCATTTTCTCCCCTGTAAATTCATAAAAAAAGACTCGCCCTCCAAAATTTTGTCAACGAAGTTTATGACAGTAAAATAACGTATTTATTGTCATATTTTTTAGCAAACTACCTCGTGCCTGCGCTAAAAAAATACGTTATAACGAAGTTTATGACAATAAAATAACACGAGGTAGCCTTTAGCAATTTGATAGAACCAATGTGCACCAAATTAAATAAACTAAATATGAAATATATGTTTGCACCAAGACAGCACAAGACACTTCTGTAGACACATAAAATTAATTAATTGGTTAATTAAATTAGCCAATTAAATTGTGTCTAAATTAAATTATAATTTATCTTACAAAATAAATTATGGAGATAATTATCAATTAATTATTGGCCAATAGGATTATTTCTCCTCTTCCAAGTTATAAGAGATAAATATCAATTTAAAGAGAGCCAATCAAATCGCGCCACGTCATCAAGTAGACTTTAAGTAGGACTCTTATTCTACCACTATAAATAGGGACCCTCTCTACACAATTCAAAACACAACTCAAGAAGAAGAAAAACCGTAGGAGAAAATTCTCTCTACAATATTCAAGTCGTTCTTCATCAAATTCAAGGCGTTCTTCATCAAATCGAGGGCGTTCTTCAACAAATCAAGATCGAAGGAGGATTGAAGGGTCAAATCCATCAAGAACTTCAAGATCTTCAAGTCAAAACCCGTCAAAGTTCAGCGTTTCGATCCGAGATTCAAGTCGCAAGACCCTCGGAAGACGTTATTCAAATCCAAATCAAATCCGGAGAAGATCAAGTCAACGACCCGTCTCCGAAATTCAAAGTCAAACACATATTGTTCTTGAGAGAAGAATCAGAGGATTAAATTAGAGTTTGTAACCCGCAATATTTTATTTTAATTCAATAAAATTATTTTTGTGCAAGTTTTTCTTGTTTGTCTAAATCGCAGATAAGATTTTGTTGCTACAAATTTTGGCACGCCCGGTGGGACATCTCTACCTCTCATCTCTTCTCTCTCTCGAAGATCCTCGAAGTGTTGCAGTGACTGCTCTACGTTCACAATGAAGATTGCTTATTCGGATTCATCAAGTTTGGGCTTAGGTACAAGGAGTATGGCTAAGAAGCTGCAAGCATCCTCCGAGACTAACTCGACGGCTCAAACCATTCAGAAAGGCTTACCACCTCTTGTCAACACAAGCGCAGACGTGGAAGGTTCAAAACGAGAGATTTCACAGCCCACGCCTCGTTCAACATCAAGCTACTCAGAGGTGGCATCCGTCATGACAACAAACGCTACAACCATGGAGGAGCAAATTGCAAGTTTGACAAAGGCCATTGAGGGACTCGCAAAGCATGTTCAACAACGAGATTCTCAAATTGCCGAGTTGATCAACAAGATGGACAAAGCCGATGCTAGTCAAGCTGTGGAGAATCAGATAGAGGTTCAAGACGAAGTCGAGACATCCACAAAGCAACAACCAGTTGAAAACGAGAAGGCTCCAGCTCAAGAACTTCAAGTTTCTCCACAAGGGATGATTCATGTAGATCAAGTGATGACGCTGATCAGTGGAACCATCAAAGGCAAGTTGGAAGGAAGCTCGAAGTCTCCATCAACCTATGTCAAGCCATACACGCAAAGGATTGATGATCTAAGGATGCCAATGGGCTATATACCTCCAAAGTTTCAACAATTTGACGGCAAAGGCAACCCCAAGCAACATATGGCACACTTCGTCGAGACTTGCAATGATGTCGGGACGTACGGAGATCACCTCGTCAAGCAATTCGTCCGATCGCTCAAAGACAACGCGTTTGATTGGTACATTGATTTGGGGGCAAACTCCATCGATAGTTGGAAGCACTTAAAGGAAGAATTTCTCAACCGCTTTTACAGCACTCGAAGAACAGTCAGCATGATTGAGCTCACCAATTCCCGCCAATGGAAGAATGAACCTGTCATCGACTACATCAAACGTTGGAGAAATTTGAGTCTCAATTGCAAGGATCGACTGTCTGAGACATCAGCTATTGAACTGTGCATCCAAGGAATGCAATGGGGACTCCGATATATCCTTCAAGTAATTCAACCTAAAAGTTTTGAAGAGTTGGCCACTCGAGCACATGATATGGAGTTGAGCATACTTGCAAATCAAATTGAAGAATCACCATTCCAAAAGCCGTACCGGCTCAAAGAAGTGCATCTTGAAGAAGAACAAGAAAATCATGAGGATGGGGGCAAGTCTTTTGAAGAAGCAACACCCTATGCAATATGATAAGTCAAATCAAATGAAACACTCCTTGACACGAGTTTAAAAGGTCTACAAGTCCAAATCAAATGAAACACTCCTTGACACGAGTTTAAAAGGTCTACAAGTTCAAATCAAGTGAAGCACTCCTTGACACGAGTTTAAAAGGTCTACATGTCCAAATCAAATTAAACACTCCTTGACACGACTTTAAAAGGTCTACATGTCCAAATCAAATGAAGCACTCGTTGACACGAGTTTAAAAGGTCTACGAGTTCAAATCAAGTCAAGGCTCCTCGATATGAGCATAAACTATCTATATATCCAAATCAAATCAAGGCTCTTTGATACGAGCATAAACTATCTACATATCCAAATCAAGTTAAGGCTCCTCGATACGAGCATAAACTATCTATTTATCCAAATCAAGTCAAGGCTCCTTGATACGAGCATAAACTATCGATATATCCAAGTCAAGTCAAGGCTCCTTGATACGAGCATAAACTATCTACATATTCAAATCAAGTCAAGGCTCCTTGATACGAGCATAAACTATCTACATATCCAAATCAAGTCAAGGCTCCTCGATACGAGCATAAACTATCTATATGTCCAAATCAAGTCAAGCCTCCTTGATACGAGCATAAACTATCTATAAATTCAAGTCAAATGCTCCTTCAGCATGAGTTTAAACAACATATTTTTTTCCTTGTCCACATGAGTATAAACTGTGCACGACATCCCTCAAAAGGATATATTTTGAACTACGTTATGACTTGATCCCTTTATAGGGTACGTAGGCAACTTAGAATCTCTCTAAGTTCAGTCATGATTTCAAAATGATTTCAAAAGATATATGTGCTTTGTTAGATCAAGCTGCAATTGAAGTTGAGTAATTATCGAGACTCATCCACTCCAAGATGCATTGTCCGTGAACAAGTCTCGAGGGGGCATTTGTAGACACATAAAATTAATTAATTGGTTAATTAAATTAGCCAATTAAATTGTGTCTAAATTAAATTATAATTTATCTTACAAAATAAATTATGGAGATAATTATCAATTAATTATTGGCCAATAGGATTATTTCTCCTCTTCCAAGTTATAAGAGATAAATATCAATTTAAAGAGAGCCAATCAAATCGCGCCACGTCATCAAGTAGACTTTAAGTAGGACTCTTATTCTACCACTATAAATAGGGACCCTCTCTACACAATTCAAAACACAACTCAAGAAGAAGAAAAACCGTAGGAGAAAATTCTCTCTACAATATTCAAGTCGTTCTTCATCAAATTCAAGGCGTTGTTCATCAAATCGAGGGCGTTCTTCAACAAATCAAGATCGAAGGAAGATTGAAGGGTCAAATCCATCAAGAACTTCAAGATCTTCAAGTCAAAACCCGTCAAAGTTCAGCGTTTCGATCCGAGATTCAAGTCGCAAGACCCTCGGAAGACGTTATTCAAATCCAAATCAAATCCGGAGAAGATCAAGTCAACGACCCGTCTCCGAAATTCAAAGTCAAACACATATTGTTCTTGAGAGAAGAATCAGATGATTAAATTAGAGTTTGTAACCCGCAATATTTTATTTTAATTCAATAAAATTATTTTTGTGCAAGTTTTTCTTGTTTGTCTAAATCGCAGATAAGATTTTGTTGCTACAACTTCTTTTCCTAATACACGTGCAAAGGATTAATTGCTTTAAACGTGGTAGGAAATAATTAATAAATTTATCAGTTTATTGTACGTACTAAAAGATCAAAATTCCTTGCCCCCAGGTCCTCCATCCCCTGACCCGACAGATTTTTTACGAAGAAATAGAAATTATGGTGACTCTACGGTCCGAAACCACTCTCATTGGAGTTGAAATTCCACACTGCGATTGCCAGTACTCGATCCTAGGACAAATTTATCAGTTTATCAGTTTAATTTTTGAAATTGGAAAATAATAGCAAAAATTTCCAATTTCATTAAATAGATAAAATGAAGAAAACCATCTATTGGCACACATTTGTAATTTGTAAAGGCCATCAGCCCATCACCACCTGTCCAAATTGCACAAGGGAAATCTTCAATTTGTCTTTTCTGTTTATCTAAAGTTTTTAAAAGAATTAATTGCAAGATTTATCTCTACTTAATTTAACAAATAAAAACTAAAAACCATCACATTATATAAGAATGCCTTCCTAGTTGCAACTAATTGAAAACCTAGTCTTGTTATCTTGTAATAATCTCCAAACATGAAGAGCTCCAATAACCTAATCTTGAGTGTTCTTTTCTTGATGGTGTTTCTCTTCATCAATGGTAATTTAGTACTCCTTTACCCAATAGTAGACTATGTTTTTATTAGTTTTATATGTTATGCATATATTAAATCATCGGTTTCAACATATTTAAATAATAATTTGCTTTAAGAAAAATAATGATACATATAAACTATATATAAAATATAAACAAATCTCGTGCTTATTTACAATAATATTAAATATATGTACATTCTCCGTGTGGAGAGCTTTTGACAGAAGGTCGTACCGGCGTGGCCCCAGTACTGATTTGTTTTCGATCATAGCATCATGCAGTGCAACCACAAATTCTGATATTATAACAAGAGATCGTAAATTATTTTTGGTTGAAATTATATTTAACATGTGTAAGCTAAGATGTAAATGCAGACATCGGAGTAGCGAATGGTGAAGAGAGCCCTCGTCTGGTGAAGAGCCAAACTTACGGTGGTTTTTGTAAGATTAAAATTTGTAAGGCTGCTTGCAAGTCGGAGGGGTTTGAAGATGGAGTCTGCGCTCGCAGACCACGTTCGCTTTATAAACTAACTTAGTTTTGGTGACGAATTGCATACATTAGAAGAATATGATGTATCTATAATTGTTTTTATTATTACAAAATAATAAATTAATTAATAAATCAAAACACATCTACATATATATATGAATAAATGAAATATAGGATGAGAATTTCTTCAGTATTATTGTTGCCTTTAAGAATGTTCACTATATTGTAAAGTATTTGGAACGATTGAAGAATTAGGTTGAGAAAAATGTGATTTTCGGAAAGAAAATATGACTTGATAAAATATAGGATGAGAATGAATAATACAATGTAAAGGGTATTTAGGACATTTGATGGCAATATATAATAACAGATATTGTTAGTGTTGTGAACTAGTTCCAATTCCTTTTCAAAAAAATATATCGAAAGATCGCAATCGAAATTTCGGAAAGAAGAAAGAAAATCCTTGTTCCAAAATCGGAAAATTTTGGTTCTGTATTGCCGGAGTTCAAACATTTCCATTTTTTTGTCTCAAAAAATATAAAATACATAATACTATTGGTATTTTAAGTGTAGTATTCGAAAAGAAAATCGGGATTTCGGAATAATATCCAATTATGAAGAGCTACAAAATAAAAATTAAAAACCATCACATTAAATAAGAACGCATTCCTAGTTGCTAGTTACTGGTCTTGTTATCTTGTAATTAGTTTTATATATTATGCGTACATTTAATCATAGGTTTCAACATATTGAAATAATAATTTTCTGTAAGAAAAATAATGATTCTTATAAACTATGTATAAATTATAAATAAAACTCGTGCTTATTTATCATATTAGGAAGATGCACGTGCATTGCACGTGTTTATTATTAATTTTTGTTTTTATATATTGCCTTGTCTAAATGAATAAACACTGTGTATTCATTGTTTTGAGTTATCTAAAATTCAAAATATAATTCATTCATGCTTAACTTTGTCACTCGACATCTGATCTAACTTATTCAAGTTGGGTTAAGAAATTAACTAAAAAAACTACACGTTCCGTGTTTTGAATTTTGTCAAAATCACATTTTAAGTTCATCTGGGGGGATTTATGTTGGGCTGAATGATGTGGACATAAAATTAAATATGGCAAACTGTTTTATTTTGTTTTGCAGAAAACCAAAAAATTCCAATTTCATTTAATAGATTAAATGAAAAAACAATCTATAGCCTATACCAATCCAAATTTCAAGAGGAAAAGGGATCAATATTCTTTTCTAATATTTATCCATAAAGCTTTTAGTAGAATTCATGGCAGGATTTATCTCTACTTGATTTAACAAATAAATTAATAAATATGTATATTATCTCCATATATATATATATATATATATATATATGTATATATATCTTCATCTAGTTTAATTTGCTTGTAAACTGCAAATATGAAGAGCTCTAATCACTTAGTGTTAAGTGTTTTTTTCTTGATGGTGCTTGTCTTCATCAATGGTTTGATCTTTACCTTATCTAAATAAAGAGGCAATTTTTTTTCTCTTCTGAAGGAAGATAGTTACTGGTTACTCATTTCCCCTACGTGACATTTCATAAATGTCTTTAATTACGTTTCTAAAAAAACTGTCTTTAATTACCCAATAGGCAATAGGTAGTGAGTATTTTGTTTCTAATCGAGCTTACCTCGAGACGTCGAAAAAAAATATACCGAAAAGGGGTATTCATAAATCATAAAATAGAACAAAAATCTCGTGCTTATTTGTAATATTTTAAATATATATGTAAAACACATAATTATATTTGTAATTTAATGTGGGCATACTTAAAATGCAGGTATTATGGCAGAAAAAAATATGACAAGGAGCAAAACTTACAAAGAGTTCTGTGAGGCGTCAAAGTGTACGTCTGCTTGCAAGTCAGAGATGTTTTCGGCGGGAAAATGCTTTGGCAAAGGGAACAAACGTGTTTGTTTCTGCTCTAATTTTCCCATGGAAATAATTGCAAACCTTTGAATAATATGATCTATATATTACAACCCTATCTAATAATATATATACAATTCCAATAATATAATAATAGGGATAGAGAAAAAAAGGGTTTAAGATTGTGTATTGTTACGTAAACCGTATAAGTTTAGATTATACGAGATTGAATTAATTTCTTACTGACTAATTAATTTATTATTTAGTTCGGTATGTAAGATTAGATCTTGTATAAAATCTGTTAAATTCTGGTATTACATGTGTTTTGTCTATAAAACATTTTTATTTAATAAAATTAACATGTAATTTGAAGGATAAAATAGTATTTTACTTGTTTAGTCACCCTATTAGATTAATCTGATGGGGAGGGTTGCTAGTAATTTACTGAAATAGTAGCATTTAATAGCGGATTTTAATTTTAGTAGCGTATTTAAAAAAATATGAATCTTGGCAACCGAACGTGCTACTAGTCCTTGTTATTTAGCAGTAGAACTTTATAGTTGTGACCAAACGATTCCTAAGACGACTAAATCAAGAACCTTAATCGACTACTTTGTCAGTTGATGTTTTAGAATGTGCGCACGAATTTTGTCAACTAAGTTAGTTGACTAAACAAAAAATCTTAGTCAACCAATTTAGTCGACTACGTACTTCGTCAATTGATGTCTAAGAATTTGCATGTGACTCGATATTATTTAGTCGACTAACTAAAAAATCTTAATCGATTAACTAAACAACTCAATCGACTAGCAAAAAAATAGCCAATTAACTATATAATTAAGAAAAAAAATAAATGACTTGATTTAGTCTCATATGGATTTAGTTGATTTGAAATATCTCTTCAATTGATATCTAACAATGTGCATAGAAATTTTGATCGACTAACTAAAAATTTGGTCGATTAATAGAGTCAACTAATTATAAATCTTAGTTGACTAATAAAAACAGTTAACTAACAAAGTTAGTTAACTAATAAAAAGTTAGACGACTCGCATAAATTAGTCGGCTTGCATTGACCTGTCTGAAGCAAGTTTGACCATATGATCGAGTGGGAAGGACTCCGTTCAAATACGTAGATATTCCGTGAAGTATAACATAATAGGTGTTATCCCTAATAAATAAAAATGGATAAGTTACAGTCGCCCCTGAGGTAAAGTGTATTTATGAAGAAAAAAAGTCCTTACTTTTTCATAATTAATTAAATACACTTCCTGCAATTTATAAATTTCAATAATTTCTCTTTTTTATTTATCTGCATTTATCAAGGGATTTGAAAGAATTCATGGCAGTACTTATCTCTATTTAATTTTTATTTATTTATAATAAATAAAAAGTGTAAACCATCTTATTATATAGAGGTTATTGCAAAAACTACCCCTGTGAAATCTCTAATTGTCAAATACCCCCCTGTGGAAAAAAATGTGACCAACTCCCCCCTGTGTTATCAAAGTCAAAGCATCTGGACCCCTGAAGCTAAATCGTGTATCTCACGCGCACTTTGTGCGAATATTTCTTTGTTTTCACTTGTGAAATGTCATAAATGCCCACCCCAATCCTATTTAAAATCCCCAATTCTCTTCTCTTTTCTTTTCTTTCAAAGCCCTAATTGCAGCCGCTCAAGTTCAACCTTCAATTGCTCTGTGATTTTATCTCGATTTCCATTGATATTCTGATAATGTCGTCGTATTCGTCTAGCAACACAGCGAGGAGAAGTAATTCGAAGCCATTAATGGATTTGAGGTATGGGATTACTCCTCTATGTCTATGCAAAATGAAAGCAATAATAAAAGTGGTTGAATCATCAACGAAACCATCAAAGGGTAAGTTGTACTACTCCTGTGAACATCGATGCTGCAATTTTTTTCGTTGGTGTGAACCAACTCGAGCAACTTGGGAGCCGATGGGGGTTGCTGTACGATTTTCGAATTGGGAAGCCTCTGCAGAAGGTTTTTCGGATGAAGTAGATGAGCCACGTGAAGTAATGTCTAACGGGATTGAAGGAAGAAAAAGTGATGCAATTTTGCATATTTCTTGGGTTATTTGTTTAGCATTGTTTATTATGGTCATTCTTTTGTTGTTGAAGCTGTAAAAAAACCTTTTTTTAGCTATTTTTGTTTCAATTAGTTTCAATTATGATTGTAATGAATGAAGCTTTGATGTTGGAATGAAGTTTTTTTTTTCTTATCATTTTTGTTTATGTTTATGATTCTGTTACACATTTCTTACAAAATGAGAAAATTTGTAATAAAAATTGGCAAAATCAACCTTGAAGTGAAATGTAATTTGCAAAAACAACCTGTTTGCTAAAAAAAATGCAATCACACACATAAACAACTCCCTGTTGCTAAAAAATGCAATCACACACATAAACAACACTAATTGCACTGCAAATTACTAAAAACATAATTGCACTGCAAATTACTAAAAACATAATCTTCCAATTAGGTTCAAGTTCAAAACCAAAATGTCATCCAAAAGTGATAATCATCTAGATTCAAAGTACAAAACCAATCACAGCCAAATTCAAGAGAAATCATACAAAAACTATCCTAGTCAGTAGCCTTCAAATGCCTTCAAATGCAGCCAAAACAATTACACAATTTTCAAAAGCCACACACACACAACAAAGGACTTCTAAGGCTTCACTGTCTCCTTCTCTTGGCATTCTCCCTTATATTTTGCAGAACTTGAGAGATCTCTGGCTTCCTTATCCTTTTATTGGCAATGGGGTTGCTTGAACTTCCTCCAAGTAGGGTTGCATTTCTCCTTCCCACATACACCTACAAAAAGAAATTTAAAAAATAGAGGTAAGTTGCAAACATATAGCCATCTCAATAAAAAAAAAACAAGAGAGAGAGAGAGAGAGAGAGAGAGAGAGAGAGAGAGAGAGAGAGAGAGAGAGAGAGAGAGAGAGAGAGAGAGAGAGAGAGAGAGAGAGAGAGAGAGAGAGAGAGAGAGAACACTAGTATCATACAACCTTTCCAATTGTTGAAGGCTGTTGTGCTCTTTCCAAACCTACTCCTGATTCTTGAGTAGAAATAGGAGCTGCAGCAGTTGTTTCAGCATTTGCTTGGGCCATTCTTTCAGTACTTGGTGCAACAGAATTACTTTGAGACCTTGGTGCAGTGAAGTTCCTTTGTGCAGAAGGGTTACTTGGGGTAGTGGATTTCCTTGGTGCAGAAGTGGTTTGACCTCTAGTTGCAGAACTGGTTTGGGCTCTTGGTGCAGAAGTGGTCTGGGCTCTTGGTGCAGAAGTGGTTTGGGCTGTTGGTGCAGAAGTGGTCTGGGCATTTGGTTCACCACTGGAATTCCCCTATGACACATGCAATAATTGATCAAAAATCTATAATAATTATACAAAATGTACAAGAAATTATGTACATAAAAAAAAAGCTTACCTTGTAAAATTTAGAGGCTGGATTTGTTGGATTCTTACATGATGCCCGGTTATGTCCTTGCTGAAGGCAATTCTTGCATGTATGTGTGAGTAGACATGGCCCCGGGTCGGGTCGGGTCCGGTTCCGGGTCGGACCCGCCGGGTCCGGGTCCGAGTTTTGGAGGACCCGAAACCGACCCGCGGGAAGGCGGGTCCGGGTCCGGGCCGGGTCCACTCGGGTCCACCCGGTTCCGGGTCGGTTCCGGGCCGGGTCCGGGTCCGGACCGGATTTTTAAATTTTGTCCAAAATTGTTATGGATGGAATTCGAACCCGGGTCACAAGACACCTGAAAAGAATTCCAAACCACTGAGACAAGATAAATATTTGTGAAATTGCTTGCAAGAAATATAGATAAACATAAACAAAACAGTATGAAATGATTATAATAAATAATGTTAAATGCATTGTTAATTTTCATATTCATAATTATTAAACCATTTTAATTACATTATTAACAAATATAATATCAAAATTAAAAGGACTTTAGATTAATCCATTTAAATCTTACGATTCGATTCTAATATTTGAATAAAATGTATATGTAAAAAAACGATTAAATCATATGGTCTACAATTTAATTCCTACGATTTTTACAAATTAAATCAATTATTAAAAGAGAAATTACATCATAATATTTTGATTATACTAGTCATATATAATGTTATTTTTAAAGTAAGAATATTAATTGAAATGGGATATAATCTATTTTTGTTAAAATAAACACCATTTATATAAATAATTATCTTATGATAAAATACTCAATAATATTAATAAGTTATTGTCAACAATTGAGGTTAATCGACTTAAATTAATTGAAATGGGTTATAATTTGTTTTTTTAAATAAACATATTATTTTATTTTTCATTCGATTTTTTCACACTATCGATTTTAATAACATAAGTCAACACATTTGTTTATATATTGAATTGATTCAATACTTTATATTTTTCAACAGTGGAGCTTATATTGATATATTAATTAATAATAGATGTTTTGAAGTATTGAATTGTGATTATATATATTTTTCTTATATTGCATTTGCTAATTATTTAATAATAATTAATATGAAAATTAATAATTTATTTAACATATTTATCATTTACGCCATAGGTTTATATTATATACATTTGTTGTCTATATTTAATCAAACATATTGGTTGGCCTGGTGGTTGGTGCTCAGTGAATGATTCGGGCTACCCGGGTTCGAACCCCAGTCGCTGCATTTTTGGTGATTAATTCATCAAAAATCCGGGTGGACCCGACGGGTCCTCGGGCCGGGCCCTCGGGTCCGGGTCTTCGGGTCCCCCCGCCGGGTAGACCCGGCGGGTCTCGGGTCTAAGAAGTCGGGACCCGAAACCGACCCGTACTTGGCCGGGTCCGGGTCCGGGTCCATGGTCAACGGGCCGGGTCCGGGGCGGGGCGGGGCAGTCAACGGGTCGGGTCCGGGCCGGGTCCGGGTCAGACCCGACCCGTGGCCATGTCTATGTGTGAGGCCTCTTCTTGTTGAAGTCCTATGAATCTCATCAGGGGCCTTCCTTCTCAACCTCTTAGGTCTCCCAGCCTTTTTCTTGTACATTGGGGGTAGAAGTGGCTCATGTGAAGTGATTATGTAGTCTCTTGGTCCAGGAACTGCATGTACCATGTGACTATAAGCCTTCAAATACATGCTTTTTGAATAACAGTGGTCCACATAGTCTTCTACTTTCAATCTTCTGTCCAATATACAAGTCCATGCATGGGGGCATGGGTATCCATTGAGCTGAAACATACCACAAGTGCAGGTCCTCTTGTCAAGATGAACCACATATCTATCAGTATATGCTTCAACCTCAAATTCATCTCCCCCACACCATCTTGGGAAACAGTTTCTTGCATATTTCTCATACTTGTTGATCTTTTTAAGTATGTTTGGACAGATTTGGCCCTCATACTTCTCCATGCCCTCCCTTTTTACCTGAATTCTGGTTGTTAGTCTTGCTCTGATCCACTCAAACATACTAACAATTGGCTTCTCTCTTGCTTGAAGAATGAAGTTGTTGAAAGACTCACACAGATTATTCACAACTACATCAGAGTTGCATCCTCTTCTGAAATAAGCTCTACACCAATGGTAAGGCTCTATCTCCCTCAACCATTTGGCTGCCCCTGCATCAATCCTCTCAATTGCCCTCAAATGTTGTTGAAATTCATTAGTATTTCCTGTTGAAGCAGCCCTCCACAACAACTGTTTTAACTCTAATGAAGTCCATTTTTGTTTAAAATTTTGGTATATGTGCCTAACACAGAATCTGTGAGGACACCTGGGGCAATCTCCTTAATGGTCTCCAACAGCCCTTTCTGTCTATCAGAAATAAATGTCCACTTCCCATCCTCAGCACCACCAATGACATCCAACAATTCAGACAGAAACCATGTCCACATCTCCCTGTTTTCAATAGGAACCACAGCAAGAGCAATTGGGAATAAGTTGTCATTCCCATCCCTACCAACTGCACATAACAGTTGCCCCCCATGTGGTGTTTTGAGAAAACAGCCATCTAGACCAATCAATGGTCTACAACCTTCTAAAAATCCCATCCTCATGCCTTTAAGACTGAAAAACATTCTTTCAAACACTGGGGGGTCAGAGAGATACAACTTCCTAAGCAATACCTTTGTTCCAGGATTAGTGCTTCTGAGGGTCTCACAGTAATCCCATAATTGGGTGTATTCTTTCTCATCTTGGCCTCTTATCTTGGTCATTGCTACTCTTTTTGCCCTTAATGCTTTCCAGTAACTAGATTCAACCCCAACCTTCCTCAGTATACTGTTTTGAAACTTTTGAATACCAATATCTGCATTGTCTTTAATGCCTTGTTCCATCCTCATTCCAAGATACTTGGCAGTGGCATGTTTGTTCTCCCTTTTTCTTGAACATGTGTGCTCACCTGTTAGGGTCTTAACCTGCAAACATAACATATAAATTCATTAATATCATTGGGATCAAAAGAAAACAATGAAGAAACATAAACCAAAAGAAAACACAATACCTGAAACATTTGACTTCCTTGAACAACAGAGGCATGGATCCTCCATTTGCAAGCCTCTTCCTTGCATGTTGCAGTCACTCTTGTCCTTTCATTCTTTAAGTACTCCAGTTCATATCCATTTCTAACAACCCAATCTATAAGTGCTTTCCTATAAATGTCTACATTTGGAAACTTCATACCAACTTCAAGATTTCTGTTTTTCATTGTTTCCCCTTCACTGAAACTAGGAACTCTTCTCCTCTCACTGTCTAAGAAATTCAGATTTTCAATATCATCTTCATCATCAACATCACTATACCAATCAGTGGTCTGTTGAGATGGATTGACTCTGCATTTTTTATACCTCTGGACTGACCTCTTTTCCTTGTTCAGCATTTGCCTCAGTTTTCTAGCTAGATCTTTCTTACTTGAATTTCTGTCCAAAAAGATATCATCTTCAGAGGAGCCTTCAATGTCAGCAAACTCTTCACTTGGGGCATCAGAGGGTATATCATCATCACCATCTTCATTGTCAGATTGAACATAATCTTCATCTGAAGAATCATCTTCAAATATTGGTGCATCTTCTTTATTAACTGGCTCATCTTCATTCAGTGATGCCTCCTCTTCATTCAGTGTTGCCTCTTCTTCATTCATTGGTGCCTCCTCTTGATTCAGTGGCTCTTGATTCAGTGCTGCCTCATCTTCATTCATTGGTGCCTCCTCTTGATTCAATGGCTCTTGATTCAGTGCTGCCTCATCTTCAGTAATTGGTGTCTCATTTTCCTCCTCTTGATTCAGTGGTGCCTCATCTTCATTCATTTGTGTCCCATATTCATCCATTGGTGCATCATCTTCAATGTTTACAGTCTCTACTGTCTCTCTTGTATTCCCTTCACTGTACTTAAGCAGGAGAGTTTCCCCTTTATCCACAATCACATTTCCATTCACATCAATTGCAATTAAAGGTTCTCTGTCATTCTCTTCTGTGTACAATGTTAGGTGGTCTAAGTCTTCATGTGCTGACACTAGGAATTGGATACTAATATCATCTTCAATCATCCTCAATCCCTCATGAAGTGATAGCCCAGGATAAACAAAGTAGAACTGAATATTAGTTTTTTCCCCCCCACTCATACGATATATCTGGAATAGGTTATCTAGGTTCATGTAGTCTAAGCAAATTCGATCCACTACTTCCATTTTGCCACCTACATAAGCCAGTTTGGGTGTATGGACAAATTTACCATTCAACCAAATAGTAACTGTACACAACTTGTTCATTCTGCATAAAAAATGGTAAAAACAGTCAAACACAATTGTTCAATTAATTATTATTATTACTTTGCAAGTTCAACAACAAAGTAACAAAGTGCCCTACTTCTACATACCCCACACCATTTTTTTAAAATTTTCAATTCAAACAACAAGACAACAAAAAATGGTCATAAAAAACTGATACCAAAAAATAATTAAAAAAACCCTACAAAGCAAAAAATCTTGTTGTTACAGACAAACAAACAAAAAAACAGATCCCCACAAACTAAAATATTAAATGTAGCATTTCTCAAAAAGTTCCCAACTCGCGAATATAATATACAAAACCTTACAAATACAAAAGCCTACATACTTTAACATTCCCACAACTCTAGTTATCGAGAAAAAAGATGTGGTTTTTTCAAATAACACAAACAAGACAGAATACTACAAACCTTAATTCTTGACTCCGTATCTCAAATATGACTTCTTGGCGCCTTCAATCGACGAGAGGGGAAGCTATTTCAAGTTTCAATCGACGCAAAAAGCATTTTTTCACAAGCAGATTGAAAATTTTTTTGGTGAATCGTGTTTTAGGGTTTTCAGAGGTAGGTGTAATTTGGGAGCGAGAGTGAAATAGAGAGAGTGAAAATGGGTTTACTGCTGTTTATTTCACTGAGGGGTATAATGGTAGTTTCACACGCGGTCAATGTTTAAAAAAGCAATGGGTGCGGTGAGCTTTGTAATTCATAACACAGGGGGGAGTTGGTCACATTTTTTTCCACAGGGGGGTATTTGCCAATTAGAGATTTCACAGGGGTAGTTTTTGCAATAAGCTCCTTTTAAAATTATACTAGCAATTTTCCGTATTGCAAAACTTAAGAAAAATTAAATATTTAATAATTAAATAGTACAAAAAAATAAATTTACATCGATGTGATGTGTAAGAGAAAGAAATAATTAAAAAAAGAAAAACACTATTTATAATTTAACTGGTGAATTTGCAAATCTGAATTACTATGAAAGTCATCGGACGACAAAACAGCTTGTAATAGCCCAAATAGGAGATCAACGAATAATAATAATTAATTTTATAAAATATTACAAATATGCCATTTATTTTAGTTTACCCTAATGTTTCTTACTTTTACATATAAATATTTCCATTTATTTTGAGGTTTGAATAAAGTATCTAAAAAGTTTTTTTGTTAATAAAATGATATTTATTTGTATTTTATTGAAGGGGCTCTTTGAGGAAACCCCTCATTACTTTTTTTAATGGATGTGTCCAAAATATTTCAGTTCATTTGAGAAAAGTCCACATCTATTTTGAGTCATTATGTTTTCCAGCTTGGCCCCCGCCCGTCACATATCACTGGGTCACGCGCTCAGCGATTTTTTTTTTCCGCTTTTTTAATCGACTATGCTTCATAGTCGATTAAGGAAAATCTTTAATTTTTAATTTATTTTTTCTATATCAGGTATATTAATCGACTATGGTGAAGCATAGTCGATTAAGAATCTGCTACTAAACATAACAAATCACAATTGCGAAAAAAATGCAAAATCAACTATATTTTACAAAAAACAAAAAATATACAAACATTATAATTGATTTATACACTTGGAATCAATAAACAAAAAATTCAAAATAAAAAAAAAAAAATGGAGTCGATCAACCTTAATCGACTGCCAGAACATAGTCGATCAACCTTAATCAAGCTTAATCGACTACCAAAAAAACACATAGTCGATTAAAGGTCCAGCTTGCGCGAATTTCTTTAGCCGCACCGTCTTTCGCCTGATCTACCAAAAACCCTAGATCTGCTCCTCCTCGTCACCACGCCGCCGTCACACCACACCATCACCACCCCATTTCAGCCTATCAAGAGTGACACCACCACCCCACAATATCCCTCTAATCACCGGCCCCGAACCAGCAACTATCATCCTCGTTACGCTCCTACTGTAATCCTCCATGTTCGAAGCGATCGTGGAGCGGCATCCATATTCTCCCACGTCCTCCTTTTTATTCTCCATATCCGCTGGAGAAACCTCCTTAACCACCGCCCCCACCACCCTTGCTCCACTGCCGACGCAGCCTTCTCCACCATGAATGCACTGAACTCCTCCATAACCGAATCTAGCTTTCTCAGCAAACCATTCAGATTAAAAATGCATAAATATAAGAGTTTAATAAGCAGACAACCATAAATGAAACAAACAATGTTGAGAATGGGTTGGAAAAAAATTTTGAACTCTGATAGTTTGGTGTGATATTCAATGGCTTACTATACTTTTAGGTATAAGCACACGTCTATACTAGAAGAGGAGGTCCACATAACTCATTCTTGTCGGAAGAATTTTATCTCGGAAGGAGGTTAATGTGGTTGTATTAATAGAACAAACAATGTTGACGAAAGGTATTTGCTTGTGCACGATCTCACACATTCAATATTCCTTCACATATGATATCACTAATGTTGGAAAAGTATCCTACAAGATATTTTCCGGTATCACTAATGCTGACCCAAACAATTGCATAATCATTCTCCATCTATTTTCTTAATTCTTTCTCTGTCTTCATACAGATCATTATCTCCTTCATTCCTCAACTTCCTTCATTGGTCTTGTTTATTCTTTATTTTTTTTTTTTCAGTCATTATGATTGTGGACCAAACATCAAGATCCGGTCACCATATTCCAAGATTCGGCCACCCAACACCAAGATCCGGCCATTAAGCACAAAGCTCGGACCACCCACGGCGAGATCCACCCAATTTTGGCTATACACGCACCATTTTGATCAAAAACCGGGTTCTATGGCCGATTCGCCGGTTCCCGGGTTTTTAGCGGTCGAACAGGGTTCTGGGCTTTAAACCCCGGTTTTTGTTTTCCCCGGTTTTGATGGTTGAATTGGACCGCTTTCCTGCCGGGTGGTCCGGTCCGGTTCTGACAACCATATCTGGACCCCTTTATAAATAAGTAAGTACCTTTGATGGGTTTATTTGTACAGTGCCCTAATAACTAAAAAAAACCAGTAAAATATATATATAGGAATAGAAAATAAACAAAATGAATTTTATTAAAATTAAAAATCACCGAAAATTATAGATACATGTCCAAAAATACTAAATGCAGTTGGACGAAAATTGCACATAAGGGCATAATTGTACTTTTTTCTCTTTAGGGGTATTTCAAAAAAAGAATTTTATGGTGGCCATAGCCCTATATATTTTTCATATAAAGGGTGTATATCAACTGATTGTCAAAATTAAAACTCTAATTTTCCAGCCACATATCTCTAATTAGTTTTTTCACGTTGTTTTTTGTCTCTCTACAAAGATTACATAACTACAAAATCTCCTATTATTTACTATTTAGTCACAAAGGACTAATTATTTGTTCATTTCTGCCACATTTATTTGAGCATCGGTTACAGTTCTGATTTAAATTTATTTTAATAACTGTTTTCTTCGCTTTTGAAATATTATCCCGTGCCTCGCACGGTGGGAAAATATTAGTAAGTTCTAAAAGAACTTCAATGTATGAGTTTAGGTTCACATTATAATTCACTATGATAACACTTTTGTAATAGTAATATTTGTATACACATGAACATTAATAAATATGTCAAATAATAAATATAACAAATACTTAAATTACTTATTTAATCGGTCTTAATTTGGGTTGAGCTATAATGTGCCCAAACTCGGAGTCGGCTCATCAACTTCTCAATCTTATTCAAATGACTAAAATTCAGCCCGACTCACAATTAACTACGTTCGACTCAAGTAATATTGGGCTTAATCATCGAGCTTCATGTGAGCCCGACTCAATTAAAAGTCCTAATGAAAGGGGGGAGGTAGGCCCGGCTCAGTCAAATATTTATGTTACAATAATAGTCACACAACATTAACTTGAAACACATCCAAGTGAAGGGAGTTTTTGTCTTCCTTCCACCAAACAAACAAACAACTGATCCATACATACATTCACTCTAAATAATACAAATTATGCAGACACTGCTACCTTTTCGGGTAACAACCACATTTCCAAATTATACAAAAACTAACGATGAGAAGATGTTGATGCCAACAGTACTTTACTCTCAGAAAGTTGTGATGGGGAAACAAAGCTAGGAATGTACCCAAACAAAAAACAAACAGTCCCCTCAATATCAGAAGTACCATATTTACGACACTTCTTCCTCTTCGGGTCAAAAGATATTAGACTTTGACCATACACCCGGGACATCAACAAGTCTCCATTCATCAACGTCGTAATTGGAATAAGTGGAAAATTGCGAAGATCGGAAGGGATCCGTTTCTTCAATATGACGTCTCTTGTCCAAGAATCCGCAACTCCATATCGGTTCATTCTCCACACATCTACCTGAAACTCGCTACTGTTATCAGTTAAACAAAGTTTCCCGTTCCATACAGCCAGTACAATATTCCCGGCATCATCTCCCAAACCCTGAGGAATCGGGATACGATTCCCTTTCTCTCGTGCGATATCAAATGCATAAATAAGACCAGACCGCCTATCGTCACCCATCCAGTGAACAATTCCGTCAAGGCTAACACCACATGGGAAAGTGTAGCAAGGAATCGACGAATCCTTAAAAAATCTCCATTTACTATCAACCCCAATCGTGAAAATCTCACCGGACACCCTAATTTCGTGCCCGACACCAACGAAAACATACTTAATAACGAGCCGAATCACCTTGTATACATTTGCTGATTTACTCGAACCAAACCCGTAAACCACGTCACGGATATTCTCGGCACGCGTAACGTCCGGAAGCAACACGCATCCTCCCGCCAACAAGGGATTGACAATGCAGACAGTTTGGTTATTGTATATGCTATCGCGGTTGTGAACGTAGTTTCCGCGGCTTTCGTTCTCGAGCTGCGGGCTCTTTACCAAGCAGAGTAGACCGTTGCACGAGCCCGTTATTCCGATTATCCCATCTCCGGAAAAATCGAGAAGATTTGGGGAAAAGGGTGTAGGGGTAACCTCGTCATTTAACCCAATTTCAAGAATGTAGAAAGACTGGTGATCGAGTGGATTGGTAACAGTCTTGTGGTCAGAGCGCACAATAGAAGTAAAGGGATAATTCAATTGATATGTATTATTGAAATAGGGTTCGGAAATTAGGTTGTGCCATGATTTACAGACGCATTTACATCGGATAATATCTTGGATTGATAGTTTGAAGAAGATCTGAAGAATTACAGAAGTGGGCAGCTCACTTACAGTGGTAGAAGAAGAAGAAGAAGCAGATTCTTGTTCGTGTGTGATGAGATTCCGACATGGAAATATGAGATTGCATAATGAAATGAACAAGTCTTGGTTGGGCATCGTATAATTTGCGTTCTGTTTGGGGCTTCAAAAATAAAAATGCAGTTTGATTGATTGATTGATTGCGTTGAACTGGTTTCTTCACACCGCTAATTATGTATTTTTTTTTTTTTTTCATAAAAGTGGCAATAGGAAAGGGTAGTGACATTTTTTTACAAAAAGAAAGAAACGAAAAAAGAAAAGGGTAAATAGCACCTAACCCCTTTGTGGTTTGAACATTTTTCACATGACACCCTTATGTTATGAATTTAGGCACATAACCACTTTGTGGTTTTGATATTTTGCACATGACCCCCTTATGGTATGAAATTAGGCACATAACCCCTTGTGGTTTTGAAATTTTGCACATAACCCCCTTATGGTATGAAATTAGCACATAACCCCCTTGAATAGAAAACTGAAAAAGACTAAATTATCCCTACCAAGTCAAAAATTCTTGTTTTAATTTAAAAATAATTATTCTATAAAATGAAAAGCTTAATGTACCTTTTTGTAAAATGAGAAATATAATATATTATTGTGTTTCTTTTTTATTTTATAGTACGAATGGTATAAAATACTAGTTATTGTACGGTTGACAATTTATTCGATTTTAAAAATCAATTTGAAAATCTTTAACATTATCATTAATTATGATTATTATATTTCTATTTTCTATATAATATATTATATTATAGCTGTTATTGAACTTTAATTTTTTTAAGAAACAAAGTCTTTATTTTTTTATTCTTTTGGAAAAATCTAAAAAAAACATTTCTCTAAAGTTGAAATGAAAATAAAATTTAAAAAATATATATACGAGCGGTAAAATAGAAAAAAACACAATAATATATTATATTTCTCATTTTACAAAAACATACATTAACCTTTTCATTTTATAGAATAATTAATCTTAAATTAAAACAAGAATTTTTGACTTGATAGGGGTAATTTCGTCATTTTCAGTTTTTTATTCAGGGGTTATGTGCTAATTTCATACCATAAAGGGGTCATGTGCAAAATTTCAAAACCACAAGGGGGTTATGTGCCTAATTTCATACCATAAGGGGGTCATATGCAAAATGTCAAAACCACAAGGGGTTATGTGCCTAAATCCATACCATAAGGGGGTCATGTGCAAACTGTCCAAACCACAAGGGGGTTAAATGCAATTTACCCAAAAGAAAAAGAAAAAGTAGACAAGCACAATAATTACTTTAAGGACAACTATTCAATTATTCAATTAAATAAGTAACGCGCTATTTCTATCTCCAAAGTATTTCAATTCACCACCATAAATATATAAATATCACAAATATTTCTTTAATTTTTAATCCACCACTCTTTAATATTTGCTTAATCCTCCTATGTTCTAAGTTCTTTTTATTTTGTTTTTTTTATTAAAATGAAATATTTATTATAAGATATTTAAACTTTCATATCAGATGAACTGCATATTATGTAATATGTTTTTTTTTTAAGAAAATGAAATACTATTATGCCAAACTAGCCAATTCTTGAGGAAGTTCAAGACCTTCCATGCAACTCTTAATTTATTTCTCCAAGAATGTGAATTCCTGCTCTTTTTGACTTTTGGAGATGTTTTTCTCTGAAGAAAATATTGTTCGCTGAAGGTGGAGAGGGTAGGATTTTGTGGTAAATATTTCAGTAAGAAAGTGTGAATTTTTTTTTTATATATAAATATCCTAACTAGTTTAGTGGTGGTTGGCTCATGAGTTTGTACATAATATAGGTGAAAGAAGAAGAAAACAGTAAAATAGAAAATATATTTAATTTGACGGTGAAATAACATATTTTGAATGTGGAAATTACATGTCCCTGAATTATTTAAATTAAATATTAAACAAACTAGTGGTTGAATTGTATCCAATGTTCCACACAATACTAAAATGCTTATTTGATATGCATTATTGCGTTAGGTAGAGAGATTAGGGAAGATTAACAAAATAATAGATTTTGTTTGATATTTGGCTAATTAATAATTTTTTTGGGTGGATTCCGAAAATTATTTTTATCATGGCTTATTATTAGAAGATAACTCACTGTACCAGGTGGTCCAATTAAATAATTGTGCAATGATAGTTTGTCAAATGGTAAAGAGGGACATGACAAGGCGTTTAAAAGCACATTGATCCGCACAAAAAACAGTCTTCCAAATAAACTCATCCCATGTCTTTTATCTAAAATGCCGTCCATAATATAATTTTTATCAATTCCATTCATTATACTCTAACTTCCTCAATATTACACATTGACCCCGGATTGAAACAAATATATCCCATTAAACTCTATTTTCATAATTTTTTTTTAATTTTTTTTTCTGGCCAGATTCCGGCGTTGATCAGGCGGTTCTCCAACGTCGACAATTTTGTTTTTTTTGAAAACTTTTTTTCCTGAATTTTTTTCCCGGCCAGTCAACTGCCGTTCTCCGAGGTTGACTTTTTTTAGGATTTTTTTGAACTTTTTTTAAAGAAAATATTTTAATTAATATTATTGTCTTGGCTGTAAATTACTGTCTACAACAGTAATTTAAGTATCGGACAAAGTAATTTAATTGTTAATTGACGTTAACAGTAATATTGAATACCAAAACAGTAATATTACTAATATTACTGTCCCAAACAGTAAAATTACTATTTGGGACAATAATATTATGAATATTATTTTTTCGAACAATAATATTACTAATATTATTGTCCCAACAATAATATTAATTAAAACATTTTTTTTAAGAAAAAACAAAATTTCAAAAACAAATAAGAGAAAAAAAAAAGTCAATTAACAGTTAAATTACTGTCTCCGGCAGTTAAATTACTGGTGGAGACAATAATTTAGCAACCAAGACAGTATTATTAATTAAAATATGTTTTTAAGAAAGAAAAACAAAATTGAAATAAAATTAAATAAATAAATCAACGTCGGAGACAAGTCAACGCAGGTTGAGCTGCCAGAAAAAAAAAAAAAAAAAAAAAGTCAACGCCGGTCTCTGGCGGTCTCCGGCGGTGATGGGTCAAATCTGGAATAAGGGTCTTGGTTAATTGGTAGACTTTGGCTAAATTGGGGGTGTAAATCATGAAATTGAAGTTCAATTGAGTTTCAATGAATTGGGGGTAATTTTGGTTTATATAAAAAGGTTTTTCTTATTTGCAAATAAGTTTGAATGAGCTGGAAATATTTGAAACACGAAAAACTTGGATGTCCATTTTTTAATTAAGTGCCCTTGTCATGGACCTCTTTGCCATTAACCCATGATAATTTCCATTAGATGTGAAAATTGTCTGTAATATAAATTAGAGTTTCTTTGAGAAAATCCCCCATTACTTGTACCAAAAGGCGAAATACCCTCGCCCCCAGGGCCCCATCCCTCGGTGCGACAAGTATTTGATGGATGAATGTAAATCATGGTAACTCAACGGCCCGTTAGGATAGCGGATTCGGACCTGGTGCCCACAAGGAATCAACCCTCACTGGAGTTGAAATTCTCACATTACGGTTGTCAGGATTCGATCCTAAGACCTTGTACCAACTTACTACCCCGAACCAGTTGAGCTACCCATTACTTCTTTTAATGGTGAGAGGCCAAAATATTTTGCTCCATTTGAGAAAAATCCACACTCATTTTCAACCATTATTTTTTCCAATTTTGTCCCCGCCCGGCATATCATCACTGCGTCAAGCGCTCACATCATCATTGCGTCATGCGCTAGTCATCAACTGTTTTTTCCCCCATTTTTTTAACTTTTTTTATGTATCAGTTTTATTAATCACCTGTGCTTCATAAGCATAGTCAATTATAAAGGAAATTATTAAAAACAAATATTTAAAAAGAAAAATCTAACTACTAGGTCACATTAACCGCTTATGAAGTATAGTCTATTAGAATCTAACTACTAAAAATAACAAATCACAATTACAAAAAAAAAATGCAAAATCAACTATATTTTACAAAAACAAAAAATATACAAACATTATAATTGATTTATACAATTGGAATAAATAAACAAAAAAGCCAAAAAAAAAAAAATTAAAAATTGGAGTCGATTAAGCCGTAATCGACTATTGAACATAGTCAATTAAAGGCCCAGCCTGCGCGAATTTCTCTTTCTGCGCCATCTTCCGCCCAGTCCACCAAAAAATCCTAGATCTGCTATGTATTGTCACCACGTCTCCGCACGCCACACCATCACCACCCCGCTTCCATATTCTAATGGTTTTCTTTTTATACAAATAAAGTAAATCACAACCCGAACCACCAATCAAAACAAAACCACCACCTACAATATTACCAAAACAAAGCCACCCATATCAAAAAATATGCAACAAAATTAAATAAAAATTCATAACAAATAAGTAGAATGAAGCAAGACTACATTGAGTGTGTATTTTATAGCCCCCGTCGCTCTGTTGTTGCCTTCACTCGAAGCCCCAGTCGCCAATCTCTGCTTGCGCCACATGTATTTAGGTTTTTGGATTTTTCTTGCCAACTTTTTCGTCGAAGGTGAAATAGAGGTTGTCGCTGATATGGACTGGTGAATGGAGAAGTTGTTTAGGGTGGGGGTTGATCTGGTGGGTCGTGGTACGGTGGCGGATGCTGGATGAGGAAGGAGGCAGGTTTTGCGTGCACGGAAGTGAGAAGAAAATAGAACATTTTTCATGTTCAATTTCTTTTAATTTTATTCTATTGAATTTATAGATTTTTTCTTCTAAAATTAAAATGTTATTAAAAATTCACTAGGATAGTTTAGCTCATCCGATTAAATTCAACATCAAATTTTGCAGTAAAGGGGCAGTGGGCTTTGTAAGCACAACACAAGGTGGTTCTTGCTAATTTTTATTACACAGAGAACTTTTAGCAATT
>NW_012192831.1:901626-922662 GCF_000504015.1 Erythranthe guttata
CCTTATGGCTTTTCTGTGAAGGTCTTCGGACCAGAGCAGTCATCCTCAGGTGCAATAGCTCCGGTGATTTATACCCTATTGGCGCCCCTTCTCCCAGCCCATCCGCAACCGCCCTCCTTGCTCACACCACGTCTGTCTCCTCTACTACATGGCATCGTCGTCTCGGTCACCCGGGAAACCCTGTCATGTCTCGTCTTTTTTCTTCCAATTTAATTTCTAGTACCAAAGACCCACGGGAGTCTCTTTGTAATGCTTGTCAATTAGGCAAACATTCTCGTTTACCTTTCTTTACTAGTCATTCTATTACCGTTGCACCTTTTGAAATTATTCATGCTGATCTATGGACCTCTCCTATTTCTAGTATTTCTGGTTTCAAATATTACCTCGTGCTAATAGATGATTTCACCCACTATACATGGACTTTCCCCATACACTATAAATCCGATGTTTTCTCACTGTTCCAACAGTTTCACAAACTTATACAAACACAATTTCAGCACCCCATTAAAGCTTTACAATGCGATAATGGACGTGAATTCAAAAATACAGATTTTCAAACATATTTTGCCAAACACGGTATCTTACACCGTTTCTCATGTCCCCACTCTTCCCCTCAAAACGGACATGCCGAACGCATGATCCGCACCATCACAAACATGATCCGCTCACTTCTCTTTCAAGCTTCCCTTCCCCCCACCTATTGGGTCGAAGCCCTTCATATGGCTACACATCTCATCAACATCCTTCCTACTAAATCCACACAAAATCGCACACCACATGAATCCCTATACAAATCAAAACCCACATACTCTCACCTTCGTGTCTTCGGTTGTCTCTGTTATCCCAATTTAACCGCCACCACCCCTCACAAACTCGCCCCTCGCTCTACTCCTTGTGTCTACCTTGGTCACCCCTCATCGCACAAAGGCTATCGTTGCCTCGATCGGTCAACCGGTCGAATCATTATCTCCCGCCATGTGATCTTTGATGAAAGCCGTTTTCCATTCGCTGAATCCACCGACTCACCCCACAACTCCCCCACCTCTAATATGACCGAACCCCTGCACCCACTTCTCTTCCTTCCTCAGCCTACACAAGTCCAACCACATGTCTCACAAAACTGTCCCAATAGTTCGTCCAACAACAATACACAACCACCTACGGTTACAACCAACTGTCCCAACAGTTCGTCCGACAGTCCTCCCTCAACTACACCCATGCCCCTCCACCCGACTGCATCTCCACAACCAGCAGAACCACAGCCTCCCACTCCCACTTCCTCACCCCCACCCAACCATCCTATGTTGACACGCAGCAAGGCCGGTATTCACAAGCCCAAAATCCCCTTTTCTCTTACCGTGTCTACCGCATCCCAAACTCCCACTACATATCGCCATGCCCTCCTTGATCCAAACTGGCGTATGGCCATGCTTGAGGAATATACTGCTTTGATTAAAAATAACACATGGGATATTGTGCCCCGCCCCCCTTCTACTAATGTTATCAGTGGCAAGTGGTTATATAAGCAGAAATTGAAGGCTGATGGTTCATTGGAACGGTATAAAGCACGATGGGTTGTTCGCGGTTTTGATCAACGCCCTGGCATAGATTTCGATGAAACATTCAGTCCGGTGGTCAAACCAGCAACTGTTCGAACAGTTCTCAGTCTTGCTCTCTCGCGATCATGGCCTATCCACCAACTTGACGTGAAAAATGCCTTCTTACATGGCAATCTCTCTGAAACTGTCTACTGCGAGCAACCTCCCGGATTCGTCGATCCATCTCGCCCCACTCACGTGTGTCGTCTCAACAAAGCACTCTACGGCCTCAAGCAGGCACCACGTGCTTGGTACAAGCGTTTTGCATCTCACATTACTAGCATGGGGTTCAGAGAATGCAAGTCCGACACTTCACTCTTCGTGTACTGCCGCAACAGTTCCCGCGACTGTCGCAACAGTTCACGCGACTGTCGCAACAGTTCATGCGCCTACCTTCTGCTGTATGTCGATGACATTGTACTCACGGCCTCCACACCTGAATTGCTACGTTCTATCACCGCTGCCCTTACTCAAGAGTTCGCAATGAAGGATCTTGGCGATCTTCACTACTTTCTCGGCATCTCAGTCACTCGCTCGTCGAATGGGTTGTTTCTCTCTCAACGCAAGTACGCTGACGAGATACTAGAGCGTGCACACATGGCCTCCTGCAACCCTTGTCTTACGCCAGCTGACACAAAGAGCAAGTTGTCCTCAACCACTGGACCCCCCGTTGCTGACCCCACTCTTTATCGCAGCCTTGCCGGTGCACTGCAATACCTCACGTTTATCTCGTCCTGACATCTGCTATGCTGTGCAACAAATATGCCTATTCATGCATGATCCGAGGGAACCTCATATGGCTGCTCTCAAGCGTATCCTTCGCTACATCCGTGGGACTCTCGATCACGGCCTTCAGCTCTCCCCCAATCCGGACCTCTCACTTATCGCCTACTCCGACGCCGATTGGGGTGGCTGCCCTGACACTCGTCGTTCGACATCGGGCTATTGTGTTTTCCTCGGCAACAACCTCATCTCTTGGTCCTCCAAACGACAGGTCACTACTTCTCGATCGAGTGCGGAGGCCGAATACCGAGCTGTCGCAAATGCCGTTGCCGAAACGACTTGGTTACGCAACCTACTTTCCGAGTTGCTCTGCCCACTTCCGAAAGCCACCATTGTCTACTGTGACAACGTTAGTGCCGTCTACCTATCCAGCAATCCCATTCAACACTCTCGTACGAAACATGTGGAGATCGATATACACTTTGTCCGAGACAAAGTTGCTTTGGGACACGTTCGAGTTCTTCACGTCCCATCCGCCTACCAATTTGCTGATATCTTCACGAAAGGTCTCCCCACTCAACTGTTCCAACAGTTTGTTTCCAGTCTCCACGTTCTCTCCTTTCCCGTTTCGACTGCGGGGGTGTATTAGCGTATATTATTATTATTATTATTATTTATTATAGTTACCTTATACATTAGGTTACCTTGTATATTAGATTACCTTGTGTAGTAGGTTAGGGTTTCCTACATGTAACTATATATATTCTCAATATACGTAAGAGATATCATTCTCTCTTCTCTCCAATTATTCTCCTTCTATCATATAGTATTACTTATTTTTTTAACCATATATTAATTTAATTAGAAATTATAAATATTTACTAATTTTTGCAATATGTCCAATAATTCTAGAAATAATTCAGGGCCATCACCCGAACCCCTGAAAATTCTAACTACTTTTTTGTTTTTACAAAGAATCGCACGCCACTTATAAATTAAGAAACGGGAATAAATCTCATCGGCATGTTTTATATTATTTCAAAAATATATAAACATTTTTAAATTAATAGCGAATTTTTTAAATATTTTTTTTGTCAAATTTTAATGTGTGTAAAGAGTGCAACTGCAGATATTGGATCGACTAATGGATCGGAGGAAAACGAAGAGAAAGTAGCTATGGTACAAAGCAAAAAATACAGAGGTACGTGTCTGCATGTAAAGTGTAGGGGTGCTTGCGGCGCGGAAGGGTATAAAGACGGAGCTTGCTTAGTTACCGTTGCGAACAAACCTGCAGTGTGTATGTGCGCTAATTTGCCGTGGGCCGGTGGCGGGAAAGTATTGCAAACATTCTAGTTACATAACTTTCTTTTTGTTTAATTGTTGTTAAGAAATCAATCCTTTTGTTTGTATCATAATTGATGGTGATGCCCATCATATATATATACATACATACAATGGCAATAATTATATAATAATAGCAAAAGAATAATACAATTAAAGGTATATTTTTATGATATTCTATGCGTGACTCTATTCTTTTGAATTTGCACAACATCAAAGTTGTCCACCATGACAAAGCTTTCTGCAATAGTTTCCCGGGCAAATTACAACCACCCCTGATATAAGGTTAAATTTATAAAAATATCATTCATGTTTGTATAATTACAAGCACTCCCTCAACTATGTATTATCTTACGAAAAAACACCTCCATTTGATAAATTTAGGAGCGTTCATTCGGTAAAATGGTACATAAATTGCGGTACACCAAAATTTCATACAGTTTACTATTTGGTTTCAAAAATAACTAAATTACCAAAATTTTATTAAAAATATTTAAAATTTTGATTTTTTTTTTGATTTTTTTAATTAATTTTAGTTTAAATACTAATATATATATATATATATATATATATATATATATATATATATATATATATATATATATATATATATATATATATATATATATATATATATATATATATATATATATATATATATATATATATATATATATATATATATATATATATATATATATATATATATATATATATATATATATATATATATATATATATATATATATATATTCAATGTAAATTAACCCATAACAGTATAGGGGTTTCTATTACGTATTATTTCTCTCCTTCTCCAATTATATTTCTCTTATATGGTATCAGAGACTAGGTTTTAACCTAGCTGCCGTCAAACTGTTGTCCATGGCCGGCGACACCAAACCAATTATCTCTCTTCCAGTGGTGGTACTCTTCTCTTCTAACCTATATTCTTTTCTTTAATATTTTTCTTCTCTATCTTTTCCGACATTTTTTTCTATCAGTTCCATGAATACCACCAGAATTTTCTCCCTCCACGGTGGTGCATCTTCTCTATCTTTTCCAACTCCTCCTCCTCCTCCTCCTCCTCCTCCTCCTCCTCCTCCTCCTCCTCCTCCTTCTTCTTCTTCTTCTTCTTCACGTTACAGGAGTCCTAATTATTTTTATTTCTCTTTAATCTCTATCCTTCTTTTAATTATCTTATCACCCTCTCATATCTTCTCTCTCCCCATTCAAAAAAAAAGAAAAGAAAAAACTTTCCGTGTTATTTTTTTTTCTATCATTTGGGCAGGTATTTTCATATAGGAATTCTCTAGCGCTGTGTTTCACGACTTCTTGTCTAGTATTCACGTCTGGTGTTTATTCGTTCCGACTGCGGGAGCGTGTTAGCAAGTGATTGTCCAGTCTTCACGTTCGTCACATTTCGACTGTGTGGCATGTTAGAGTATATATTATATTATAGAACTCTTGTAATATTAAAATTCTAGTATGATTGAGTTATGTAGATTAGTTATGATTTAGTTACCTAGTTAAACTCTACTACCCTGTAATATTTATCTATATATATATTCAATGTAAATCAACCCATAACAGAATGGGGGTTTCTATTACGTATTATTTCTCTCATTCTCGAATTCTATTCTTCATATTTATAGTTCCAAGTCAAATGATGGCATTGGATTTTTACATTGGTACATCAAATTTGTTCATTGATTTTTTATGTTATTACGTATTGTTTCTATTACGTATTATTTCTTTCCTTCTCCAATTCTATTCTTCCTATAGTTCCAAATCAAATGATGCCATTCCATTGGATTTTTTACACCGGTACATCAAATTTGTTCGTTGATTTTTTATGTTAATAAATTTTAATTTTAAAATTAATTACCATGCATCGCACGGGTGAAGTACTAGTAGTGTTCAATAATCCGAAGTACAGAATTTACCAAGTGCATGTTGCGTAAATATCAGTGTTTCTTCCACTTTCGACGAAATAATAATTAGTGGTATGCCAATAAAATTGAATTATAAGGTGTTGTTGCTATATTTATAATCAAAAAAAAAAAAAAAAGTAAACAGCAGTATGCCCTCTAAATTAAGGCCATTTTGCGCTTTGCTCCCCAAAAATTGTTTTTGCACGTTTTTACCTAAAATTCATGTTTTTGTTGCTGGTTGCCCAAAAACTGCTATTTTCCGGCCCTAGATATTAGACTCTATGGGAATTTTAAGAAAGAGTCTAATAATCGATATCAAACTAGATGATGCAATTCTTTTTAGTGAGAGTTAGATGCTACACCTGGTTTTATATACACTGAGTGAATTTGAGCCGTAGATTTGATTAAATAACAACTCACTAAACACACATACACATGGGTGTGTGTGATATAGATCTACGATTCAAATTCACTCATTAATCATTATTAATAATCGGGTGTAGCATAGAATTTCACTCTTTTTACCTGCGTCTGCATGCAATGACGGAAATGAAACCAAAAGGTCCAATTTTATTTAATGATTAAAAAAAATTAACAATTAAAAAAATAAAAAAAAAAAAACAAAAAATAAAACAAAAAAAAAGGGGAAAAAAGCTATAGGCAGACATTTGAAAGGGCACCAACACTTTTCCAAAATTTGAATCATTTATGTTTTCTATTTATCTACAAAGGGTTTAAACGAATTCATGGCAGTACTTATCTCTACTTAATTAAAAAGCAAATAAAAAATATAAACCATCTTATTGTAATATATGAGCGTCGTTACTAGTTCCTACTAATTTGATTGATTAGCTTATAATAATCTGTAAATATGAAAAGCTCAATATTGAGTGCTGTTTTCGTGATGCTGCTTCTCTTCATCAGCGGTTTGCTCTTTGCATTATCTACGAAAAATAATCATATATTTAATTTCTTTACTTAACGGTTCGAGTTTATTTTACTTTATTTGTTTTTATACCAAATAGGGTTCCTTCTAGTCGAACTTCTCGATCGGTTATTGTAACCCGAGAAGAGGAACTATAATTATAAACAAGTGCATTCTTATAAATTCAGAAATGGAAATAAATCTCGTTCGTATATATGTTTTATTTTTTTAAAAAAGATATTAATAAATTTGAAATTTATAAGAATTTTTTTTTTTTTTTTTGTTAAATTTTAGAGTGTGTAAACTATAAATGCAGAGATTGGGTCAGCTAATGAATCGGAGGAAAAGGAAGAGAAACTTGTCGTTGCGATACAGAGCAAAACCTACAAAGGTGCGTGTCAGGATGCAAAGTGTAGGTCGACTTGTGTTTTGGAGGGGTATAAAGACGGTGCTTGCTTGTCCATTCGAACAAAAAAGTTTTGCGTAAAGACGGTGCTTGCTTGTCCATATGCTCTGATTTGCCGTCGGCCGCTCAAAGAAAAAATTTTGCGTATGCTCTGATTTGCCGTCGGCCGGCGGGAAAAAAATTGCAAACATCCTAGTTATATAACTTGTTTTTTTTTTTTAAATTATTCTTAAGGAATCATTATTGATAATGGCGATAATAATATAACAATAGCAAAAATTGACAGAAAAGGTGTAATTTTATGATTTTGCATGCATGTATATATATTTTCAAAAGTTAGTGATTATGGGTGAAGTTAATGCTTATTTTCAAAAGTCGAATTGTTTGCAGAACCTTTAGAAAATTAACTTTAAACTGTCAATTAGGTGGTGTTCGCAAAAGTTTATTTAAAAGCAGAAGTTATAGATTGTGAGATAAATTGGTTTCAAATACTTATTTTCAAAAGTTGGGGGTGTTTGCAAATTTACCGAAAAATAAACTTAAATACGAAAAGTAGGGTCATGGGTGATTAATAAATTATAGCTTAAAGTTGATTATTTAAGAAAAAAAGAGTTTTTAACATTAATATAAATACTTTTGAGATTCTAGCTCAAAAAACTTATTTTTATAGAAGGAATAAAGAAAAGTTGTTTTAGCTAAAAAAGTGATTACGAGCTTGAGTTCAGAATCATTTTTAAAAATCTATTGCAAACATCACCTAAATATGAAAAAGATATTCTGGATTGTGAAAAAAAAAATTAAAAATGAATAGTGTTATCTCTGTTAGGATAGTAGTAGATTTCTTCAAGTACAAGTCCACCCTTGTAGAAGAATTATTAATCTGGGATATACAATAGAAGATTATAGGTTTTCAGAGCAAACTATAATTCCTGAATTTTCTGAGCAGTCCTGCGAAGAAAATCACCATAAATCAACCGTTAGTCGGATAGGCTCGAAATTTATACAGAAGATTCCTAACCCTTAGATCTACAATCCTTCCAAAGGGTTTCTCGATCGGATCAACGGTCGCAGAGATATTGGTGAAGTAAGGAGGCTGTAAATTTCTGGACAGCAATTCTTTGAGGATTGAAGGCTTGGTGTGGATCCTCGTTCGTGCGCCGAAGATAGAAACGAATCTGCTCGCGAAAACTGTAAGTTGCAAGATTAGATTTATTCCGCTTTAAACGAATCTAATCAAAGCATGTTAATAAAATTAAAACCGGCTAATCTAGAACCTCCTGCGAATTTTCATTGAATCCTGGCCAGGCTTCACATCCCAACAATTTCCACCTTCAAAATAGTACAATTCACCATATATAAAATATCATAAATACCCCTCACATTTATAATCTATCGCTCTTCCGTATATTCGCTTAAATCCTCGTGTGTTCTAAATTATTTCTATTTTATTTTATTTTTAAATTTTTTAACTTTTTTTTTTTGCAAATATTTATTACAAGATATTTAAACTTCCATATGACCTACAGATTATGTAATTCTTTTTGTAGGAAACGAAATTATATTAAGCCAAATTTGCCAATTCTGAAGGAAGTACAGGACCTTCCATACGGTCTTTTAATTTATTTCTCCAATAACATGAATTCGACCTTGGAAAATGTTTTTCTTTGACGAAAGTATTATTCACTTAAGGTGGAGAGGGTGAGATTTTGCGATAAACATTCCAAATGGTTGGTTTTTTTTTATAAATATAACAATTAGTTTAGCGATGGACGGTTTATAAATTTGTAAAAAATATAGGTGAAAGAAAAAAAAAAGGGGGGGTAAGATGGAAAATATATTTAATTTGGTGGTAAAATAAGATATTTTGAGAGTGGACATATCACATCTCTAATAAATTTAGAAGATTTGGATTTTAGCCTTAAAATGAATTAAGCATTTTAAAACATAAGTTCTTAAATATCAAAAATTACTCAACTTTAAATGTCCGGAAAAAACGAATTATTATGTAACTGAAAGCTAAAATCTTAACAATAAATTTGGAATACCGGTTATACAAAATTGCTAAAAAACTCACCGTGTTATGATGATTAGCAAAAGCTCCCCCTATAATTCATTTTTTTAGTCCACAACTTCATAATGATGCAATTTTACACAGAAGGTTGCTCATAAAATTGAACCATAGGATATTGTTGTTGTATCTATAATACTGAGTACCGGCGTATACTAATCTAGATTACAGAAAATAATATCGAAGTATCAGTTGCCACTACACTTGGTACCGTACCACTACTATTCAGTATCGTGTTAGGTATTTATTAATATTAAAAGAACATGTATAATTTTAGACTTTCTATGCATTTTAACAATGTTTTGAAAACCGAATCGGACCGGCCGGTCCGACCGGTTGAACCGCGAACCGGCCATCAAGCCGGTCCGATCCGATGCATAAACCCAGAAATGCCAAAAACCCGAGTCGATTGTTGAAAACCGGAAATTTTCCGGTCGAACCGCCCAAAACCGGCAAAACCCGTCACCAAAAACTGGTTCCTTGTGAAAGCTAAAATGAGAGAGAGAGAGAGAGAGAGAGAGAGAGAGAAAACTTCATTTCTTAGTGTGTGGTTTGCTGAAAGATTGGCAATGGCAGTGCTTGGGAAAGAGATAGGAAGGAAAAAAAAAACCCAGAGAATATTAACTAGGTGAAATAGGGTGAGGGTAATGCCAATAAGGTCTGACGGAGGCGCAAGGTTAATGCCAGAAAAAATTAGGGTTTGGGCTTTGGGCTTTTAATTGTATTGATGTTTTTTAGTAAATTATTTTACTATCATAAATTTAACTTAATGATGATGCTAATTACTTAGATCACCTGGGGTAGTGTAGAAAACGAACTGGGAGAGCAAAGCGGATCAGTAGCTTGACAACTCGATGATCCTGAGGTACCTGCGAAATGAGCACACGTGAACTACGCCGGGGGTTGATCCGGCGGAAACCCCTCCGATGATCAAGTTAGACGTGCTGATAGTGGAAAATAGTCCAGAGAATACAGTTGATAGTATTACTCAGTTAATAGGACGTACCTGAATAAAATGAGTAAAACCTCTATTTATATGTCGTTTATTGGGTTGGGTTTGCTTTGTTGGGCCCAATCCTTACTTGAAGGTGTTTGGGCCTCGGTGATATTAGTCTTCGATATTGAGCTCGTAGCCCAGTAGGTAAAGAAATTGTAGGCCCATTGGGTTGGCCCAATTAGGCATATCATTAAGCCCCCCACTCTCGAGTCGATGTGGGGGCCATGTTGTGATGGGTCTCAGATCGTGTCGAGAGTAAAAATTGTAGAAGTAGCGTATGGCCTAATGGAATGCGAAAAAGCGTGGGAGCGTGTGTCGGAGTGGCGTGAATGCGCGTTGGCGCATAGCGCGATAAGGTTGTCGTGATGTAAGTTAATTGGGTCGTCGGTTTTGTCCCGCGACGATGTAGTAGCGAATTATCTCCTCGTGGGAGTTGTCTTGTCGCGGGGTAATAGTGTTGATCGAGTTATCTCCTCGTGGGAGTTGTCTCGCGATAATGTAGTAGCACGGATCAAGTAATTTCCTCGTGGGAGTTGTTATTTATTGAGCGACCAAGTTGTCACGATGTAAGTTACTTGAGTCGTCGGTGTTGTCCCGCGACGATGTAGTAGCGAATTATCTCCTCGTGGGAGTTGTCTCGCGTTAATGTAGTAGCACGGAGCTAGTATTCTCCTCGTGGGAGTTGTTATTTATCGACATTGTTAATATTTTGACCCGTTGCTCGTATGTGTTTACACATAGCTTTCTGCGTGATGTACTTGAAGAGAGGATCAGGCTCTCAAGATTTTTTTTTATGGGGGTCGTGCCCCTTGTTAGACCTCGTGGGTCTTAAGTATGTTTGGACCGTGGCCACGTTTTAATGAATGACCCATCGAAAACAAGTAGATAAATTTGAGTAATCAAGCTGGCCAGGCTATATAGATTCTCATAATGTCTCTAAGTGCTTCTAGGGTTGTAATCGTGCTAACTTGAGCTTGTGATTATATAGTGAATTTCGGGCGAGTTGTCTCCTCATGGGAGTTGTCTCGCGGTGAGTAATATTTATCGAGTGAGGTGATTGCACGTGGGAGTTGCTTTGCAACGGATTTGTAGTGCCGAGCGAGGTGGCTCCTCGCGGGAGTTGTCTCGCAACAGGTTGTGGAACAGAGCGAGTGGACTCCTCGTGAGAGTTATCTCGTTGTAGTTTTGAGACCAGAGAGGGTTGGCTACTCGTGGGAGTTGTCCCGCAACGGGCTATAGGACGGAGCGAATGGTCTCCTCGTGGGAGTTATCTCGCTGTGGTTTTGAGACCCGAGGGGGTTGGCTCCTCGTGGGAGTTTCCTTGTAAGAGGTTGTAGGATCGAGCGAGTTATCTCCTCGTGGGAGTTGTCTCGCGGCGGGTTGTATTACTGCGCGAGTTGGCTCCTCGTGGGAGTTGCCTCGCAAGGGAGTTGTAGGAGCATCGGATGGCGCGCGACTGAGGAGCGCGCGGACTGAGGTCGCTCTGAGCGAATTGTCTCCTCGTGGGAATTTCCTTGTAAGGGGTTGTAGGACCGAGCGAGTTGTCTCCTCGTGGGAGTTGTCTCGCTGCGGGTTGTATTACTGTGCGAGTTGGCTCCTCGTGGGAGTTATCTCGAAACGGGTTGTATGGCCGAGCGAGTTGTCTCCTCGTGGGAGTTATCTCGCTGCGGGTTGTATTACTGAGCGAGTTGGCTCCTTGTGGGAGTTGTCTCGCAAGCCCCCCACTCTCGAGAGGATGTGGGAGCCACGTTGAAAAGAGTACCGGATCGTGTCGAAAGTAGATCGGTGTTGTGGTGTACCGTTAATTGCTGGCGTGGTGTGGAGAAATAATAATTTTTATTTATCCGAGTGAAAGCGTGCGCGTTATGGTGAGGCGTGCGGCAGAGCTCGCGCATTTTGGTTGAGCGCGTTGAAATTCTCGCGCGATTTGGTAAAGCGGGGTGAAATCTACGCTCAATTTGGTGGAGTGTAGTAAAAGTTGTGCCCAATTAAATGGGAGCGCGCGCTCCAAGGTTGCCTTGGGAGGCGCGCGCGAGTGCATGGGAAGGCGTGCGCCTTTTCCTTTGTTTTTTTTGTTTTTTTTGTTTTTTTTTTGCTGCTGGCGCGCGTGTAGTGCACGCGCGCGCGTCTGGCGCGTGTTCGCCACGCGCGCGTGCAGTGCACGCGCGCCTTCTGTCTCTCTTTTTTTTTTTTTTTTTTCGCGCGTACAGTGCACGCGCGCGCGCGTCTGGCGCGTCTATGCCACGCGCGCGTGCTGTGCACGCGCGTCTCCTGTCCTTTTTTTTTTTTCTTCGCTGTCGCGCGTGCAGTGCACGCGCCTTTTTTTTTTTTTTTTTTTTCCTGGATGGAGCCGCGCGCGCGGCTCGACTGCATCTCCTCCCTTTTTTTTCTTCTTCTTCTTGTTCTTGTATTTTTTCATCTTCTTTTTTCTTCTTCTTTCTTCTTCTCTTTTTTCATCATCTTCTTTTTTCTTCTATTTTTTCATCTTCTTTTTTCTTCTTCTTTCTTCTTCTCTTTTTTCTTTTTTCTTCTTTTTTCTTCTTCTTTTTTATTTGGTTGATATTCACCCCCTTGGGGATGTTTTATTTTTTGAATAGGGATATTACCCTCGTTCCTTGAGATGGGATGTGCACCCCCTTGGGGATGTTCTATTTTTTGAGTAGGGAGATTATCCTCATTCCTTGAGATGGGATGTGCGCCCCCTTGGGGATGTTCTATTTTTTGAGTAGGGAGATTATCCTCGGAGATTATCCTCGTTCATTGAGATGGGATGTGCACCCCCTTGGGGATGTTCTATTTTTTGAGTAGGGAGATTATCCTCGTTCCTTGAGATGGGATGTGTACCCCCTTGGGGATGTTCTATTTTTTGAGTAGGGAGATTATCCTCGTTCCTTGAGATGGGATGTGCACCCACTTGGGGATGTTCTATTTTTTGAGTAGGGAGATTATCCTCGTTCCTTGAGATGGGATGTGCACCCCCTTGGGGATGAAAGGTCAGTGGATGTACCACCCTTGAGATGAGATGCCCAACTTTAGGATGGGATAGCCCCCCATTTAGGATGAGGCGATCACGAACCACTGGGGTGAGATGCCCCCACCTTGGCGATATATGGTGCCACTGATTCAGTGGCAGCACGAGTTGAATCTTCCGTGATCATACGTTGAAGGTCTTCTTCGGTTATCTGAACCGTTCGAGAAGTAAGTAGAAATTGATCATGTTGGGGACCCAGTGGGGCCTCACGAGGAGGATCGTTGGCTGCTGCTATGACGAATGAAATATTTTGGGAGCGATGTGAACCCCCAGGGAGTCGATAACCCTTGGCGAACGAAATATTTTGGGAGCAGATGTAAGCTCCCAGGGAGTCGATAACCCTTGGCGAACGAAATATTTTGGGGGCGATGTAAGCCCCCAGGGAGTCGATAACCCTTGGCGAACGAAATATTTTGGGGGCGATGTAAGCCCCCAGGGAGTCGATAACCCTTGGCGAGCGAAATATTTTGGGGGCCGATGTAAGCCCCCAGGGAGTCAATGGCGGTGGTGGCATAGGTGGCTATGTAAGCCCCCAGGGAGTCGATGGCGGTGGTGCCATAGGTGGCTCCACATGTGGAGCAGGTGCTGGTATCGCGTTGGGAGCATCTGCTCTCATCGTAGCGATATATTGAGTCATGGCCTCTGTGGCAGCGCGAGTTGAAGCTTCTGCTATCATGCGTTGAAGCGCATCCTCGGTTAGCGAGGCGAATCCATGGGATGTGGAGGAGGTGGCAAGCCAGAGCCTCAACGAGGTGGGAGGTCGTTAGCTGTGTCATTTTCTCTCCGAGCAGACGCCTCAGGAGGATCTTGTTGGCTACGTGATCTGGTTTGCATCGTTCCCACAGACGGCGCCAAAATGATGATGCTAATTACTTAGATCACCTGGGGTAGTGTAGAAAACGAACTGGGAGAGCAAAGCGGATCAGTAGCTTGACAACTCGATGATCCTGAGGTACCTGCGAAATGAGCACACGTGAACTACGCCGGGGGTTGATCCGGCGGAAACCCCTCCGACGATCAAGTCAGACGTGCTGATAGTGGAAAATAGTCCAGAGAATACAGTTGATAGTATTACTCAGTTAATAGGACGTACCTGAATAAAATGAGTAAAACCTCTATTTATATGTCGTTTATTGGGTTGGGTTTGCTTTGTTGGGCCCAATCCTTACTTGAAGGTGTTTGGGCCTCGGTGATATTAGTCTTCGATATTGAGCTCGTAGCCCAGTAGGTAAAGAAATTGTAGGCCCATTGGGTTGGCCCAAGTAGGCATATCACTTAACTATTCAAACTTTATATAAATAGTATATGTAAGATTCAATTATGCATTTTTTTGGTATAAAATTCATGCGTATATATTACTTTTATTTAAAAATTTTGATACATTATTTGAGTATTAAATGCTTAAAAATGATATTTTATGATTAATACATATACTTTGTGTGCATATTTATATCATTATCACTTTAAAATCATACAAATAATTAAAAAATGGTCGGACCGGTCCAACCGTGACCCAGTTGCTTGTCCGGTTCGATGTCCGGTCCGGTTTTCAAAACATTGCATTTTAATATATTTCCGATGACAATAATTTGATAACAGCAAAGCATTAAAACTTTTTTTCACGAATATATATATTTATTATTGCTCATAATCGTGGTTTCAGTAGATCAATTTGGTTGTGGAAAAATATGAATAATGATCACTAGTCCAAAAGGACACATATATTATAAGATAGAGTGAGTAATAAAGTATTTGTTCGAAAAATAAAATTGTCTTATTGGATAATGGAATTTTTTATTTTTGAAAAATTAAATAATAATGTAAGAAAAATAAAATAATTGCAATTTGCAGATGTTCGATTTTTTAGCCACCTAACCGTGGATCCTCATCCTGCCTAGGGATGGCAAAAAAAACCCGAACTGTTAGCTATCCGCGGGTATACGCTCCGTTACCGAAACCATTAGGGTTTGGTCATGGTTTTGGTATGAGAAAAGAAAACCGTCATGGTTTTAGTATGGTTCTGATTTTACCTTGCCGATCATGGGTACCCGACCATTTAATATATATATATATATATATAAATATATATATATATATATATATATATATATATATATATATATATATATATATATATATATATATATATATATATATATATATATATATATATATATATGTTACAATTATTTCGTGCAAATTAATTATAAATTTGTGTCCGATAAATCCCAGATTCAGTTTTAGCTACTGTTCTACTGTTTTACGAAGAGTTGCAACAGTTAATGGAACAGTAATAAAAAGACACAAATTTTAAAGTGGTTCGGATACAATTGTACCCTACATCCACGGGGACCTGCAAATGAAATTCACTAATTTTTAGTTTTACGAATACAGTAATAGGACTTAATCGAAAATGCAAAGACTCCCTCTTTGTCGACGCCGTTCTTGTATCCTACGCTGAATTGTCAATCTTCACTTTGCAGCACGTCCCTTTCCGCACGGTTGAAATTTCTTCAACGCTGAGTCCCTCAGTCGGCGGATCGACCTCCTCCCGAGATCTTCTGAGTTCTTCTCCCGAAGAACCGATCTTCTTTTCGCGTGAAAGAAGCAAATCGTTTGCTGTGTTTTTCTTCTCGAATAAGATCACAACTCAGGAGCAGCAACACAAGAGCAGAAAAAGTTTTTCTCTCAAAATAAAAGGGACAGTGTATAACGACATTGATGCTCCTTTCTTATAGTTCCTTAGTTGAATTAGTAGAGCCCTACACAAAAAATAGAGCCCATTAGGTTAGATATAATCTTACGTAAGGAAAAAAGAGTTATGTAAACAAGGAAAGTCTTATTCAAAGAAATTCCTTGTTAACAAAACACTTAGGCAATTAAATAAATTAATGACAAAATAAGAGTTTAAAGAACTAAGGAAACTTCCCTAGTTTTTATACACGTTTTTCGCATTCGTGCTGAAAAACCGAAATAGAATCCTCTCGGATTCTAACAATCTCCCCCTTTGTCATCTATTTATTATAATCAAGTCCTCCCCCTTGATCAAATACCTGACAAAACATTAGACTGCATAATAGAGTAACTGTTAGAACAGTTAAAGGAAAAAACAGTTAACGAAACAGAAAAAAAATTAAGCCTAGCAGACTATTAGAGGCCGTTGTTCAGAAAATCAATTCGACAACCACAAAAAAACTACTCCAGAATATATTCAGCATCAACGAACAACTCCTCGTCATCATTCGTATCAACTTCAGCTGTTGTACCATCAACTGTTGGAACAGTTGGAGGAACAACAGTTCAGTAGTAGTTCCAGCAGCTGCATCAGCTCCCCCTGTATGTGGTTCCTCCTGGGTTGATGCTTCGTTGTCAACTCCCCCTCAAGAATAATCTCCCCCTTTCTGAGCAAAGGCAGTAAAATAGTCGAGTTTCTTCTTCGTAAAAACGACCTCGAAAATCAGAGACCCCCACTAGGTAGGTTGGCATAAAAATCATGAACCACTTGACAGACGCCACCGGGTTTGATGCGCTCAGAGAAAGAACCGAGAATTAAAAGCATCGACAGCAGAGATAGGCACCACGGGATCCGGTGCCGAGTGACCTGCGGTGGTGCGAGTAGCGGAAGGCGAGGCAGAGTGAGTAACGCGTCGACGAGAGCGGCGAGGTGGCGGGGTGCAGGTGAGGCCAGTTTGGGTGGTTGCGATGGCGGTGCACACGGTGGTGGTGACGATTGGGCAGCCGGCGAGTGTGGCAGTAGAGGAAATGGTGGAGAATAGATGAACGGTGACGGCGGTGAGACTGGCGGCGACAGCGGTGGAGAAGACCTAAGAACAAAAACGAGTGGCCGATTGCCAAAATTGGCGGCAGAGGCGGCCGGAAGGGGAAGTGGGGGACGGCGTCACATGGCTCCGCAAGGGCAGATCGGCGACCGGAGCGGCGAGGCGGCAGTGGAGCCGTCTGAGACGTGGTCGCTGGTCGAGAGGGTCGTCGTTTAGACGAAGAAGACGATTCCCTGGTGTTCTTTCGTTTCCCATGACTATGTTCCTTGATTTCCTTCGATTTGGTGGGAATTTTAGGAAGTTTTGCTGCAAACAAAAACGACGGAGCAACCAAGCAGTAGGGAGGAAGAAGAAAAGGAAATTTGGGGAGAAAAAAACTTAAAAAAATAAGCAGGGATGACTGTTGGCCTCTTACGGGTATTTTAGCAATTAGGAAAAATATAGTGAAAAAATTGCAAATATTATTCTGCCAACAATGAGAGCAGTTAATGAAAACCAAAATCAGATATAGCAACTCTCAAACTTCACATATGAATCCCAGCACAGTTCAAGAAAACATCGAGAAGAAAAAAATGCTCAGAAAAGTGGGTGACTTCAAAAAAAATGATTGCCGCCAAAACATATACGAACCCACCCCGGTTTTTCTTTTTTTTTTTTTTTTTTTTTTTTTATATATATGCCTAATATGCAGAATTAAATTACTAGGACGAAAGAGAATATGAGTGAGTAAACACGAGTGAATAGGATACTATTAGGACTATCAAACCCATGGGGTTTATCTTCAATTTTAACAAAAAGCAAGCTCCAAAATACAAACTAACGAGACTAACAAAAAATTTAATACCCTGAAATCAAGCACAAAAACGCTCTTATTAGGTAGCATACACACCCTACTAATGGTAGCTTTTTCATGAAGAGCAGAGCAATTTAATTAGCGAGATAGTTGTAGTCGTGCAATGTGTAGTCCCCTGGGCTTTCTAATTGAGTCGTGTGGTGAGTGTTCGATCATGAGGTTTACCGGCTCAACTCAAAAAGGCTTCGAACTATTCACTGACCATATAAAAGTTTACAATGGTCGTGCAATGTGTAGTCCCCTGGGCTTTCTATTTGAGCCTTGTAGGAGCTTTCGGCCACGTGATTTACTGACTCAACTCAAAAAGGCTTCAAACTATTCACATACCAATTTATTATATATAGTATTTTAAAAAAAATTCAAGAATAGCTTTCACTCATTTGGAGAGGCAGCTTTTCCTTATGAAAGTGTTAAACCATGACGAGATTGTGAAGAGTATTAAATAAACTAAAGTCTCTATAGCTATCATTCGGGGATTGATGAAGTTTTACCTCACAAAGTTCGAAAGTACAGATAGTATCCAATACACAAGAGTTTTCATCACATGCAGCATGACTAATGCATAACTTAGATGAACAAAATGCAGTATGTGTGATGTGTCCAAAAAAAAACTAAAAGTTGCAAGTCTGGACACAGACAGTTGCAACAGTTTATGCAACTGCACAGATCAAACAATACAGATTCCAAGCGAATTTCGCAAGGAATCGAACCTATGTGCATCTAGGGGTTTAGTAAAGATGTCAGCAAGTTGTTTCTCCGTTGTGACATACTCTAATGAGACAGTTCCTTCCTCTACAAGATTTCTAATGAAATGGTAGCGAATTTCAATATGCTTAGTTCGAGAGTGCTGTACTGGATTCTTGGAAATATTAATTGCACTCATATTGTCACAATAAATATGCAATAAATCTTGACTAATACCATAATCACATACCATTTGTTTCATCCATAAGAGTTGTCTCATCCATAAGAGTTTTTTGCTGTACCAGGACACGAGATTGTTCCCAAGATAGAAGCATCCTCCAGTTGTGCTTTTTCGATCGTCTGCATCACCTGCCCAATCAGCATCGCTAAAGCCTCGGGTTTGATTCCTTTGTCTGCATCACCTGCCCAATCAGCATCGCTAAAGCCTCGGGTTTGAATTCCTTCTTCTACCGGGCCAATGACTTGATCCACTGGATGATTCTTCTTGACTCTTCTTGAGGGTTCCTTGTGAGTTTGATCATCCAATTCGAGAGGCCTGACTTCAGCTTCGTCTCCTGTTTCAGAATTGACGTCACTTTCTTCTGAAATGGTAGAGGCTACATCAACTGTTGGAACTGTTGGTGCGACACTGGAGTTGTTTTCCGATTCCTTTGTTGGTTCCTCTTCCAGTGGTCCTTTCCAAATTTCGTACGGAGTTTTAGTGGTACCTGGTCGAAGATAGACTCGATTTATGATATGACATGCAGTGTTAACTGCTTCTGCCCAAAAACGAGGAGCGATCTCCTTTGCGTTCATCATGACCCTGGCCATTTCTTGCAGAGTGCGATTTTTGCGTTCAACCACTCCATTTTGTTGAGGTGTTTTAGGTGCGGAGAATTCATGAGATATTCTTTTGTGCCAAAACACTGTAGAGTCTGACAGACTCCTCTTCCAGTGGTCCAGCAGAGACAAGAATATAGCAGTTGTCAGATGATCGAGTTCCTTGAATAACACAATTCTCGTCTTTGTCTAATACTCGACATGCGAATTTGTTGAATCTGACTTCAAGATCTTGATCACATAGCTGGCTGATGCTTATCACATTTGACGTGAGTCCTTCTACAAGTAGTACATTCTTCAGCTTTGGGAGATTCTCATGATTTAGCGATCCTTTCCCTAGCACTTCACCCTTTTTTCCGTTTCCAAAGGTAACAGCTCCACCGGTGATTTGTTGATAGTTTTTCAGAAACTCTTTAACACCGGTCATATGTCGTGAACACCCACTGTCAAAATACCAATCATTAGTAGTACTTGCTTTTAAAGAAGTAATCGCAGATAAGCATTTAAACGTGGACTTTTCAACCCAATTTTTTTGCTGAGGTCTATTGGAAATATCAATTTTATTTTTGGGTTTTTGAGAGGGTGAAGGAAAATAATCAGCCCTAGCAGAGTAAAGAGAACGAGCCACAAGCTTTTTCACAAGTTTTAAATATTTGAAGCATCTAGGACGTATGTGACCTGGATTTTGACAGAAAAAACAAGTGGGAATAAACCTTTTCTTTGAATTGTGTTTCGTTGCTTCAACAGTTGCAACTGTTTGTGAGACAGAACCTTGTTTAACAAAGTTGATTTTTCTGTTTTGATCTTCCTTTCGCTTTAGATCAACTTTGGGTAGCTGACTCCCTCCTATGCCTAGACGATTATAGTTTGGCTTGTTGTTGCTTAAGATTTCATCTAGATTACCTCTACCCAAGTTCAATTTTGCAATTGCTTCTTGAGTTTGAGTAAGTTTAGCCTGCAAACTATTTTTCTCTTGATCACTAGATATGATCCTTTCCTCAAGAGTAGAGATTCTTACCTTTAGTGTCTTGTTTTCCTCTACAAGCACAAACTTCTCCTTTTCCAGGAAGTTATTTACCTTAACGACGTCGAGCCATTTTTGGTACATTTTTTCATATACCTCCTTTACTTCATCCAAGGTTGGTTCTTCCTCATCACTGCTGCTGTTCGGATCCTCTGCAAAAGAAGAATTTTCGTTTAGATTTTTGTCATAATCAGAACACATATTTTCATACCTGGATTCTGTTTCACAGTCTGTTGCAACAGTTGAAGCAACAGTTGATTCTGAGTTGTCCAGAGGAACTTTGCTGCTGAATGCTACAAAGTTAGTGACTTGATCGTTGTTTCCTTGGTCATCATCAGATTCTTCTTCATCGCTCCAAACAGTAGTAAGTGACATTTTCTTCTTTTTCTTCAGGGTGTTTGCGCATTCTGATTGAATGTGACCAAAGCCTTCGCATTCTCGACATTGTATTATTCTTGGTTTTGACTCCTCTGAGTTATCTTGATTTAAATTTCTCCTCGAATTTTGAAAGTTCACGGGTTTCCCTATGCTTGGAAGATTTCCCCTTTTACCGATCTTTTTGAGAAATTTCCCAAAATTTTTCGATAGTAGTGCCAAGGATTCTTCAACTGTTTGCTCATCTTCTTGAGTTGACGAATTTTGGGGCGTTGCATATGATGTTTCTGCTTGAAAGGCTATCTTCTTTTCTCTAGACTTTTCACGATGATTTTCACCATGATTGAGTTCTTGTGCTAGAAGTTTCCCCATGAGTTCGTCTAGTTTGAGCGTGTCAACGTCTCTGACTTCTTCAATGGCAGCAATTCGGTAAGCGAATCTTCAGGTAATGAGCGCATCGC
>NW_012192831.1:922791-935548 GCF_000504015.1 Erythranthe guttata
GGCCAACATCTGTACTTTCGACGTCCTCACAGTTGACGTTCTTTCGTATGTGACTTGAAGGATTTCCCAAGCTCTCTTTGCAGATTCACATGACGCTATTAGTTTAAATTGATTATCATCAACACCACTAAATATTGCGTTTAGGGCCCTTGAGTTGTAGTTTGCGAGTAGTATTTCTCCATCACTCCAATCTGCTTCTGGTTTGAAAGCTTCCATTTTGTCTTCTCCTTTGACCATGGGAGGTGTCCAACCAGTTATGATGGCGCGCCATGCTCTCTCATCTATGGATTTGATAAACATCTTCATTTTTTATTTCCAGTATGAGTAGTTGGAGCCGATTAGAAGAGGTGGACGAGTAGTTGAAGATCCTTCTCGTTGAGTATTCATATCTGCACAAAATAAGAGTAATCAGTTCCCAAAATCTCACTAGATATATTTAGTGACAGGCTCTTGATGCCAATTGTTAGAATTATTTTGTGCAAATTAATTATAAATTTGTGTCCGATAAATCCCAGATTCAGTTTTAGCTACTGTTCTACTGTTTTACGAAGAGTTGCAACAGTTAATGGAACAGTAATAAAAAGACACAAATTTTAAAGTGGTTCGGATACAATTGTACCCTACATCCACGGGGACCTGCAAATGAAATTCACTAATTTTTAGTTTTACGAATACAGTAATAGGACTTAATCGAAAATGCAAAGACTCCCTCTTTGTCGACGCCGTTCTTGTATCCTACGCTGAATTGTCAATCTTCACTTTGCAGCACGTCCCTTTCCGCACGGTTGAAATTTCTTCAACGCTGAGTCCCTCAGTCGGCGGATCGACCTCCTCCCGAGATCTTCTGAGTTCTTCTCCCGAAGAACCGATCTTCTTTTCGCGTGAAAGAAGCAAATCGTTTGCTGTGTTTTTCTTCTCGAATAAGATCACAACTCAGGAGCAGCAACACAAGAGCAGAAAAAGTTTTTCTCTCAAAATAAAAGGGACAGTGTATAACGACGTTGATGCTGCTTTCTTATAGTTCCTTAGTTGAATTAGTAGAGCCCTACACAAAAAATAGAGCCCATTAGGTTAGATATAATCTTACGTAAGGAAAAAAGAGTTATGTAAACAAGGAAAGTCTTATTCAAAGAAATTCCTTGTTAACAAAACACTTAGGCAATTAAATAAATTAATGACAAAATAAGAGTTTAAAGAACTAAGGAAACTTCCCTAGTTTTTATACACGTTTTTCGCATTCGTGCTGAAAAACCGAAATAGAATCCTCTCGGATTCTAACAATATATATATATATATATATATATATATATATATTCAACAAAATATGAATAAAAAAGATATTTTGGCAAAATTTTAAATAAAGTATTAAATAATTTAGGGAGGATATATTTTTTTCTCTTTTCTTTTTTTCTTTCTTTTTTCTGAGAGTTACTTATACGTTATCGGACCCAAAGTAATTTTTTATTACCGTAATTTAAATGGTAAATGGGTACCCGTGGGTACTCGGATATTCGCGATAATGGTTCTGGTTTTTCCATGAACTTTTTAAATGAGTTTGGTATGATCATAGTTTGAGTTATATTAAATAGTAATGGTTCTGATATTGCACTTTTTCGAGGATACCCACTCCGCTGCCATCCCTAATCCTTCCCCTACCAATCTACCTACCAACACGCATTCCCATTTTTCCTTTAGATTTTATGATTTTATGGGCAAATTGCAATGGACCCCTAGATTTTTTTATTATATGATTATGTCAGGTCACAAGTGCTATTTTTATATAAGTTCATTGTATAATTTGTGACGAAAATACTTTTAATGAAATCAAATTAAACCATATAAAATCTCTCTAACGAATCGAATTTCATCAAACCTATTTTTTTTTCCAATTTTTAACAAAAAACAAAATCAGTTCGTAACAAGTCGGCTTAATTCCACTTTGTACCCTTAAATTATATTATTTTGACACTTTACATCCTCGAAAAACAATATATCACGCATAATGTACTCCACCTGAGTTTTTAAAGCTAATAAAGGTAACTTAATAATTTTAGTGGTATTTAAAAATTATATTTTTATAAAAATCTATTTTACCGAAAAAAATCTTTCAACTATTTCGTTATCAAGTTATGTGAAAATAATACTTTCTTCCAAATATTTACACCAATTACAATAAATGATCTATCAATCGAATAATTTAGTGATAAAAGTTTATTTCATTTTCTCTTATAAGAAAATATATTTTTCTTTTCAATTATCCGGTGTGGTTTTTATTTCTTTCCCACTTTGTGCGCTCGAAATTAGGCTGCAGGTTGAAGGAAATAACAATTTAATTTATTATTTATTGTTCAATTAAGGGTGCATTAGGGTGAGCAAGATAATCGAGAAACCGAACCAAAAACCGAAAAAATCGAGCCGATATACACCGTCCCGACTTAAAACCACATAAAAAATTAATTATCATTTATTGTTCAATTAAGGGTGCATTAGGGTGAGCAAGAAAATCGAGAAACCGAACCAAAAACCGAAAAAATCGAGCCGATATACACCGTCCCGACTTAAAACCACATACACGGTGAATTTTTTTTGAAAAACCGAAAATATCGGTTTGTGTATGGAGAATAAAAAAATTACCGAACCGATTTTTACAAAGTGACGTCATTTTGATATATAGTATAAATATTTACCATCTTCCCCTAGTGTGCCTCTATCCTTCGAACGCCTCAATGTGACATGTTTTTTATTAGTTAATTTTGGGTTGTTACATGTTGTTTATTAGTTAATTTTGGCTTGTCATTTGTTAATTTTCTCAAACAAATGTAATGAAAGACCAAATTCATTGTTAATCAAATATCGGTTTTATGCCGAACCGATTCGAACGATAGATGAAATCGAAATCGAAAATAAACCGAATTGATACCGAAACTGTGAACCGAAAACCGAAAAACCAATCAACACCGAACCGAAACCAACATGTTCAGTTCTTAAAATATGAAAAACCGAGATTATCGATACGTATTTGGTTTATTGCAAAAACCGAGCCGTAGCGAACCGTGCACACCTCTAGGGTGCATGATGAATGATTTATTGCATTTTGATGGTACAAAGTGCTATTACTGTTTTTAAAGAGTGCAAAGTGTTGGATCATTAATCCAACGTTGGACTTATATGTGAAATATTATGTGTTGCAAGACTGTCACGTAAGATTAAGCCCGTTAAAGTGATCGACTAAAGTTTTTCTAGATTGGGCTTTAATGTGTCTAATAGGGTGTGGGCCTTTAATGTGTAGAGACATTAGGGTAATTTTATTATAGTGATGGGCTAAAATAAAATTACACAAGATAGCCCATTAGGTTATCTATATATATTGGTCATGGTCCCCGGGTCACATGTAGGAATTCCATTCTCTATGTATTCCATCGACATAAAGAAAACGAAGAGAAGTCTAAAGGGTTCTCGGGTTCGGATGTACATGATGATCTGGAAGATCCATGATCGTTTCATATCAGTTCCACCGGAGTAAGGTACGCTTCCAATTTATATTTATGCACAATATTCTTGATGATTCGGCATGACGGTTCCATGGGATTTATTCAAGTTTATTCCAACAAGTGGTATCAGAGCCGACCATGTTCGAATCATCTAGATTTTTTCTTATTTATTTTGATTGATTCTCTGTGTCATGAAATTGATTTTCACGGATGTTATCATGAAACCTATTTTCTGGATTTGGTTTTTATGGTTAGTAATGTTTCCTGTAAATATGTGATTAAGGTATGTTGTATGATATATGTTTTCATGCTTAATTGAAGTTCGTGGTTATCCAATTATTTATATTTTAGATTTGCTTAATTCTAAAATTTGGATCGAGAGTCTGAAATTTAATTGATTAATTTCGGATTGGCTTAAGAATCTCGATTTAACCTGTTTAGAGAAAATTAAGGTTTAATTGTAAAATTGAAATCTGGAAAATTTGTGAATTCCCAATGATTTACTGATTAGGTTCAATCAGTTGGGATGAATTGAAATAAGGTTCCTCGATTCAATTAATTCATATGAAGGTTTAAGGTTAATCAACAAATCTGAAATTCTATTTTGGGTGGATTAAGTTTGGCGGTCGGTCAGCCTTCACTACTCCACCATTCAACAAAAAAAAAAAAAAAAAAAAAAAAGGGGGGAAGGAAGGAAGAAGGTCAGCGGTATGGCGGAGAAATCCGGGAAACGGCCGCGCGTATCTTTCCTCCTCAAAGGTCGACGGTAACAGGTGGTGGTGGCGGCTGACATTAAGAAAGGTCGTGGTGGCGGCTGATTAGGTTGAATAAGGACATTAAGGTTTTGATTTTTTGACTAATGTTTTGCGAAATTACAATTTAACCCCAGATTTAGGGTTTCTGTAATTTCAAAATTTCAAATTTGGTCCCCTAATTTAAGTTTGAGATATTTAGCATTATTTCAATTTGGCCCATATTTTGGTTATTCCTGATTTTGAGCCGGGGTCGATTTGAAATAAAGAAAAATCCTTTTTTACAGCCTCAAGCTTTCGAAAACTGCATTTCAGTCCCCGTTTTTCAAGTCTCTCTCAAAACAGTGATATACATTCAGAAAATACAGTTTAACCCCCAAAATTAAGTATTTCTGAATCTTAGGTCCCTTTTCACTCAAAGGCTTTTCTTTCAAAATTTCTATTCAGTCCTTCAAGTTTTTTTTTTTTTGGATTTTCTGAATTTGGGGCAAATGCAATTTTTTTAAGGAATGAAAAATTGATTTTAAGTTTTACAAAAGGTTTTGGGGCCACTTGAAATTTATGTTTTATGAAGAATCAAACGAATAAGTGAATTATTTTTTAATTCTCTTTAAGAACTTGTTTGGTCAATAAAGTGAGATTCAGTTTGAATTTCAATTTTAGTTTCCTGAGGCATTTCAGATTTCTAAAGTTCGAGTCTTTTTGGATTAATTAGTCAAATTATGGATATGAATTATTATAATTCAATTGGTTTTGACTCATTGAAGTTTCGTTTGTTTGTCAATATATGTATGAGTTATCATGTATAACTCAATAAGCTTTGACCCAATCGATATTTGACTCGTAGACTCGTGACTTTATTATAAATTTGGGTCTTCATTGTTTTGTGAAAATTCATAAGAATTTAGATTTATTTGTCAGAAATTTATTGTTGGCCTTAAATCTAATAAGGTTGAATTTGTGAGCTCATTTTACTTTAAGCTCAAATTCAAATAAATATGAATTTTACGATTTATGGTTTAGGTTCATCTTTGGGTTATAAAGTGAAGATTTCTAGTCGACTTTATTTTGACTTTAAATCTAAATAACGTGGGATTTGGGTTCATAAGGTAATTTAATTAGGCCTCTGACTAAAGATTGTTTGAGAAAGTCTAAAGGCTTAAATTCAGTTAAAATTCAAATATTGGTTTGGTTTATGTATTTTGATATGAATTAAGAGAAGCAGCATCTCGCCTAAGTGAGCTCTCCTGTGAAACTTAATTTATTTTAAAATACAAAAGGTTTTGTGCATGTAATAATGTGGGTATTGTGTTGGCCCTAAGGAAGGCCAATACTTTGCTGAATTGCATGTGCATATTGTGGTGGTAAACGCGTGGCGATTATTTGGCGTTTTGCATGTGAATAATAGTTTGGCCCTAAGGTAGAATTATTATTTGATGTGCTCTTATTGTCAGTGTTTGATTACTACACCAAGATATCACTTACAAGTTAATATCATTGTCCAAAGATAAGTTATTAATGGAGTGCCCGATATCTTGAGATGGAATATACCTTTATTTGAATTTGTGGTTGATATATAATAAATATGTGACGGTTATTAGAATTTCATGTGAACTGTAAATTGGCCCTAAGGTAGATTTATTGTTTGACACGATAGTTTACCGTCAATATTTATTTATAAAAAGTTGCCGCTTAAAAGTTAACGAGTAGTCCATAACGTCATGTTAACATTGGGCTAGGTATTTTATGATAAATGAACCCGATTCCGTTTAATTATGTCATACATACATAGATTCTATTTGATATTTCTATGACATAATAGTAGTTGTGAGCATGTGTTCTTGTATATGTTCTCTATTTAATTCATGCTTCCGCTTCTGTATTATCTATCAATGTTAATTTTGGTTCTTGTGCTTTATAGCACAATTTACTTATTATTTAGGGTGCACATATCTTCATTTTATCTTTTAAATAGAACGAACAACTAGTTTTTTCGGAATTAAAAGTTTCCTTAAGGTTAAGGTAAAAGGGACTTAAAGAATATGATCGTTCTAATTATAAGTATTAAGATCATTTGGTGCACTATTTAAGAAATCTTTCGGGGCATCAAGATTGATAGGGCAAGTACTAGAATATTTCTTAAGGCACTTTTGATACGTTTTATTATTAAAATGACAAGTTTGAATCAAGTATAGTTTTTGACTAATCTTGTTTCATTATTAATGAAAGAAAAGAAATATAAAGGAGTACATTCAGTATTAGTCTAATCTCACTTTCGGCTTAAGCACTAAAGTTACGATTTATTAACTTTAAAGTGCATATGGTTTGATTTTTCTTTCTACATCTATAGTCAACATAAGGTTTGTTTCAAAACCTAAAGGATAACTGAATTCTTTGTCAGCTCATGTTTGACTATGTGTAGGAATAAAATGACATAAGTGAGAAAAGACTAAAAGTACTCAGTTAGCTACTATCCCATAGAATGACACATTGTTGCAGTAGAGACATCATAATAGATTTTCCAAAAGTAACAGAATCATGTTCGTTTTATCTGTTATTTAAAGATATGAGTCTCCAAAGTATGTCAAATGACAAGTAAGGTTTTGCTTCTAATCTTAAGAGAAGCACTAAAGACTGCAACATATGATTTTAAAGACGGGATGTATAAGATCTCTTAAGGATATTGAGTTTAAGGGGGGAAAGGGTTATACTCATTATTGTATGAAAGAGAGAATTTATTTTTCTCATTTTGTTGCTATAGACAATAATAAAAATACCGTCTTCTCCCACATGAAGGAAATTGCTCCTTAAAGATAAACTCAACAACCTTAAGAGAATACAATATTAAATTGAGTTAAACTTAATATGATAATGACATTTGGGATCTTATCAATTGTCAAAAGTGTGAAATCATTTGGTCACAAATGTATATTTGAGACCGTTTGAATTTCAATAGGCAATGTTGAAAAAGTTATAAACAAAGTCTAATCACCTAGAGTTTCACTCAATACGGACTCTATTTTAGAGTTTTAGGATTCCCTAAAAGGTGTACAACTCATAATGATTATCTCGTATTTGTGAGGTAAATAAAGTTAATGTTTGTATATACCATGTGATACGTGGGAGATAATCCTGCACATCTCATTCAATGCCCAATAAAGATCTTACGGTAAAGAAGAATGCAAAAGGTTCCCTTGCTGTCAGCTTTGGGAAATTATATGCACACTTCGGTATGTACGCATTCGGCTAAATCGTACATAAAGTTAGGCAGGTATATAAATAATCCTTTGAAGTGGATCTTTGAATAGAAACAAAAGGATTATACAGTAATTATAGAGAACATAAGGTCATTTATGCTCATTTATCGAAATCAGTTCATTTGGGAGATCATTTGGTTTTTTGATTTCGAGTTTGTATGATGCTTGTACATTATAGATCCATTTAATGTATACCTATTTAAAAGAGAATTTAAGTAAGAGTGTTTAGCCAACACCCAAAACTCTTTTAACTACGGTAATCAGTTTATAAAAGCATCTTATTTTGTAATATACAGAGTGGATAGGTGTCTATAAAATACGTCGATATAAACTCCATTATGTGTGCACACTAAGGATGTCACCCAAAAGGTCTCATGAGCATATTGCTCGTATGGGTGTCATATTAATTAAGGATATTCGGTTTTAGTGGGAGTTTATAATAAATGTGTTCTTTTGGCGTAGACACAATTTTTTGGGTTAATTTCGGATTAAGGATACTCTTAGGATAATTTCTGCAGAAATAAGGTTTTGGTTTATTCACACTCTGATTGTTAAGGTTTGATCTCGTTAAGGAGGACCAATTGGAAATAGGTATGTTAAGGTCACATTGCATGACATTTCCATGCTACACATCCACATCATAATCTATGTCATTCAATTCTGTTGATATTGTGACCATTGTTGGGTCCCGTTACGACTAATGTGAACGAAGGCCCCTTTGATTCAGTGTTAGCATGATTGATGGACGAGATTGGTTATAGACACACTTCAGTAATGACAGCAAAAGTGAGCTCAAAATTTATTTATGCAACCTATAATTATAAAGTTACACATATAGTCCAAGTGGGAGATTGTTGGATCATTAATCCAACGTTGGACTTATATGTGAAATATTATGTGTTGCAAGACTGTCACGTAAGATTAAGCCCGTTAAAGTGATCGACTAAAGTTTTTCTAGATTGGGCTTTAATGTGTCTAATAGGGTGTGGGCCTTTAATGTGTAGAGACATTAGGGTAATTTTATTATAGTGATGGGCTAAAATAAAATTACACAAGATAGCCCATTAGGTTATCTATATATATTGGTCATGGTCCCCGGGTCACATGTACGAATTCCATTCTCTATGTATTCCATCGACATAAAGAAAACGAAGAGAAGTCTAAAGGGTTCTCGGGTTCGGATGTACATGATGATCTGGAAGATCCATGATCGTTTCATATCAGTTCCACCGGAGTAAGGTACGCTTCCAATTTATATTTATGCACAATATTCTTGATGATTCGGCATGACGGTTCCATGGGATTTATTCAAGTTTATTCCAACACAAAGTGCCAAAATGCTTCATTTCAATAGTGCAAAGTGGGATTAAAACTGACAAATCACGTGTTTCAAAAAATTCAACCCTCAAAAAACAATCATTGATGCATCCGTGACCCCACGTCATTGCTGCCTATGACTCCATCAATGCAAATAGTCAACTCGAAACAAAATCTGCATCCTTCAATTTCAGAAATAACAAACTACATATGACTTTGTTAAATGTAATCGACAAACTGATTGGAATATGTTTCACTTTATTACAAACAACAAACTGAAAATAAAATGTGCATAGTCTTATTGCAAACGATACCAGCAAAATTGAAAAGGAAATAAATAAAAAACAAGCAAATGCAAAAAATTAACAATCAAATGAAAAAAAAATTGCAATTTGAAGTTAAAAAAGAAAAAGAAAAAGAAAAAAAGAAAGCTGCAGTATGCATGTGCGCTAATTTACCGTGGGCCGGGGGCGGGAAAGTATCACAAACATCCTAGTTACATAACTTTTTTTTTGTTTAATTATTGTTTAGAAATCAATGCTTTTGTTTGTATCATTATTGCTGGTGATGCCATCATATATATACATACAATGGCAATACTTATATAATAGGGGAAATGAGAGATAACCCCCTAGTTTTGGAAATATATATGTGTAAGTCTAATAGTTTTTTCTTTCCTAGGCAAAAACCCAAATTTTGATCTTAATTTGTTAGACCCCCCTGGACAATTTGAATTACCTGTTTTACCCTTTTAGTTTCAATTTAATGAGTGCCCTAACCTCACAATTTAACCAGCGTTTCTTTTTTCTCTCTTTCAACTCTCGTTTTCTTCAATCTCTCTTACCACAGCCCCTTTGCCGCCCACCGCCACTCCACCGCCGCCCGCCGCCGCCCACCGCCGACCACCGTCGTTCCCCCTTTAGCTAGCGCCTCTTTTCGTCTGCCTTATGCCGCTCTCCCTTTCGGCGACATCGTCGTCCATCACCACTCCCCTCTTTGCCAGATCTACTCTCATTAAACTATTTCTCGCCAGATCTGGCGCCGACGAAGAAGAGGAAGAAAAGGCGCAACATATACATGAGCTACGGCGACGCACTGCTTCTTCATCTTTAATTTCTTCTTTGCTGCACAATATTATAATACAATTTGCTAGTGAATTTGACGGTAAGTAATTGACTCCATTTAAAAAACTATATTGTTTCCACTTTGCTTAATGTAGCAATATAATTGTTTAGAAGTGCTTAGATTAATTTTATGATGCATAAATTATCAGTTATTGTAGCGTTTATTTAATTTTAAGAATATTTTTTGCATTTTTTTGGGTCATATGATAAAGTTCATGTCATTTGATATAACATAAATTAAAAAAAAAATATCCATAATTTTTTTTGAATCGATTGTTTGAAATTGGAGGATCAAGTGTATGTGATTTCTCTTTTGTGTTCTATCTTTCTGGCTAATCGAGCCGACGGAAAATATTTGTGCTCGGTGAGACAGTGTTTTCAAATTTATATGTTATACACAGTGTATGTGAGATATGAATTTTTGTTGTGCAGGATGATGAAGAATCCGTGTTATAGAAGCTTATGCAACCCTTCTTCTTGCATTTCGTTTTATGGAAAGGTTTAATAGTTTTTTGTCATAGGCTCGTGTGAATTCTCGTTTCGTTTAAATAACTTTTTTTATCATGTTTCTCACGATTTTTGATTTATGATTGGTTTTTTTTCCAATAAGAGCACGGTTAATGCAATTACAGAATTTTTTCCTGGTCGGAACTTAGCTATACTTGTTCTAGTGTTGGAGAGATTTGCGTTATCAAGTCATATATAGTCACACTGGTCATATATAATCCACATGTGGTCATATACATGTAGTCATATATAGTCACGTGTGATCATATAATTGTAGTCATATATACTCATGTGTAGTCAGATACATGTAGTCATATATAGTCACTTATAGTAACACGTACTTTCAATTTGCCCTAACCAACGTTTCAACCGTTCAGTTCTTATTCTCTCTTCATCTATTTCTCTCTAACTCTTCATCTCTCCCTCTCTCTAAAACTCTATCCAGATCTGGCGCCGACAAAGAAGAGGAAGAAGAAGCGCCGCGGATGCCGGGTGGTGACGGGTTAGGTGTGACGGCGTAAAGCGCCGGCGATAGTTGGTGACAACTTCAATGCAAGGCAGCGCGGCGTTATCATATCTAAAGGTAATTCATTTTTTTCAATTTAGTTTTCGTTGAAATTTATGTTTCTATGGATTTATGTTTCTTTTCGGGATGGTTTTTGTGAAAATTCCTGATTTTCTGTTTTTTTTTTTTTTTTATTATTATTATTATTATTATTGAATGGGCGTATGATTCTGCTATGGATGTTATGTTAATGTTATTTTGGCTAGTTCCAGTCATCTTTGGGACTTTTTTTCAAGAATATTAGGCAGGTCATTATTTATAAAATTGTTTTCAAATTTGTTTTCGTCGAAATTTATGTTTCTATGGATTTATGTTTCTTTTTTGTATGACCTTGGTAAAGTTCCTGATTTTCTATTTTTTTTTTAATTATTGAATGGGCTTATGATTCTGATATGAATGTCATGTTTGTGTTATTTCGGCTAGTTGAATATAAAGTTATATGTAGTCATATATAGTCATATGTAGTCATTACATGTAGTCATGTATAGTCATGACTACATATCACTATACATGACTATGTAGTCATGTATAGTCATGACTACATATCACTATACATGACTATATATGGACCTTATAGTATACTTATATAGTCATATATAGTCATGGCTACATATAACTATACATGACTATGGACCTTATAGTATACGATAGTCATTTGTAGTCGATTTCAGATCAGTAAGTTTATAAAAAAAAATCATGTTTTTTTTTTTTTTGTATTTTTTTATGTAATCTAACTCGCATTTTTTTATTTTTCTCTTTAACTCGTATTTTTTTGTCGCAGGTTTTGCTTGTATTATAATTTTATGAGATGAAGAGAATAAGATGCGGTGAAGTGCCTTGTGAAGTTGGATTCATGCTACAGTAGTCTAGACTTTATGTCACTACATATAAATATAACCATAAATAATTGTAGAAAACTATAGTCACATGTAGTAACATATATGTGTACTATAGGTTTGTTTAATGTACAATAATGCTTGTTCATGTTTGAAGAATATATGCATGTGATTATGTTTTGTCATTTTTGTTTGTGAATCTAAATTGTGAATTTTGTTGGTGTAGACGAAATTTGGAGTAAAAAGACAGTACACGACTATATATAAATTATACATGACTATTGAACTTGCAGTCATGTGTAGTCAACTTCCAGTACAGTAATTTTACCAAAATTCGAATTAATAAAAAAATTAAAAATTAAAAAAATTAAAAAAAAATTAAAAAAAAAATTAAAAATTAAAAAAAAATTAAAAAATTAAAAAAGTTAAAAAAATTAAAAAATTAAAAAAATTAAAAAAATTAAAAAAATTAAAAAAATAAACAAATTAAAAAATCGAAATATTAAAAATAATATTTTATAAAAAAATAAAATAATAATAAAAAATAGTACAATATATATACATGAATAAAAAAATATTAAATTAAAAATGTTGATATATGCAGTACATATACTGAAATGCAGGTCCAAAGTGATAAATGCAGTAAGTAAAGTGCTGAATACAGTTGGGCGAAAATTGCACATAAGGGCACAATAGTACTTTTGCCTCTCCAGGGGGGTATCTCAAAGGAAGATTTTTACCGGTGGACCTATCCCTATATATTTTCTAGGGTAAATTACACACACCCCCCTGAGGTAAGCTTAAATAACTGTAAGGTCCCTGTGGTATCGATAATTACACTTAGCCCCCTGAAACGTAGTCAGAAACTCTAATGGGATAATGAATTGGATACGTTATTCCGATAGGGT
>NW_012192831.1:959019-990628 GCF_000504015.1 Erythranthe guttata
ACAACTTAAGCTTTTGGTTGAGATGGTCATGAGAAATTAGTGCAATGCTTCAAATGTAATCCCCCTACAGTTGAGGGGGCGGGCGTATTGGAGAAATTAATATTAAATGATACATTTCATTAACAACTTAAGCTTTTGGTTGAGATAGTCATTCTACCCCACTCATTGTCGCGGGCATATTGGAGAAATTAATATTAAATGATAAATTTCATTAACAGCTTAAACTTTTGGTTAAGATGGTCATTCTACCCCACTCATTGTCTTCCTCAATTTGTGGTGTGTTGAAGTAGTTCATCGAAAATTTCGTCGAAAGTGCTACTGTGGCGGTGGCGGCAGTCGAGGAAAAGAGAAAATTGGTTGAGATGGTCATTCAACCCCACTCATTGTCTTCCTCAATTTGTGGTGTGTTGAAGTAGTTTGTCGAAAATTTCGTCGAAAGTGTTACTGTGGCAGTGGCAGCAGTCGAGGAAAAGAGAAAATGCAGTGGCTGCGGTGATCGAAAAAAGAGGGAAAACAAGGTGATCCTCAGGGGTTGGGGGTGGGTGGGGGGTGTGTGTAGAAACGGGAGATAGAGATTTTTTTTTCCTTTTTAATTGTGTAATTTATTTATTAATATAGATATATTTATATGTATTTTTGCAAAAAACCCTTCGGGGTATTTCAGTCTTTGCAAACATAGTCAATGAATAAATTACAAATGGATCGAGTGGGCTATTTAAAAAAATGTATAAGGAGGTTCCAATGATATTTTTATCGCAAGGACTTTTCCTGTTGTTCCACATTACTTAAGGTTATTTTTTGCAAAAAACTCTATTATGCTACTTTAACGACTTTAAAAGAGAATATAAGTTTGTTTATTAATTGACCAATTGCATAATAGATTTTTTTTAATAGAACAAATTAGTAATATGTTTCTCCACATTAAAATTTGGAAATTTTGTTTTTCCTTAAAGAATTTCATTTTATTTCTAAAATGTGTTTATCTATGGATTATGTAGCACAGACACGGAAACACGGACACAGAGAAATGGGGAAATTGAGATAGGGAGGCTTCATTTTCCAAAAAGTTGGATACATAAACATAGGGAAAACATGTAAATGCTAAAAATATGTGGATACATTTATCATTTCTAAAATATGTTCTAATGTTTAACTTATATAAAAGGATAGAATGATTAGCAATTGCAAAAGAAAAAAAAAAAGAAAAAAAAGGAAAAAAAGTAAAGTGTGCCTTTGATAAGAATATCAGAATATGTGTCCCCACTCATTTTACCTTTATCTTTTATTTTATTTTCCCTTTTCATATTGATAATAAATTACAATTTTATTTTATTTTCCCTTTTCATATTGATAATAAATTACAATTATAAAATATCAAGATGTAATTAACTCAAATTGAAAAGGAGCAACTATCAAATATCTCAACAGCCTCTAAAAAAAAATCATCAATCTACATAAATCTACAACTTTTTTTAATTAATAATTGTTTTAACTATTGACTTTACTATATAATACTGTCTTTTTAAATATATAATAATTTCTTTTTTGATTTGCTCCACTACACCAAAAGTGGTATTTTCTGACTGCAAAACTATACATAGTATTGTTTTATTGTTGATCCACATATAATAATGTGTGTGTATGTATTTGTGTATATATGTATTGTAAATTTCTATTCGGTGTATTTTTCACACAGGTGCACGACAATGAGTGGGAAAATATATAGATAGTACCAACGGTTATTTAAATGTACCAAAAACGCATCCCACTCACCGCCTGCATATATGGATCATATCTTAAGGCCCCGTTTGGTTGCCAAGATAAGCCATGATTAACTAAATAGTTGGACTTAATTTGATGTTTGGTATCCTCAATAACTTGCCGGGTCGACCCGCCAAAATTATATAATCATGGCTTATCTTGGCTTATCTTGCCTTTTAATGAGTTTTTTTTGTTGCACCTTTCAAGCTCCAATAAAATAATTGGGTCTCATTAGATTATTTAATCTTATCTTGGCTAATCTTATCTTGCCAACCAAACGAGGCCTAAATGAACTACAATCTTAGTAATAATTGCTAGTGGGTTTCAAAATTATTGCAAAAGCAGATGATTGAATTCACCCTGAATTTTGCGGGTGTCGGACTTTCGATAGGATATAGATGGGTTTTGTTTAGATGTCAAGATAAGATTAAATTAAGGTCATGTTTGATTGGCAAGATAAGATTAGCCAGGATAAGATTAAATAATCTAATGAGATTCAATTATTTTATTGGAGCTTGGAGTGTCCAACAAAAAAAAACTCATTAGAAAGCAAGATAAGCCATGATTATATAATTTGGCGGGTCGACCCAGCAATTTATTGAGGATACCAAACATCAAATTAAGTCCAATTATTTAGTTAATCATGGCTTATCTTGGCAACCAAACGGGGCCTTAGTATATTATAATATAAAACTCTTGTAATATTAGGTTTCTATTGTGATTATGTTAACTAAATCAGTTATGATTAGGACCGGCAATTGAGCCGGGCCTAACCGAAGCCTGATGGCTCGGCCTGATCTTATTTGAGCCGGCCTACTTTTTAGTGAGTCGGGCCGAATTTGAGCCATTTTAGTAAATCCGATTTATTTATGAGTCGAGTTTGAACTTACTATTGCTCAACCTGAATAAGGCCTGACCGCTTAGGTTAATAATAAAATATATAATATATTTATTATTGTAATGATATGATGACAAAATACAAGTTACGAATGTAGAAGATTATTTTTTATGCAAAATAAAAGGAATTAAGTGATGGCAGTAGCAATAAATAAAATATGAATCAAATGCAAAATATCCACCGAAATTCAATTGCTGAAATTTACATCGAGATTTGAGAATATAAAATGTTTCCAATAATAAGAGTTACTGATCTGTTATTACTTCTTTCAGTCTTGTTTTTAAGTTTTTCCAATAAATAGCAAAGATCGTTTAGGGTTTTTGCATTGGCTTCAATGGAAGTAAATCTTGTTTATCACTCTTTTTTATAATTTTTTTACTCATTACAGTTATATAGTAATGGGGCCCGATATAAATTCGAAACCCGGAAAAATACATGAGTCGAGCTTGAGCCTATACTAATGAGGCCCGATCGTATGTGAGTTTGAGTAACGAGGTCCGATGATATATGAGCTTGAACCGACCCAAGCTCAGCTTACATGGCCCGATTGCCAGCCCTAGTTATGATTCAATTACCTAGATTACTTTATTACTTTATAATATTTCTCTATATATAATCAATGCAAATCAACCCATAAATTATGGGGTTTCTATTACGTTTTTCTTCAATTTCGTTCTTCATATATGATCTTAGACATCAAATTTTAACCTAGCCTCCGACCCCTCAACTCTTCGTCGAACTGATCCAACAATTTATCAAACTGTTCCAAGCGTTCGTCGAACATTCTCCATGGCCGGTGACGACCAAACTACTCCATATGTTGCCCTCTTCAATTATATCATGGTATCATAGCCATGACCACCCCCTTGATTTTCCCCCTCCCCCGATGGTGGTATCATTATCTTTTAACTTATATTATTTGTTTTACTATCTTTCTTTTTCTATCTATTTCGGTATCCTTCAAACATGCTCCCTACTCTATAGTCAGAGTATGTTAATCCCTTTTCTCTTTCTCTTTGATCTTTATTCTTCTTTTAATTATTTTTCTTCGGTACAATTTTATCTCCATCCTCCTCTCATATCTCTCTGTTTCTCGTGCATATCAAAATATTAAAAAGGAAATTTAAAAAAAAAAAAATGGAAAACTTCCCATATAGTCTTTCTTTGTTATGTAAATGTATATCCCTTCTATGATTTTGAAGAGGTATCATCATCTCTCAACACAATTTCTCTATCTCTCTACATAAGGTCGCTCTCTTCTTTATCGATTCATACAAAAAAAAAAAAAAAAAAAAAAAACTTCAATTTCTTACTTCCCCTTGTTATTTTCTTCTCCTTTTTCGTGGCAGTTTCTCCTTTTTGGCGTTCTCCACTTGTTAACTTTAAATACTTTTCAGTGTTGCATAGGTGGACCCATATTCCCCTTCCCCTAGCCCGCCTCCTCTCGGTGTAGGCTTGTTGCCTAGCTCATATCTATTTTATACTCATTTTATTGCACGCTCAATGTTTGTTCGGCCCATCTTACTGAGCCTCTTCATCGCATGAGCCATCCCACCACTTTCTCTGGGAAAGACACTGAAGCGGAGGGGAGCGACTATCCCCGACAACACCGCGAGAGGAATTGCTACTTTGATGCCTGTCGGTCGGAATCAGTGGTAAGGTATCTAGACGCAAATTGATATTTAGTCCATAATCGAGAGCATGCACCAGAAGCAAAGGTAGTATATATATATATATATATAATAAAAAATATAAAATAAAATGGCGAAAACTTGTATTATTTGAAATAAAATTTATGAATATTTACATATTTTTGAATTTTTTTTATCAATAACTCTAAAAATTAATATGAGACGATGCCATGAATCCCCAAAATATTAAGTACGATATATTATTAGAATAATTTGAATTAATTTAGATTTTTTGTCATGCTTAAAATACGATAAAATTATAATATATATGACATTTTAACATAAACTTATTTTTGCAATGTCTTGTGAACATAATTTTTTTTTCGGGGCGCTGCCCCGAACCCCAAAATTTTAGCTAACCCCTCTACATTTTCATCCTGGTTTCGCCTCTGGGTGGTGGGTTCACCCGTTGATTCGGATCCAAAACCTACTATCGTTGGTTGCATACCCAGTTGTCATCGTCAATCTGTTGGAAAAATTGGTTAAAAATTGAGTCATGAACAATTTTTATCAATGTTATCGTATGGTATAATTGATTATATAAATCAATTTTTTGATTAGATTAATATAAAACCAATTTTTTGGTGAATGAAAAATTATTAGTCCAAAATATAAGGAAAGTGGGATTTTGAGTTATCCCACATTGTAAAAGTAGAGAAGTACTGAGCTGTATATATATCTAAATGTTAGGACAAAGGGTCACGCCCTTTGGGCATTCAACTTTGTTTGGGAGAAAGACCTATATTTTATGCGTTTCAAATCGTGCAAACACGCGTGCGCGCAGCTGCCACCGGTCGGCTCGGCTCGCTTGTTCGTTCGGCTTGGCTCGCGCGCGCGCAGCTGCCACCGGTCGGCTCGGCTCACGAGCCCAAATCACTACATTATGTTTTGTACCTTTTTGCTCCAAAGGGCACTACTTTTCAAACCTTATAAATAGATCATGTATTTCACATAATTCCTCACTTCAATCCAAAAACAGCCTACTGCATATTTAGCCTACTCTTCACAGATTTTTTTTTTCCAAACCTTATAAATAGATCATGTATTTCACATAATTCCTCACTTCAATCCAAAAACAGCCTACTGCATATTTAGTCTACCCTTCACAGATTCTCTCGAAAAGTTCTATACAAAGTACAATTCGTCACTACTTTTCAAACCTTATAAATAGATCATGTATTTCACATAACTCCTCACTTCAATCCAAAAACAGCATACTGCATATTTAGCCTACCCTTCACAGATTCTCTCGAAAAGTTCTATACAAAGTACAATTCGTCGTACTTGAGATTTGGAGTGCTCCTATTCCAAGCCTTGCCATTGTATCTTGGGAGACGATTTCCGTTCAAGCTGTTAGCACCGTTGCGAAGAAATTTCGTCTGAAGGACAGAGTCAACTCGCCTCATTAGTACCAGATTTCTTATTCCAACACAATCAAATTCAGTTGGAGGTCAAATGCTTGAATCAACTCCGAGATTCCACTTCCTTGCCCCGTCAATCTCTTTTTTTAGGCGAGTACCAACCTTCCAGCCATCGTCGTATATGCTTCCACTTTCTCACACCACAACTCTAACTTATGATCCTGAGTCACTTTATATGTGAATTAGAGACTCGCCCCACTCACTTGATAATTTAATTCCTTGTTTCCCACTTGCGTAACGAATGAGAGTCTTCTTTCCCGAGTCTGATGTCGACATTCTTTCTGTCAATTTTGCTGTAGTTTTTTCGCCGCTGTTGTAGCGGCACATGCGGTCTTGTCCATCAAGTTCAACTGCCGTCTGCTCCACATGTAGGGGATCTGGAAATGGCATTTCTTGTCATGGCCTGAGCCTATACTCTTGGGCTTCTTATGAGTTTTTCACTCAATAGACCTCAAGGGCAATTGAGCCCGTGTGTGTGTGTATATACCCCAAACTTAAATTAAATCAACTTAAATTGAACCTGAAATCGCATTTACAAATTATTCCATTTTTAATAATTATTTAATTATATTGCATGATTTTTTTTATTTTTTTTGCTAACCAGTTAATATAGTAACATATTTAATTTTAGTTTTAATTTACTTAATAAATGGTCTTACATTACTCATCATCGTCTCCACCACTTCCTATCCCTGCCCATCGGAGGAAACATCTAGAATTTCAAGACACTCCATCTATTTTGGTTCGCGGCTCGGTATTGTGGAGAACTCGCCAGAGCTAGCGAATGAAAGACAAAGATTCACTATTATTGGCCAAGTGGAGCCAGACGCCTTAGAATAACAAGTTCCTGGTGCAAACTCCCTAAAATTGACAAACTCAGTACACCCTCTAGACCCAGGAGGAAACAGAGCATAGCCGGGGAATGGAGGCGGACAAAACTCCGGCGAGCAGTGACGGACGAGCCACAAAGGGTAGCGAGCGCACGCAATAGAGATCGTCTGAGATGACGAGGCAACTTCTAAAATTTTCAAAAAAAATATCCATAACAAATTCTAAAGTTCCTCTCTCTTTCAGGCATTATGTGACTGCTGCAGTAAAAATTGTATTCACTAAAAAACTAACAAACATCACTTTAATTTTCAAATTCTCGGTACACTTTCCTAATACCTTTAAACATGATCGGCCACAAATTATTTTGTCTCATTCAAATTATAAACAAACATTACTTTCATTTTTTAAGTATTCTTTCAAAACATATTTTCTCAAAATAAACTGAAAATAACTCCCAAAATGTATCCAAACATTGCTTAACATCCTTGATCATTTGCCGTCACTTGAAAGATGAATAGCCAAAAAAAATAAAAGAATGGATGAAGAAAGAACAAGAGAGAAATGGTGGTGATTCGGCTGACTTTTAAATATATTTTAAGGGTAAATAAATTAATGCACGTGAAAACTAAATTGCAAATTTTTGGAAATTGAAATGACCGATGTTGTTCCAAAATACTCCATCCGTTCATAAATAATTGTCACTTTTCAATTTTCACAAAGATTAAAAAACTCAATAAATATATCTTATTTTAGAAAAATCATATAAAAATGACTAAAACAACCTTTAATATTTAATGATTTATAAGAGAAAATTAATGAATAGAGTTTTATTAATAAGGTTAAAACAGGAAAAATGCATTTAATGCAGTATTGGAAATCTAAAGTGACAGATAATATGGAACAAAAATATTTTAAAAAAGAGACAGTTATTGTGGAACAGAGGGAGTAATAGTTTTATAGATTGGAAGATTATAATAAGAAAATCTATTTGTAACTAACATATAATAGTTTTTCGAATTCTATTTATTTACTTGTGTGTTTTTTTTTCTTTCTAATTTTTCGTGAATATTTGAATTGATAAATCTTGCTCCAAAAACTGGAGATTTTATGATTATAATTAGTAAAAATAAAAATCACCTACTCATCACTTATTAATCAAAACAACTAGATCTCCCGCAACGGATAATCTAACGATTGGAGTAATTGACACAAGTTTGATTTCCGTTGTCAACGATTGTTAGTTGGGAGTTTGTCACACATCGTTAGTCTAGTTTTGAATGCAAGCTACAATACAATAACCTCGATAAATTAATAACCTCGTTTAAATTGTATGTTTTTCTCGGTCCGAGCTCGAAGGCTACATGCTAAAGAATATTTCGTTAAACTAATATTTCCCTAAATAAATAGAATTTAGTTGGTCCCGACTGTATTAATTTATAGATGCTTAAAGTAATGATTTCATTTTTGTCAGAAAATATAAATAATTCATGTTGTCATAAGCCATGAGGTATTTTATATATTCAGACGTCACGGAAAACGTCATAGAAAAGCTTAGCTCTTGGCAATAAATACCCACTCTTTCTCCCTAGTGTTCATAATCAATTTAAATTTCTCTCTGAGTTTTTCTTTCTCTCTCTAAAAAAATCTACATCAATGGCGAAATCACCAGAAACAGAGCACCCAATTGTGGCTTACGGATGGGGCGCCAAAGATACTTCTGGTGTTTTTTCTCCACTCAAATTCTCCCGAAGGTTTTATTTTTTTTTTCTTAATCCACATTTTATTTTATTTTTTTGTAGTAGTGAAAATTAATTATCGGTTCCTTTTTTTTTTGGTAATTAATAAAATAAATTAAATTGCGCAGAGCCACGGGAGAAAATGATGTGCAGTTCAAAGTTCTGTACTGTGGGGTTTGCCATTCAGATCTTCACATGGCGAAGAACGAGTGGGGATTGTCTCACTATCCCATCGTACCTGGGTAAAAGATTCTCTGCAGTTTGAGTTTGTCCTTTTCCATTTGACACGTGTACATTCTCACAATTTCTCTTACAATTAATGCAGGCACGAGATCGTGGGCGAAGTAACCGAGGTCGGTGCCAAGGTCAAAAAAGTCAACGTCGGAGACAAAGTGGGGGTCGGGTGCTTGGTCGGGTCGTGCCGCGACTGCGGCCAATGCAAAAGCGACCTCGAAAACTACTGCCCGAAACAAGTGCAGACGTACAGCTGGGTCTACACCGACGGCACCATCACGTACGGAGGCTACTCCAATCTAATGGTGGCCGACGAGCACTTTATAATCCGTTGGCCCGATAATTTCCCCCTCGATATCGGCGCACCTCTACTATGCGCCGGGGTCACAACTTATAGCCCGTTGAGGCACTTTGGGCTCGACAAGCCCGGCCTTAGTGTCGGCATTGTCGGGCTTGGTGGGCTTGGCCATGTGGCGGTGAAATTCGCTAAGGCTTTCGGGACTAAGGTGACCGTTATTAGCACTTCGTTGAGTAAAAAGAAGGAAGCCATCGAAAATTTCGGCGCCGACGAGTTTTTGGTTAGCCGTGACCAAGAGCAGATGCAGGTAAGAATGAGTTCTTTTTTTTGGGTAACTTACAATCACCAATGAGATACTTGAGATAGGAGCAAATTGCGAGAAAACCCTCATATTTGCTTAGTTGCAATTAGCCCCTCAATTATAAATCTTGTTATACGTCCAGTCTTGCGGTGTCAAATTTAGCGGAATCTTCTAGATTATATGGAGTATTCTCAATTTTGTACTCGTTTTTATGCCATTCGAGCTCAATATTTTAAAGCAAGATGATCATAGGATGTGTTTTTTGGCTTGTATATATCAGATTGTGGTGCATCAGAAACTTCATTTTTGCACAAAACGAGTACAAACTAGAGAACATTCCACGGAATCTAGAAGATTATGTTGAATTGACACCATAAAAGTGGATGTGTAAGAAGATTCATAGTTGAGAGGATAGTTGTAATTACCTAAACATTATGGGGTTTTTCGTAATTTGACCATACCTCAGGGGTGGTCATAATTTACCATTTTTTTATTCATTTAAAAAATTCAAATTATGTTGGTTAGATCATTTAGGGTGTTATTTGCTAATAAAATTGAATCATAGGGGATTTTTTGCTAATGTTTGTAACACGAGGCATTTTTTTTAACAATTAGAGTTAACACAGGGGTGTTGAATGCAATTAACCTAAAATAAATGAATGATGATTTTGTTTGTATATGGGGGAATAGGCTGCAGCGGGTACATTGGATGGTATCCTCGATACAGTATCTGCGGTTCATCCAATTATGCCGTTAATAAATCTGTTAAAGCCTAACGGAAAGCTTATCTTGGTCGGCGCTCCGGAGAAGCCACTCGAGCTTCCCGTTTTCCCCCTTATTACGGGTTAGTATTTCGGTATTTCCCGCTTGAGTACATTTTTTTATTTATATTATTATTGTTGTGGTATGATTATTTCGAGATTAGTGTTTAACATTGATGAATTTATCCCAAAAAAAAATATAGGGAGGAAGTCGATATCGGGTAGTGCAATTGGAGGGATTAAAGAGACGCAAGAGATGATTGATTTTGCGGCGAAGCATAATATATTGCCCGATGTGGAAATGATCCCAATAGATTACTTGAACACGGCAATGGATCGTCTTGCGAAATCCGATGTCAAGTACCGTTTTGTTATCGACGTTGAGAAATCACTAAAACCCGAGTGAAGCCGATGTGATGTGATCTTCAACAACACCTCGGAAGTTGGCCTATTATCGGAAAATCAGAATAAAACCTTTTTATTTTGAACAATTTCGTTGACTTTGTAGACTTATGCTTGAATTTTTAATTTCATTTTTTTTTTCTATTTCTATTTGCATGAATTACTATATGGTGTTGTTGTGATGGTAACATAAATGAGACACATCTAGTTTTTGTTTTATGTGATATCTTGAAAGCTATTTTGTTGTTCTTGTATTTGGTGTAATTATTATGAAATATTTGTTCTAGTTTCAGTTCATTTTTAGATGTGATAAATTTAGATTGTTGTTGCGTTTCATTTTCATTCCAAAAAGAAAAAAAAAATTGCGTATTTATAGTCACAAATGTTAGGGTTGAGAGATTGGTGTCATAGATGTTATTTTACTTAAACTTTGAAAAGAGAACACAAGTTTGTTTATTAATTGACCAATTGTATGAAAGAGAGTTTTTTTTTTCTCTCTTTAAAAAACTCCATCAAACCTTTTATTAGTAGATAGAGAATCAATCCATATTTTACTCTTTGAGATAAATCCATATTCCATTCTTCTTTTTCTCTAATTTTGAAATTGTCTTTCCACTACTCTCATCTTCATTTTTGTTTTTTATTTTTAATTAATTGTCTATTTTCCTTTTATTTTATTATTTTTTTATATTTTTTTTAACTTTTTTTTCACTGTCACGTGTATTAATCGACCGTGAGCTGAGGCATAGTCGATTAGGAATTGACTACTAAAATCGTTGTTGAATAATGAAATTGACTACTAAATGTAATAAAAACAACCGTAATACCGTCAATGAAACCCAACACAATTCAATAAAAAAGTATATTCAAACAACCATCCGTAAAAAGTTAAAAAAACATAATTACGAAAAAAACGAAAATCAACTATTTTTTACAAGACAACAAATATATAAAAATTGTATTGATTTAGACAAAATGGATGATGGATTGACAATGACTATACAAAAACACACTATCGCAATGCCCCAAATCCAACTACACATGGCAAAATAGGGAATCAATAACCAAATACTCAAAATGCACTAAAAAATGTGATGATTAACCTTAATCGACTACTGAACATAGTCGATTAAACCTTAATTGACTAGTGAATATAATCGACTAAAACTTAACATAATCGATCACGTGTCCGGCTTGCGCGATTTTCTTCGCCCGCGCCGTCCTCCGCCCGATCTACCCAAGAAATCCTAGATTTGCCTCTTCGTCATTACCACACCGTCGCCACACCACATCATCATCATCCCCACCACGGTCACCACAAAACACCGTCTAATTTCCACTCCCATGGAGATTGATCTCCTTCTCCGACGACAATAATAGATCGACTTTCATGGCGAGTAAGGATTGTTGTTGCTCCGAGCAGCCGCGCGCGTCACGGTGGCTCTGGCCTCACTGGAGCGCCTCCTTGAGGGCATAGAAGATAGGGGCGCCGACAATTTTTCCCCCGCCCACGTGCTCCGATGCAAGAGAATAAGGATTTGGACGGACAAGAAAGCAGGGGGAGAAAAAAAAAAAAAGACGGGTGAGATGGGAAAAAAGAGGGATAAAAGAATAATAGGATTAGAGTTTGAAAGAGTATATTGGTCAATTTAAATATGTGAGGAATGCTATATCTAGGGCAAATGAGTTTTCTCAAATTATTATTTAGAGGAGGATCTAGCTCAAATATTTTTTTCCAAATGAGGGAAGTGTTACTAATTTTCCCAATGCAATAAATGTACATAGGTCAGAGAGACGGCTTTGTACACCTGATGAAATACGTCATGTGTTTTTCAGCCGTACAGCTACATATAATAACACACATATTCATGTGTATGTGTGCTTAGTGAATAATTATTTATATAAATTTACGATTTAAAATCACATAATGTATTTCACCAGGTATAGGATAACAAATTAAGTGTACTTGATAAGATTATGTCCCAACTCATTTTATCTTTTTCTTTTCCTTTTTATATTGATAAAATAAATTACAATTATAAAGTATCAAGATGTAATATTGTAATTAACTCAAATTGAAAAGGAGCGGCTACCAAATACACCCAACAACCTCTCAAAAAAATTAAAAAAATCATCAAATCAATTCAAATCTGCAACTTTTTCTTAATTAATAATTGTTTTAACTATTTCAGTAAATATATAATGTCTTATTTCATTCATTCTACAACAAGTGGGAAGATTAGTTGGATTACTTTTTCCCCAACTAACTCAATCATCATTGGAGAAAACATATAAATAGCACCAACGATTTTTAAAACGTATTTGGATCACATCTGAAAATGAAATGCATATTTATTAATAATTGCTAGTGGGTTTTCGAAATTATTGCAAAAGGACATAGATTGACATATTACTCACCAGCGAATTTGACGGAAAATTGTCCTATCAACCTGTTGTTCTACCGAAATATTTTTATTGAATTATTTTAGTAGGGCAACGCTACTCAATCTTTATATATAAAAGAAAGGTTTTACCCGAAACCCTAAAAAAACAGTTTTTTCTTCAAAAATAAATCCATTTTTTTCTCCTTTTTTTTCTCCTCTTCAAGTGCACGTTTGTTGTTTCTTTTTATATAATTATTTTCTTTAAAAAACAAATCCCTTTGTTTTCTCCTTTCTTTTCTCCTCTTCAAGACACGTTTGTTTTCTTTTTTTATATAATTATTTTTTTATACTTTTCTGCGCATGTGAATTTTTTTTTATTAGCACGTTTATTTATTTTTTTTATATATATAATTAATTATATTTGTCTTTTCTTCTTTTATCCTATTTTCTCTCCCAAAAAAATAAAAAAATAAAAAAAATAAAAATGGTAGTTTTTTTGGCAATAACCGTCCACTCTGCCCACTATGGACAAAACTCTGGAGAAGAAAAATCTATAAATAAGTCAACATGAAATATCCGTCTCTTTGTTAAAACGCATGAAACCCTTTTCTCAGTTCTCTTTGTTAACTTCCACCCCATGTAGCCAGTTTTATACAACAATTCCTACGATCGGGTCAAGTTTTCTTCCTTTCATATGAACAATTTCTTTTTGGGCCATCGGCATAATCATTGAGGAAGTTTTATGCTATGGCGTCAGTACATTATATTGTTCCTTTTTTTGGCTGTTTATTTCTTTTGCATTTATATATATATATATATATATATATATATATATATATATATATATTGTTGTTATTTATGTAATGAGTAAGAATGTTTTGAGCCCTTTTGTTTTTGCTCTCTGTTACAGGCTTACAACAGATAATTATGGTGCAACTCTGAGCATCACGTATGGTACTTCCATCCTCTTTGGCTCTCTTTTTCTTTTTTCTTTCGAAAATCTGTTTTTTCCCACACCAAAATTTTGAAAGAAAAATGTGTATAGCTTTGCACTATGTGATTGCATTTTTCATTTGAAGAAACACTCTCAAATAGTTTGCCTATATCTTCTTCAGCAATCAATAACACGTACTACGAATGGTTCTACGTTGAGGTTATGCTTCTCTTAGTTATCCCTTTTGTGCCAATTTTAATGAGGAAATTTTAATTTATCGCATATTTTTTATTTCAATTTTAGATTGTTTATTGTTAAGATTATATTATTTAATTTACTGAACACTTTTACTGATTTTGTACAAATAGCATATTTTTTATGATGTTTCACTAACTGTTTTAACTTTTAAGTAAATGATTTAGACATGTAAAAGAGCGTTGTGTTCAAAATTTTCAATTATTGGATGAGCGATAGATACAAATATTTTATAAATAATTATTCTTATTACTTTAAGTTAGGTTTTTTTGTTATGATTTTTAATTTTTTTTTTCCTAATTATTTTAAGACAATGATTTATACAATTTCAAGGAGTGTTGCGTTCAAATTTAACCTTTTTTATTTATGAACAAGTTAATATAAAATATTGTTTTAACTTAAGCCATTGAATATGTTCGGCATAAACTTATTTGTTAGTGAAGTTTCTGAAATTGAGTATTGCTTCACAACCATCTAAAATTTGAAGAATAATTTTTAAAAATCACTTTTTATATTTTTCAAAATTACGAGTTTTATTTATCAAATTTTATTCATACCACTTTGATTTAAAATTAAACATAAAAATATTATTTACCGTTAAATTTGTACAAATTTTAAACGAATAGCCAACTTTTATGATTTTTCTTTTAAATTTCGTCCGATGCTTCTGATTAGTTACTGAATTATATTTTTTTTCTCTAAACTTTAAAATGGCAGACTGTTAAAAAAAAATGTTTCTACTGACTAATTTTGACATTTAAATGATTGGTGTATCTATATTTGTCTGTTAATGGATGAAAGATTCGATTGCACTACTTTCGTTGCTAATGGTTTTTTACTAACTATTTTTAGACAAGATTTAAAAATGTGAAGGAGTGTTGTGATGATTGTTTTAATGAATATGGTTTAAGAGAAATTAATTATTTAAGTTAAGACGATGAGTACATACATATATGTTATAAACATATTTTCTTAATGGAGTATGTGCAATTCAATAGCTTAGTTGTGTTGCATTAATCCAAAACCATTTAAAATTTGGCGAATGATTTTTCACAGACTATTTCATTTATCTTTTTACGATTATATCTACAAATAAGAGTTTTACTTTTTTTTTTTTTTTTGTCTAAGAGTCATGTTTTTTTATAGGGCAAATGGCAAAAAGGCCCATCACATGGGACTTAAATGCATTTTAGTCCACAAAAAAAACAGTCTCTCAATTAAGCCCATGCCCATGTCTTTAGTCTAAAGTATCCTCAATAAAATAATTCTTATAAATTTCACCCATTATGCTCTTACTTCCTTAGTATTACACATTGACCCCGGATTTAAACAAATATATCACATTAACCCCAAAACCTTTTTTTTTCAGAAAATAATTTTTTTTCTGAAATGTTTTTTTTTCGGCCAGATTCCGGCGTTGACCGCGGCGGTCTCCGGCGTTGATTTTTTTTTTTTTTTTTGAATTTTTTTTTTCTTGATTTTTTTTTCCGGCCGGTCAACCACCGTTGACCGCCGGTCTCCGGCGTTGACTTTTTTTTTTTTTTTTTTGGAATTGTTTTTCTTAAAAAAAAAATATTTTAATTAATATTACTGTCTTGGCTACTAAATTACTGTCTCAGACAGTATTATTACTGTTTGGGACAGTAATATTATGAATATTATTATTCCGAACAGTAATATTATTGTCTAACACTGTTAAATTACTGTTGGAGACAGTAATTTAACATCCAATGCAGTAATATTAATTAAAATAATTTTTTTAAGAAAAAACAAAATTATAAAAAAAAAGTCAATTAACAGTTAAATTACTGTCTCCGACAGTTAAATAACTGTCGGAGACAGTAATTTAGCAACGAATACAGTAATATTAATTAAAAATATTTTTTTTAAGAATAAAAAAGTCAATTAACAGTTAAATTACTGTCTCCGACAGTTAAATAACTGCGGGAGACAGTAATTTAACAACGAATACAGTAATATTAATTAAAAAAAAATTGAAGAAAAAAAAAAGTCAATTAACAGTTAAATTACTGTCTCCGACAGTTAAATAGCTACCGGAGACAGTAATTTAGCAGCCAAGACAGTAAGATTAATTAAAATATTTTTTTTAAGAAAAAACAAAATTATAAAAAAAAAAAAAAAAAAAAAAAAAAGTCAACGCCGGAATCTGGCCAGAAAAAAAATATTTCAGAAAAAAAATTATTTGTTTAAATCCGGGGTCAATGTGTAATATTAAGGAAGTTAGAGCATAATAGGTGGAATTGATAAGAATTAGGGTTAAAATTGGGATCAAAATTGAAATTAGGGTTAAAATTGGTTAATTGATGAAATTGGGCCAAATTGGGGTGTAAATCATGAAATTGGAGTTGAATTGGGTTTCAATGAATTGAGGGTAATTTTGATATATATGAAAGGATTTTCCTTATTTGCAAATAAGTTTGAATTGGTTGGATTTATTTGAAAGACAAAAAAATTGGATGTCCCTCTTTTAATTAAGTGCATTTGTCATGGGCCTATTTGCCATTACCCCTTTTTTATATAATTCATTTGTTGCTTTATGTGATATTTGCATTTAAAATATGCTTATTTTGTCTTTCTAATTTTATCCGAAATATCATCTTTATACATACTACCCGTTTTCTTTTGTAGGATTGATGTCTATTATTAAAATTGTAACGTCACAAAAAATAGTAAGTCATCTTTTTCTTCAGTATATAGACGTACGTGTACAAAATATTATTTCTAAAATAGTATATACATTATGATTGCAATTAGTATATTTTTTACATTTTGATTTTTCTATTATATGGTTTTCTTCATGTCCTTGATTAATTTTGTTTATATTATCATTTATTTATCGGTATTAATTTTGCATTTTTAATTCAATATACCACCGTGCAACGCATGGGGCAAATACTAGTATTTTTAAAATGGTATTATTTTACTGTATTTAAATATTATTAATAAATAAATACCAAACTCCATTGTATCGAAGTTTTTGGTAGGGCAGTGAACTTCACCAAGTAATCTATTATCGTATATATACAAACACTCACACACATTTACATGTGTATGTGTGTGTAAGTCATGTTGTTGTCTAAAAACAACAATTTGCGTAAGAATCGGTTGAGGCTTGCTGAAGTAATTTAACGATATTTTCCAGTTGTCGAAGGTGCAACAATCTCTTTTCAGTAATCTCCCAAGGTACAATAGTTAGTTATTAAATATTTGCACTAATCTCCAACCCATGGCGAACTTGAACAACCAAAGGAATTTCGACATAAATTTGTTGGAAAAAGAAATTGAGAATTGGACTTCTTAAATATTGGAAAAAATATATTGTGGGAATTGGCCACAAAATGGTTCAGAAATAGACGAGTACTAATTTAATTATGTACTTGGGTCAAATAAATTAAAGGGCCAAACAAAACAAAAGAATTAATCTATTGGGCTAAGCCCAAATAGTTATCTTTTTCATCGAAAGAATAATGCTTTTTTGAGGAGGTACACATTTTTACATCAATGTTACTCAATAATCGCTAGAGGAAATCACCATTTATATCAAGGTTGTAAAGCGGAAATCGGGTTGGAGGCGGTTAGGAATGGAGTCACGATTAATCGGTTTTGCGGTGATTAATCGGGGATAACTCGGAAATAAATTGGTTTTTAAAATTTAAATAATATATTTCTAGATAATATTTATAAAAACTCAAAACATTATAAAAATACATTTAAACATAGTTATATCTCCATCATGTATATACTTAATAACATAATAAAAGTTTAATAATCTATATAATATATAAAAGTTGAATTGCACACCTAATTGATTGACATTTGGCAAATTCAATTGATGACATGTCCTCAATTTCATCCCAGGTGGCGAATTGATTGGTGGAAATAAATCATCAAAAAACATGTCATCATTTTCCAAAATTAAAGGTAATTAAATATATTTAATTATTTTATTAATATATTTATATCCTACCATTTATAAAATACTCTAAATATATCAACTTTCTTGGAAGCTCTAAACAAAATTTATTTTTTAATTTAATTTTATAATTAATTTAATTTGAATTTAGTTAAATTCAAGATAGTGTAGCTCAACTGGTTCCGGAGGTGGTAAGTTGGAGCAATATTCCCCTATTATAATTGCATGATTGGTGGTGTTACATAAATTTTGTATTTTAATTCGTAACCTTGGATTTATATTAAAATATATTGCAAAATAAATTATTTGATATTACACATTTTACATGAACATGACCAAAGAATACGTTTTTTTTTACGAATTTAATATTATATATTAATATTATATCTAAAAAAGAAAGAAACATGTTCGAATTTACTATATTGCGAAAATTGACACTATTTTTTTTTTTTTTTTGACATGTGTAGAGTAATGTACTTCCAATTATTTACCATATTCAAAAGTACTGTATGAATTTCATGTTATTATTTAAACAGTTAATTTTTCTTCACTGAATCCAGTGACAATAAATTTACAATTGATTTAACTTTTTAAAATTATATAGTAATTAAAATAATAATTTTATCATGATTATACTAATAAATTGAATAACATAAGTTAAGTTTAATTAATTGATAAAAAACGAATTGATTTTATATATTTCAAAATATAACAATGTTATTCTAAATCTTTGGTATTAAATTAGTTGATTCACTTTATTTAATTCCAAACATTACCAAATATCAATTGTTTTGTTTAAAATGTATAATGATTGTATATATTATATATTGTATTCCACTAAGAAGTATTTCATTATAACTATGATAAATATTTACTTGGTATAAGTAAATATCTAGACCAACTCCAACCCAAAAGTATCAAAATGAGTTTGCAAATATTTATGTGCTATTTAATATTTTATTTTGATATTTATCTAAATGTATTAGCTCCAATCATATGTATTAAATAGTTATTAATTAAATATAATTAAATTTATTTATATTTGTAATTGCCACATATTATTTTTCAAAATGGACACTAAGGTGGTTAAATTTATAACTCATATTTGATAATTTATTATGCATGATTGCATAATGTAGTTTTACATTCTGAAAGATGAAATATCAAAATACAACCATGATTTCATAACACTATTGGAATTAAAAATTACTATTTTTGCATATGAAAATGGTGGTTAATTAATGTTTTGATAGCTCATTTAATAACGCCACTCGAGGTGCTCTTGCCGTAAATAGTATATATTAACAAATACAATATCAATCGACAAATAAGTAGTTTCTACGATCCATTTTTAGTTACAAACTCAATAAGATATTTATATATTACATAAACGACTACAATTATATGAGAAATAATTGCATAATTTATGTGTGTGTCTTTTCAAATTGAGAAAGATTGATGCAATATTGTGGTTATGGATGGAAAAAATTATCAAATATTAAGAATCAATCATAGTATACCAACAAAATATTACCTATCAAATACCAACTTAATGGTTATCATTTCATTTGGCATGATATTGGTACCATATCGAACTTATATGAGATTTACTACAATCCTATAGTGTGGGTAAAGAAAGATATAGAAAACCTATTATTGGAAAAAATATGTTTAGCTACAAATATTCTGACTAATTTTTAAATTAAAATTTTAAACCATATGAAAATAAAAGTATTAATGTAGGGTATAATAGCGTAAATGATTATTAAATATTTTAACACTGTATATATCTCACTATATTTTGGTATTAGAATACATGAGTTCTTTTGTCTAATTTACAAGTTATGTATTTAAATTAGTGAAATATTCTTAAGTTTTCTATTTCCCTATCATATATAATAAGTTATATTTATTTTCTCAATTTCCATTTTTAAAATATTTGTAAAATGAAATTATTTATTGTATAATGTTTATAAGAATCTTTGTATCGATTTTATATCTCTATGTTTTTTTTAAATCACAATATTCGACTGATTTACACAAAAATCCAATTAATTTTTTTATTTTTCCATTTTTTATTTATATAAGCATTTTATAGTGACTTTTGTTTACTTGAAATTTGATCTATTTTCAATAACATCAGCCTTTATGTTAGTTTCTAACATATGGTCATACGTGTAAATAAGTTTAAGTTGTATGTAACAAGGATAGCTTATGAAAACCCCCTGAACTTAGGCTAAATGAAGAAAAGCACCCCCACAAATTCGTTATTACCAAAATTCCCCTGATGTTTGTTTCCGTCTTACATCGACCCCCTTATGGTATGATTTTTCAAGGAACTTTTTTTATTACGTAGAATATTCCCCGAAAAATGCTGATTATACCCTGCACACGCGACATTTCTTTATGATACATTTTAAATACAAAAATTACCCTCGTGAGGACTTTACAAGAAATCTTTATTCTTCTTCAATAACACTTTCACAAATTTTTATTATTACCATGACCACCCTGAGGGTAATTTTGGTATTTTAAAAGTACGATAAAAGAAATGTCACGTCTGCTAGGGTAGAATCCATATTTTTTGGGATATTACATGGAATAAAAAAGATTCCGTAAAAAATCACACCATAAGGGGGTCGTGTAAGATAGAAACAAACATCAAGGGAATTTTGGTAATCACCGATAAGTGGGGGTGTTTTCTAGAATTTAGCCTAAGTTCAGGAGGATTTTCATAATTTATCTTATTAACAACGATTATTGTTCTTTTACGTCGTAACGTTTATTTATACCCTTATAATATTTTAAATACTTTTAATGTCAGTTTGATAGTATAATTAAATATTAATTTCTAATATATTTAATATGTGTTTTTTGATGCTTCAGCTACCGCACATAAGAAATTTGATATAAAGATTCGAGATTGGATAGAATTGTTTTTTTTATACAAAATAATAGATCATTGCAAAAAAAAATGATGCAAGATCAGGATTTGTGATTAATATTAGCATTATAATTAATATTCTTTGAATTAGTATCGGTGTTAATACTAGAAATAGGGTTCGAATTGTAATAAGGATTAAGATAATATTATAATTAATATTAAGATTATGATTATGCTTAGTACGATACTTAGTGACATATATTAGTATTAGGATTATAATTAGCATTAGGATTGGGATTGGAATTATAATTAATATTAGAATTAGAATTAACATTAGTATTAGTATTAACATTATTAGTATTAGAATTATTAGGCTTATGATCAGTGTAAGGAATAGGATTATGATTTGGATTAGGATTAGAATTATGATTAGTGTTATGAATAGGATTAGGAATAGGATAAGGATTTGGATAATATTAGACTTACAATTATAATTAGCATAGCATAATAATTAGTATATCCAGATTAGCATTAGCATTAAAATTAGTATTAGCATTAACATATTAGTATTAATAATAATATTAATAATAGTATTAGTATTAATATCATTATTACTAATAGTAATATTATTAGTATTAGTATTAGTATTAGTATTCATATTAGTATTAGTATTAGTATTAGTAATAGTATTAGTATTAGTACAAATATTAGTATTAATATCACTATAAGTACCCGTATCAATATTAGTATCGGTATCGGTATCAGTATCAGTATCAGTATCAGTATTAGTATCAGTATGTGTATCATTAACATTAAAATTAGTTTTAACATTAATATTAGTATTAATAATAGCATTAGTATCCGTATTACTATTAATATTAGTACTAATATTAGTATTAATATCAGTATAAGTATCCGTATCAGTATTAGTATCGGTATCAGTACCAGTACCAGTATCAGTATAAGTATATGTATTTGTATCAGTATATATATCAGTATCGATATCAGTTTCAGTTTCAGTATCAGTATCAGTATCAGTATCAGTATTAATATTAGTATTAGTATTAGTATTAGTATTAGTATTAGTATTAGTATTAGTATTAGTATTAGTATTAGTATTAGTATTATTAGTATTAGTATTAGTATTAGGGTAAACTTCATTTTACCTACCTGAACTATACCCAACGTATAAAAAACCCCCCTATACTACACAATGTACCAAAACGGCCCTTCCGTTTAAAATCCGTTTTCTCTTGCTTACATGGCATGTTGACTTTTTACAATTATTACCTTTATTACAGCTGTTGTTTTTTTTTGACAAATTTACCCCTCTGTTTAATTATTTCTTCATGTGAATAATTACTTTAATGAAATTAAAAGAAAAACAGATTTAAGTATATAAAATTTGAGAGCCATATAAATGACGTCATTCACCTGCAAATAAACCAACATGTAAATGAATTGAAAATCCACAAATAAAACCAAAAATAAAATAAAATTTGTTACTATCGAAATTTAAGTTCGTGGAATTGAAGAAAATGTTTACAGATAACCCTTCTTGCATCGTTCACCTCTTGAAACCCCACTGCAAAAAGAAAAGAAAAAAGAAAAATTAAATGACAATCGCCCCGCCAGATTCGTTTTCCGGTCGTCAGCCGTTCGTAACGCAGCAACGAGGTTCGACTTCCAACAAAAAGCTGCTCGCACTCCGTTTCGACTGCTCCCCAGTATTCTGTTCGCTCACCGCCTCTTCCAACCGAATCTATGTGTGTGTGTGGGTGTGTGTGTGTGAAGAAAGGGTGAATTGCCAATGTTGAAATTAAATTTGGCAATTTTAAAAAGGCAATTGGTCCATGGAAAATATATATTTTTAATCGGAAGTAAGAGAAGTAAGAAATTGATGCAGTATACATATCCAACCCACCAAACTTCACATCAATTTCCACAGGTCCGGCGATGGAAAATAAAAAAATAAAAAAATAAACGAAAAAAATTACGGAGAAGAAAGATGCAGAAGGGAGGAAGAAGAAGATTTTGGGGGCAAAAGTGTAAAATCACGTTAAAACTAACGGTTTCCTATAAAAACTAGCGGTGTTAATTTTTTCCACATATTTAACGTTGACCAAGAAAATGGAGGGGTAGTTTTGGTACATTGTGTAATATAGGGGGATTTTTTATACGTTGGGTATAGTTCAGGTAGGTAAAATGAAGTTTACCCTTAGTATTATATTATTATTATTATCAACACCAATATCAGTATCAATATTAATATATGTATTAGTATGAGTATCAGTATGAGTATGAGTATCGATATTAATATGAGTGTTAGTATTAGTATTAGAATTAATAATAATATTAATATGAGTATCACTATGACTAGCAACATCAGTATCAGTATCAACATCAGTATCAGTATCACTATCAGTGTCAGTGTCAGTGTCAGTGTCAGTGTCAGTATCAGTATCAGTATCAGTATCAGTATCAGTATCAGTATCAGTATCAGTATTAATATTAGTATCAATATCAATATTAGTAGTATCAATAACAGTATCAATATGAGTATTAGTATCAATATCAGTAAGTATTAGTATTAGTATTGGTATTAGTATTAGTATTAGTATTAATATCAATATTAGTATCAATATTAGTATCAGAGTATCAGTATTAGCATCAGTATTGGTATCATTATTGGTAGTGGCGTATACATCTTTTCTCTTTGCAATATTTATAAATTGTGTTGTTGTTTGAGTAATGTGCATCACTAATTGAATATTGTTAGTGATAAATTTGCAGGTTATTTGAATATCTATTGTGTTAGTTCTCTGCTACTGTGTTTGTTGTTAAGTTAGTTATTTTGCACAAGATTCACATGGTGTAGTAGATTACATTCCATGAGATAGAGTTATACCATATGTTTTAAAAGATTTCACTTAATCTTCACATCGTGTTTGCGCCCTTCGCGTATTCTTCTTTGTAATATTTATTTGAATTTCATATGTTACAACTCTGAATTAAGAGATATTTTTTCTTTGATGTTCTTCCATTTTGTTTTACTTGAATTGGCATTGTTATAAAGAGATAATCGTTTAAATATTATTATTTCTCATTTTGAAACTGACCTCCGTGCAACGCACGGGTGAAGAACTAGTATACTCTAATCTTAATTATCAATTTACAATCAAATTGATAATTAAGGTTAGTTGAAATTGATGGGTTAATCAGAAATGTAGGGACACTTGGCACATCCCTATTAGTGGAAACCGACGCGCTAATTGAAATGATGAACAATTGAAATTTGCAAAAGGAAGCATTCAATCTCTTTGGGAACTTGGGCCTCACCAAAGCTCCACTCTCACACTCCTTTCTTGTAAAGCCATAATGTTGTACCTTATGCTCATCCGAATGTACATCCAATTTCTTACAATAAATAATTCAATAAAAGTTTATTATTTCCCACAATAGAAAGAAATGATTCCTTGAAACGAATAATCAAAGATATGATCAAGAAACAAAGTATGAATAATTTAAATATAGTGTGAATTACAACCACCCCTGAACTATAATAAAATTGCGAAAACCTCTCTCATGTTTGAGTAATTACAATAACACCGTTAACTATAATTTTTTTTACACATTAACTCTTGCGGTTTTAAATTTAGTGGAATCTTCTTGGTTATACGCAATACGATCACTTTTGTACCCATTTTATCCCATTCGAGCTTCACATTTTGAAGCAAGATGATCATCAGATGTGTATTTTGGCTTGTATATATCAGATTGTGGTGCATCAGAAACTGTATTTTTACACAAAACGAGTACAAACTAGAGCACATTCTACGAAATCTAGATGATTATGATGAATTTAACACCATAAGGATAAATGTGTAAGAAAATTCATAGTTGAGGGGGAGATGTAATATATATATATATACTAATGGTTTGACTGAAAAAAATCATGAGTCTATCTTCTTGGATGAAGATAATCTAATCAAGAAAATATAATTAACTAAGGACTAATTAAGGTTTGCATCTCCTTATCCAAAAACCTTCATTACTGCATCAAATTAAGATAAAAATAAAGAAAAATAATAATAATAAAATAAAATAAAGAAAGAGATTATATTTGTAACAGAAGGTTGTCGTTGAACGGTCAGAAACAGGCTGGCCGGTGACCAAAAAAAATATGGGAGGTAATAAACATTCCTCTATCCGGTTCTCTTTTTATCACGTGCCTTCCCATAAACCTATAGTTTGAATCTGACATATTCCATTTATTTATTTCATAAATAGTATATTATTTCACTGAATTGAATCACCAATCCCCAGAAAAGTTACAACTGAATTTTCAAAATTCCAAGTTCTATAAATATAAAATGAAATACCACTTCTGAACTTCAAACATGATTTTTTTGACCATTTTCAATTTCATTTTTGGCAAAACTTGACCGGAACTTAAAATTTGTAGCTCGTTGATTGGACGTCGTATGAGAAAGATATGCATGAATTAGTGGACAATTTCCCCAATTTTGATATTTGAGTTAATTAAAATTTAAAATGTAACTCATTCACATATAATTTTGTCATTCGACACGTAATACTAATTCAAATTGGACTAGAAGTCTAACTCAAAGAATTACAATTTTCGTGTTTTAAGTTTTGTCAAACTCAAACCAAAAAAATGGTCAAATCACGTTTAAAGTCGATACAGTATTAATAAAATAAAATTAAAACGACATTTAACATTTCAGATTAATATAACAATTTAATAGACAACTTGTCAAAAAAAAAAAACGTTGCTCAAATTTTTGAATCCAAATTTAGTGAGAGTGGGAAATATAGTGTGATATTTTAATTTTTATTTTAAAAATAAAAAAATAGTGTAATAATAGTTGAGTCACGAACATCGTCAAGTACCTACACAGAGAAAACCAACCAACCAACCACACCAAATATAGGCGGCAGCGCACACACCACACACACACACAGTGACAGTGAGCGTGGGGTGATTGTGGGGTTTGTCTATTGCTCCCATCATTAACTATACTCTCGTGGATTTCAGCGTTCCTTTTTTCATTTATTTATTCATTATTTTCAAACCTCGATCAAAAATAAATACTTGGATTGCAAGTTCTTCTACACTCTTCTTTCTCGAATCTCGATATTTGATGCGGGTGGAGTAATTTAAAGACAAGTTTTTACTGTTACATTTGTATGTTTGAATTCTTGAAACGGGTTCCTAATTATGATTATCGGTTTTAATTTTTTCAATTTTTTATTAATGCGCATAAGGTGTTTGTTGTTTTGCTCCAGAAAGCGGAGTGAGAAAAAAGGTCGAAGAATCCTAGGCTGTTTTTCTTTTCCTTTTCGGTACGTAAAAGACCAACACTTCCATTTTTTTCCGTTGTTTTTATTCTCTGTTCCGTTTTCGGGTTATTATAAAAGACCATCTTTTTATATATACATATATTTCTCAGACATACAGAAGAATCTGCTTTTGAGCATGCAAGAAGGAAGAGGAATTTACAAGTTACAGAGACCATGAAGAAGGTGAACAACAGCAACAATGGTGATGCAAATAATGGTCAACTGCCAAAGCAGAAAGAAAGGCATATTGTTTCTTGGTCTAAAGAGGTGAAATTTACAACTCTTTTTTTTTTTTTTTTTTTTTTTTTCTGTTCAGGCGATTGTTTATATAATCCAATTTATTAATCTGAAGGAGAAATGGGTTGTGTATGATAATTTACAGGAGGACGATATTCTACGGGAGCAGATTCGAGTACACGGGACTGAAAAGTAAAAAACAAAATAAAATAAAATTGATTCTTTGGTATTTGTTTGAAGGTTATTTTTGAAATGGCTGAGTTAAACTTATGAGTTTGAATTTTGTGATAGTTGGGCAATTATTGCCTCGAAATTCAAGGATAAAACGACAAGACAATGTCGAAGAAGGTTGGTGGACGTCAATTCTGAGTCACCATCCTCTGTTTTTTATCGATCCGACGAATCTTGAAACTATTTCTTTTATTTGATTTAAATTTTAAATTAAACTGTTGTTCTTATTCAGATGGTTCACTTATTTGAATTCCGATTTCAAGAAAGGTGGATGGTCGCCCGAGGAAGATATGCTCTTATGTGAGGTATATATCAGATATTTCCAGCTCCTCGGTTTTTTTTGTTCCTACTCTTTTCGATTTTGCAAAAAAAGGGTATACTTTACGACATTTTCGTAAATTCCCACATTTTTTTAAGTCGAATAGAAATTTGAATTTCATTGCAGGCACAGAAGGTATTTGGAAACCGATGGACTGAGATTGCAAAGGTGGTTTCGGGCAGGTAAAAAAATTCAAACATTGCCCAAAAATATATGTTTGTTAAATAAAGTTTTAAGGTTGTTTGTAATAAACCAATCCGTTTCTTGTCTTTGCCAGAACCGATAATGCAGTGAAGAATCGTTTCACCACTCTGTGCAAGAAGAGAGCGAAAAAAGAAGCATTAGCAAAAGAAAACACCACCGCTTCTTTCATCAACTTAAACAACAAAAGGGTAATTTTCCGTAATAATGCGCTGACCTCCGAAAATGCTCCGACTCTTAAAAAGACAAGGTACATTAAAATTTAATTTAGTTTTGTCATATAATTTTTTTTTCTGTTTAATGATATAATATATATTGATTTAATCAGGACAACGTTTCTTGGGAAAGACGATCCGAAGATGCTTGCGTTAATCCAGCAAGAAGAATTGCTTAGTTCGCTTGCAATAAAAGTTAATACAGAGCAAACAGAGCAGAGCCTTGAAAATGCTTGGATTGTTCTTCAAGATTTTCTCAAAGAAAACGAAGAAGTCGATCTTCTTCCGATAAAAAATTCAGACATTGATTTTAATGTGGAGAAATTTAAAGAGTTAGTGGAGGATTTAAGAAGCTGCGACGAAGGCAGTAGATCTTCGTGGAGGTAACTACTACTAACTAAGAGGGTCGATTAAGTCTTTAACTATAGTTGTGTTTCGTATGCCGATTATTTTAACCTCGGTTGATTGTGTAGGGAGTCCTCCTCAGCTAGCTCTGAATACAGTACGGGGTCAACTCTGTTATCGAATGCACCTTGCGATATAACGGAAGAATGCGAATTACAATCCGGTCAATATTTTCTTGCAGAGGAAAACGAAGGTACTAATGATCTGTTTGCCAAATCTCCTCATTTTAAAATCGATGAACCAAATAGAGCCTAATTGTACCGAGCTGACGATGTTTCTAAATTTGAATCCAGCGAATATCGTGCTGACATGTGGCGGCGACATGGGCGGTGATAGAGAAGACATGTTTGAATATTCGAGCACGGAATTCTGTTCCCCTGTTCACGTGACTCCGTTGTTTAGATCATTGGCAGCTTCCATTCCCAGCCCAAAGTTTTCAGAAAGTGTAAGATTAATATAGTATCACTATATATACATATATATGTATACACACACGTATAGATACAGACCTTTTAATTGATGAATTATTTTGCAGGAAAAGCATTTCTTGATGAAAACTTTAGGAATGGACTGCCCCTCACAGAATCCACCATGCAAGAGGTCCCTTCTCCATTGTCTATAATTCCCAAATTTTAAGAATTATTTTTTGTGCAGATTTCAAAATCATCGTCAGCATCCATCTGGAGTTTTTGTGGATTGTAGAGAAATTTTTTTATTATTTTTTTTTTAATTTTAAATCGGCCTGAGTTTTTACAAATAGGCCCTCGAAGAAGTGCGTTTGCTTTATATGGGGTGCTGGGGAGCATTCTGGTTTTTTTTCTCGTTTCGTTTCTGAAGTGGTTTTCGTATGTTGCGTCATTCTTTTTTGTTTTGATCATGGAACTAGGATTTGGCGATCGGTTGTTCCAAATTGTTTTTTTTTTTATCTTTGGCTAGATAAGCCTACAGTACAGACAGAAGTTTCGATAATTATACGGTGGCAACTCGCCATGATTACGTTTTAAGGAGAATTTAGAGAGAGATTGAGCAGAAGAGGGTCAATTCGACACCTCTTTTCGTACATTTTGGTGTGCAGAGTACAATGTTATGTAAAATTTCATGGTGTTCTAATTCTTTTTCTTCTTTATTTCATTTCCATCCATGTTTGTTTTCCAGACAACATGATGTAGAAAATTCGATTAATGGCATCGATTGATGTTACCTTAATATGTGGCCAATATTGTCACGTGTGTTAAAAACTCGTTTTTTTTTTTCAGACAGCATGATGTAGAAAATTCGAATCCCTTTGGGCGTGTGCGTTGCATTGTATGTCATATTATAAGGCCAATCCAATTTATTAAAAAAAATTAAAAAAAGATAGTTAGAAGTAAAATTAGATTAATAAACAATCCATAAAGCTAGCTAAATAAAAGAATTTTGAGTAAAACTAACATATATGTTGGGAGAAAAATAAGATCATGCTCTATTCTCAAATTAATTAAAATAATAAAATCAACTTTTAATAAATATTTATTTGCTTGAACTTGTCCTTTTTACTTGATCACTTCTTTTTTATTTGTTTCGATATAAATAAATTGTAAAAAAAATATATTTTTAATTAGAAAATTGGTATACACAAATTGAATCAATATCCGACTAATTTAAGTTGACTTTATTAATTAGTTAGCTAAAACCCTAATCTTGATATTATAAACAGAGCAAAATAACAAATACTTTCTTTCTCTTGTTGTACCTGTATCAGTTATTATAACTAAATTCACCAACTCAACAATTAATTAAAAAAAAAATAATAATAAAAAAAATCCTATATATATATTAATTTCTACGTACTTCATCATCACTTTGCTCTGAAGATTTTCTTTCATTCATCTCCAATTCTCTCTCTCTCTCTCTAGCTCTCTCTTCTCTCTCTCTAAAAAACTTGCTCCGATCATTGAAAATGGCATATCCCATCAATCTCTGCAGCAAATCATTGATGTTGACTATGCACGACACCGAAAAAACCCCACGCCCCGACCCGCTGCCGTCGTCCCACCATTTTATTATCGTCCACATCAAACTCGCATTCAAATCCGTCCGCTTCAACTGGATCAATCGCCCCAATTGCTTGGTGCCTGAGTTCATCGACCGAGTCGACAGTGAACTCATCCGGAACTCAGTCTCCTTCAACCACCGCCAGTTCAAGAACCTAGATAGAGTACGTCGCACCATCGCCCCCCAAATCGCAGCTTGGCCACTCACTCCCGAGGAGCGTCACGAGTTGGCCGTAATCATTGTCGCTAAATCGTCGCCCGTCGTCGCATCCCTCCTCCCACTCCATACTGCAGAGCCGGTCCTGAGGGGAAGCCAGAGATGCCATCGCTTAGGGCCCCATTTTAATGTGGGCCCCAAAATTAAATAAAAGAAAGCCTAATATATATATAGATAATTATTTTTTTAATAGAAAAGAATATTGCAAACAAAAATTTATAAGATCAGGGCCTCGATTTTTTATCTCGCCTAGGGCCCTGGAAACCCTAGGGCCGGCTCTGCCATACTGAGCGCGTTCACATCAGCTTCCTTGTCGTCGAGAACCACCGCCACACTTCCAACCATGATCCGCCGCTGCTGACGGCGGCGTCGGCGCTGCTGCGCTCCGTTTACCAGATTTATCCTTGTCCCCGCTCTGCTGTTACGTTCTACGAGGATCGCAATCAATTTGGCGATATTCGTCTTCCAGAATTCATTCTTGATTAGATATTCTTGATTTAGGATTTCTATATTCATGCAAGTTTAATTGTGGTGATATGCTTTATTTCTTCAACTTGTGTTCATGCATGCATGTATGAATTTCATCACGTTAATACGAACTTTTTTCCGTTACTAAATCGCGTTATTGTCGAAATTGTATTGACAAATCGTTTTAATTTGATCGAGCCAATTTCGTCGAATTAAGGAGTTCAAATTTACAACTCAATTAGTTCGTCAACTTCATCTTCTTCTTGAAATCTTTCGACAGGAAATACTCCGTTTCATGCGAAGTCGTCTATCACCGTCGATTGCCGGCAATTATTCTGCCCCGAAAAGGCGTAATATAAATAAAAATAAAAATAATAGTTAGGTTAAAAGTTCAAATGGATTTTCGTATTACGTCGTTTTTAATTTTGGAACAATTTTTTTCTCATTTAGATTTTCTAAATTTGGATTAAAAAAAAAAAGAAAATTACATATCAGTTATCAGTATACATGAAATTTTCAAATATTTAACATAATAGTGTATTTAAAATTTTGATTTTCCAAAATATGTATTTATAATATTAAAATTATTATATATTTATATAATTTATTTTGTATTTAATATTATTAAATATATTCCTAAATTACACGCGGTTAACTAGTTAAAAAAAGGAAGAATTAAACCCTACATTAGATGTGATGTTACTCATAAAAAAAAACCCTAAATTAGATGTTACTAAAAAAAAAAAAACCCTAAATTAGTAAATATGATGAAGAAGGATTATGATTGTACTAAACTAAGGAGTAATTAATTAATTAACAAGTAACCACAATCTTATAAATATTAAATACTACTAGATCTCCCCTACCTTCCTTTCTTCACTACTTTTTCTCTCTAGATCTCTCTCTCTCTCTCTAACATGGAATATTCCTGCAAAAAATCATTGTACTTAGTTATGCGTGGGTTCGAGAAAATCCCAAGGCGGCGCAGCTTCTCCTCCTCGACATCATCACAAATCATGGCCGTCAATTTCAAATTCGCATTCGCATCTTCTTTCCACGATTGGATTCTTCGTTCCAGGGGCGGACCCAGGGGGTTCTCTTGGGGGCTGAAGTATAGGGGTAATTTAAGGGAGGAATTTTTTTTTTGTTTTTGAGGACTAAAGTGTACAAAATAAAAGTTCGGGAGCGAAAGGA
>NW_012192832.1:0-12871 GCF_000504015.1 Erythranthe guttata
TCCCCCGTTTCTCAAAATGTTCTACCTTATTGTTCTGTTATTCGGTCAGTTCAGAATTTCCCTCGGTATACATGTCGTCTCAATCATCAGAGTTGGCTGAACAGGACGCTCTCCTCGTCGTCTTGAAAATGACGACGGGGGCTTTAACACCACCGTGTCTTCTTCCGAGGTGATGCCTCTGGCTCCATTCCTCGGGAAAGGCCCTCAAGTTTCCTCTTGGGGGAATACCCGAGACCAGATCAATTAGGGCTTGTCTTTTGAGGGACCTCAAGTTCCCCTTGGCGATGACTCTCAAAGCCCCACCGAGATGAGGGAACCAATCAATGGGGACCTGGTGGAGAGCAATGGGGACCGAGCACCCTTGTCGAGATAGATCTTGTTAACCTAGTTAACGATATAGAACTTCCTACCAATATAGAGCTAGTTGTTCCCTCTTATTCTGACCGACCTCGTATTCATCCCTCTGGCTTTAGCACTTGGTTCTTTGAGCAATTTTATTTCGGTCTCTCCTTCCCAGTTTACTCTTGGTTTTCCGAGATAGTCTGATACGAACCCTGTAAAACTTGATACGAGACCCAATACCTTACACGGAATCAAGATCGAAGACATCCCAAAACAAAGATTCAAGTTTGGCGGTAGTACGAAATAATGACCCCATAGCTATAAAGAGCTAGAAACCATTATTATCAAGGTGGAATATTGACCCCGTGGTTATAAAGAACCATAAACCAATATTATGGCGCTAAGAAAATTACAAGAATCCACTTGTAAAATCCCAAAGAATGCTGTAGAACAGCGAAGGAGAATTAACTCTCAAAATACTCAAATATTCATTAAAATTCGTCACATAAAATAAGCCAAATTGGCAACCAATTTATAAGATCTAAAAAGACTCCCTTTTCACAAGGAAAGAGACTCTTACCTAATCTATAATAAGGAAACTTATAAATAAGCAAATCCTAACCATAAAAACTCTAAAATAATAAAAACATAATAAATCCTAAATTAAAAACGTGCATACATAAATCAAATAACTTGATCTTCTAGTCGACTTCCCGATTACCCTTCTAAACTCGCGCTGTGCACGTGCATGCACTCAAAGCTCTATTCTTCCATCTTCCACTCCGGATCTCTCTCTGCCCAAAGCACAAAAGTTGTAGATCCTTCTATTTTCTTTCCATAACATTTCGAATCGCCTTAAATGGACTTCAAATGAGAGAGTTGTAAGCCGAATGGTAAACTCTGCCAGAGTCATACGTGACTTTCGGGATGCATGAAATTCGACTTTTCCAACGAATTTCCTTTTTCTTTTCTTCCAATTCCAAACCATTGACATATCAAACTTTCGATTCAAGCCTTTCTTCTCCAAGAAAAACTTGAATAGCCTCTTTAAACTCGTACGCTTGCGCTTCTTCCAATTTTTCATCTTTGAGCTTGTGTGGATCGTATCATACTCCCCATCTTTAAAAGGATTCGTCCTCGAATCCGGACAAATATCAGAAGGAGTACAAACAAAATCGATATCTCCCTTCGGTAGCCAACTTACACATCTTGGCACCACACCGCCGAACACACCATTTAGTAGCCATTGAAGTGGATATGAACGTGAGTATTTTGTAGCTTGGAGTTCCAATGAATCAAACTTCTCGACATTAACTTCGATGCATGGTTGGATCATATCATTCTCCACCTCTTCAAAATGATTCGTCCTTGAATCCGAACCTTCAATTTCTTCTTCAAGTGGTGGCGCGGTTTTGCACTTTTCATCCTCCTTGGGCTGCAACTCAAAAATATCGTCTTGCATCCCTTCAATTTTTACACCAATTCTTTCCACGATGTCTAGAACATTTTCCTCCATGGGAATTTCAATGTTATATTTCCTCTAAGGTGGTGACACGTAAATAATCTTTTTCTCCTTTGTAGACTCATCCTCAATGTTGGACCACAAGTTCACGAATTGCTTGCTGGGACACTCTCCCCTCTTAGTCTTGAATTGCTGCTCGGTTTTTGATTTCTCTCTTTTAGGCTTTTGTAACGATTCTCTCACCATGCTCGCTGGAGAACTCCTTTGCGAATCCCACCTCGGCGAACTCTGTTCTTCTGACTTAGTAACTTACCTCAAGCTTTGCATCTTCAATTGCCTATAATAATGGGCAGGAACGAACCTCTTTCTCATAACTGTCTTCATGGACTCCCAGTCATCAATTGGTTGTTCACCACAACGCCGCCTAGTTAAGACAAATTGGTCCCACCAACTAATTGCATAGTCAATGAATGCTTCGACGACGAGCTTCACTTTCTTCTTTTCTGAATAGTAATCACAATCAAATACGTGTTCAACCTTTCTTTCCCATTGAATGTACGCCTCAGGGTCACTCTTAACTTGAAAAGATGGTATCGTCAATTTCATTGAGCTAAGGTTTCGATCTATGCCAGCTCTTTCTCGACCAAAATATCCTCGACTCGAAGTTTCCAATCTGGACCCTCGTCCCATACTCTCCCTTCTTGATTTTGTAGCGTTCACACCAAAATTTGCATCCGATCTACCTCTTTATCAGGATAAGGTATAACTGGTTGGTGAACATCACGTCGTACATATGGCCCTCGAACATTTTGATCTTTGCGTAGTTCCTTTAGTTGGGTAACAATTCCTTCCATCCGATCTTGGATTTCTTGGAAGTGTTTTTCCATTGACGATATCCTACGCTGCTCAATTCTTTCTCCTGTATAACCGGCCTTCTCGGACATGATCAAAGCAATATTTTTTTTGTTTTTTTTTGGACACTAACAAACTCTAAATTAGACTTTACGAAGCTTCAAACAAAAACAAATTTCGATTTTTTTTTAATTTCTTTTTTACGAAAACTCTAGACAAAACCTAAATTAGACTTACGAAGCTTCAAACAAAAATAAATTTTGAATTTGTTTTTTTTTGGTTTATGGAATCTAAATAAACAAACAGAAAGAGTAGAAGACTCGACAACAATAGAAACGAAAATTAAAAACAAAAATGAAGACACGAAAAAAGGACTGACTCAACAATCAAGGTAAATGATAGGCGAAACCTGTTTTGAATGTTGGCTCTGATACCAACTGATACGAACCCCGTAGAACTTGTTACGAGACCCAATACCCTACACGGAAGCAAGATCGAAGACACCCAAAAACAAAGATTCAAGTTTGGCGGAAGCACGGAATAATGACCCCATAGCTATAAAGAGCTAGAATCCATTATTATCAAGGTGGAATATTGACCCCGTGGTTATACAGAACCAGAAACCAATATCATGGCGCTAACAAAATTACAAAAATTCACTTGTAAAATCCCGAAAAATGCTAACCAGAAACCAATATTATGGAGCTAAGAAAATTACAAGAATCCACTTGTAAAATCCCGAAGAATGTTGTATAACAGCGAAGGAGAATTAACTCTCAAAATACTCAAATATTCATTAAAATTCGTCCCATAAAATAAGCCAAATTGACAACCTGTTTATAAGATCTAAAAAGACTCATTTTTTCACAAGAAAATGGACTCCTACCTAATCTATGATAAGGAAACTTATAAATAAGCAAATCTTAACCATAAAAAACTCTAAAATAATAAAAACATAATAAATCCTAAATTAAAAACGTGCATAAGTAAATTAAATAACTTGATCTTCTAGTCGACTTCCTGATTACCCTTCTAAACTCGCGTAGACATTTGGTTGTGCACGTGCATGCACTCAAAGCTCGATTTCTGCCGTCTTCCACTCCGAATCTCTCTCTGCCTAAAACACGAAAGTTGTAGATCCTTCTGTTGTCTTTCCCTAACAGTTTGAATCACCTTAAATGGACTTCAAATGAGAGGGTTATAAGCCGAATGGTAAACTCTGCCAGAGTCATACGTGACTTTCGGGATGCATGAAATTCGACTTGTCCAACGAATTTCATTTTTCTTTTCTTCCAATTCCAAGCCATTGACATATCAAACTTTCGATTCAAGCCTTTCTTCTCCAAGGAAAACTTGAATAACCTCTTTAAACTCGTACGCTTGCGCTTCTTCCAATTTTTCATCTTTGAGCTTGTGTGGATCGTATCATAGCCCAAACATGAAGTGTCTTTGAACCAATTCAATCTTCATGCCATAGTAGTGATGACGGGCTTCCGTATTTTGTGTGTTGGGCTGGGATAATTCCTACCCCAGCTCGTCCTAGGAGTGTTATGGTACTAAAAAATTCTAGTCCTTCTGATGTCTCGATTTGTGTCCGTCCTAATTACAAAGTTTTAATGCCTCCAAATAAAACCGAAGGGTGGAAGGTTCACTATTTCTTTGCCAATGATACACACTATCTTCGTCCCTCGGCCATATCGTTGCCCGAAAAGAAAAAAAGGGTAAACCTCTTCCCATTGATGATTAGGTGTTAAAAATGATAGCTCACTTTCAGCCGAGCTATGGTATGCTTGACGTACTCACAAAGTTTCTTCCCATCCAGCGGCACTTTTATTTTGATGATAACGAGACCTATCCCATAACTCATGTCGCTCTACGTGTGTATTTATACATGCATCTTCACCTTTTGTGTGTGTGTGTATATATATATATATATATATATATATATATATATATATATATATATATATATATATATATATATATATATATATATATATATATATATATATATATATATATATATATATATATATATATATATATTGTCTTTGGTTTGTGATTGTGAAAATACATAAGCACGTAAATAGCAATAATAGAGAGAGGAGAAAGAGATAACAAAAATGAAGAACAAGAGAGACAAACATAGAGAAATAATTGTGGGTGTTTAGGGGAGGGAAGAATCTCATTTATATAGGTGTAATCCACCGGAAGTTACAAAGGAATTACATAGGAATTACAACCACTACAAAGTGTGGGGATAATGGGTATTGGGAAGTTGAGCTATAGTGGAATGTGGAGGTTACAACCTCTCATGTGTTAGGATATGACGACCCATTTTTCCATATAATTTACAACACTCCCCCTTGGAGATTGATAAGTGTTCGTTTTGCACGACTTTTATTTATCGAATCTTCGTTTTTTGGTCTTCATTTGTCCGAGTTTTCGGCATTATTTCTATATATTATGTTCTTTTTGTTTTATGTTATTTTTAGGTAAAGATAAGCTATTTTTGCCGATTCGAATCGATTTTGGAAGCGAAGTCGAGAATCAAACCAAACACGTGCAGTAGTGCATTCTAGCGGGTTGTGGCATTGTTTGTTATTTCAAGCATAACTTACGCATACGACCTTCGATTCTGTTGATTCACGTGGATTGAGAAAGACAACTTCAAGGGATACAACTTTTGTGAAATGAATATTTGTCAAATTCACGTTGAAAATGGTAAAATAAAATGCTTGAAGTTGATGCAGAGGCCAGATCACGATCCAGCACCACGTATCGCGAACTGGTGGCAAATTCCATTATGCACACAAAAGAAGCCCAGATTGCGATCCGAAACTCCTGGCTCGCAATCTGGGAAGGCGGTGCACAGTTTTCGAGGCTGCCAGGTCGCGATCCAAATCGCGATCTGGGCACATAAATCGAGTCCAAATATTTTTCTTTGTTTTCTTACTATAAATAAAAGGTCTATTTGTTATTTTTCAATCTCTTGACTTCTTTTTCGGTTTTTCTTCGACTTTTTTCGGTTTTCGATAGTTCTTCGCGGGAAGCTTTGACGAGGGTTTCGACTCGGGTTTTTCATCAGCTTTTTCTTTATGTTTAGTTTATGATTTTTCGTGTTCTTCATTTTGATGCTATGTTTGTAATGAACTGAGCATTTTCTTGTAGGAAAATGAAACCTTTTATATATTGATTTTGATTTCCAGATCTGTGATCTATTTGTCGTTCTTTGATTACGTTCATGTTTTCTTATATTAAATGCTTTCAATTGTTTGGCCAACAGTTCAATTGATTGTAAATGGGAATGAACTCGAGAGAGGATTTCTTGTTTGAATTTAGTAAAATGTAGCTCGGGTTGTGGAAATAGAGACGTGATGCACCTCGGGTAGCCCTTAAGGACTTGACCTAAATGTTGTCTAAATATCAGGTTCTGAACGGAGATGTCGGACTTGTGGGTAGACTCTAACTACACTGGAGACGGGTGTTAGGGTATTTTAATGTCTGGGTTAGAGAATATAAAATTGACATTAGATTCGGATTTGTAGATTTTATCGATTGTGCACTTGAGGATTTTACCCTCGAAACCATCACACGTCGAAATTCCTCGCTTGTCCTGGCGGACAATTGTTTTTATTTATTGTTTCTATTTAGCTTCATTTCTCCCATTCTTTCGTCTGTCTAGATAGAGTTTAGGATAGTATAACTATGGTGCTTGGTAAATTTAGGAACTTAATTCCCTGTGGATCGATATCTGGAATTCACTATTCTACAAAACGCGGCATTGTACACTTGTTGTTATTTATACGTAGGTTTAAGGCGCATCATGGATTCCTATCAAAACACTACTGTATTTTTCATGTTGCCTCGTTAAAACCTTCCGAGTAATAAAAACCTAGTGGAAAAAAACAACATCGGTTAGGAAAAAGAGTACAACACACAATATTTCCAATCAGCATGTGTTGCATCGTTAAAACATTGGCGAGTAATGAAAACCACGTAAGAAAAATAAACCTCACACGAAGGAAAAAAAAAACAACAGGGAACTCGGGTATCTTCTGGTTACTGATTACCTACACGGTACTCTCCCTGATATGTACAAGAGAGTGAGCCCCCGGAGATATCCTTAACATGTTTTCAAAAGTTTACTGTAGGCAAAACTTAGTCTAAACGTTGGAGTAGTTATCTCGAATTTTGATCTCATGGATCATTATTTGTTTAAGCTATTCTTGTTGCCGATTGAAGAAAACTTTAAAGTTATGTACTTGGAGTTGTCACATCTAATGAAGCCCATCTACATTTGCTCAATGCATATTGTATTACAGTAAAATTCAATCCCGTAGGATCTTCTGTTTTAGTCAATTCACATGAATCTCAAACATGCTTTATCATGGTTTCAGGCCATATGCATTCACTCACTATCTTGTGAAGCAAACATCATGCATGATTTGACCTAGTGACAACTAAGGTACTTTTCAGATAACCCGAAGACATAACTATTTTCCCAATACTAAACCACAGATTGAGAAAGAGCTTTGTGTGGATATGACTTCTGGTCAATGCCAATATAAACCGCAAGCTTCACATCATTTAGTGATGCATACGACGTGTTGGTAAGGTTAGCTAAGTCTACCTAATAAATTGACCGAAAATGCTAAATCATATTGAGTACGTGGAGTTAAGTATAATAATGCATATATTGCATTTACATACGACACTTCTGGTGCTAACACTTCCTCGTCCTCCTTGGGACGGAATGAATTATTGGACATATTCCACTGGCGAACTCCCATAGGTATTACAATATAATTTTTCTTTATCCATAACTCTTCTGGATATAATTCGATTGATGTACAAAAATCTAATTGACATGATAAATTTTAAGTTGGTAGAGACAACAAATTAGTCTTATTTATATTTTTGATCTTGAACGCAAATTTTCTACAATTGAGTTTTTCTTACTTGACTTCTTCAGGAGTCCAAATCAAGTTCATGTCCTTAGCATAAATTGTAATAATATGAACAATCAAAACAAATTAGTGTTCACGTGTTCTCTTTCGGAGCAATTATTCACTTACGCGATTATCATATATTCTTTCGGAATATTTCAAGCCATAACTTAAGTGAACGTCTCAGCTCAACTAAATTTATGTTCCATGGTCTGGAACTAACTGTCTTGGGAAAACATAGTCCTTCAGGAACTTTCATATAAATATATGTATATAGATCCCTGTAAGATACTTTGCGACCACGTATTTAATTGCATTCATCACGAGAGAGCATACTTCTTTAAAGTCAATCTCAGCTTGCTGGGGAAATCCTTGAACTATGAGATGAGTCTTCGAGCTCCTATCATTGTACTATAAGATGAGTCTTCTGGCTCCCAATCTCGTTTGAGCTATGAGATGAGTCTTCTTGTTCCCAATATCTTTTAAGCTATGAGATGAATCTTTTGGTTACCAATCTCATTTAGTTTATTGAGCTATGCGATGAGTCTCTTGACTGAGTCTTTTGGTACCCAATCTCATTTCATTCCTTGAGGTATGAGATGAGTTTTCTAGCTCGCAATCTCATTTTTGTTTTATTTGTGATTACTCACTTATATCCTACGTATGGGTGAGTAAATTTGGAACAACTTTTTTTCATTCCGACTTATGAAATTCCGATTTTCGAGTTTTTTGGATTGGAATTAGAATTGGAATTATATAAAATAAATTTGGAATTTCCGATCCGAATTAATTCCGAAAAAATCCGATTTTTTCCCGGTAAACACACCTATATATATATATATATATATATATATATATATATATATATATATATATATATATATATATATATATATATATCATATAATACTTATTTTTCCAAAAAATACACATATAAGTTTTGTTTTAGGAGTTGACATAATGAATTGTTGTTAGAAATTTTATTGGATATTATGATGTGTTTATTTTTATTTATTTTGTTGAATTGAAATTTAGTCGTTATTAGGTTTACTTTTATCGACGTCGATGTTTTTATTTTTGAAAAATTATGAACATTTTAGAAAATTTCGGCTAAGTTTTGAAATTTTAAAGCTTATGTGATTTTCGATAATTTTCCGAAATTCTAAAATTTCCGGGCCTTTTGGAATTGGAATTAATTTTTGTTGGGATTGGGCACGTGTACGCAGCGGAAAACAAAAATTTATATTTTATTTATATTAACTAATTTATATAAACAAATACGTACACATTAATAACAATTAATTGCATACCTTTTCGCTTCCAATCACCGAGAAACATGCTCGCATATATATTTAATTTAAATAACATAAATTAAATAATCATAGCATGCTCGCGAAATTAAATCAAATAACAAACATGCTCAACGAACGATTCACATAAACACATAATCGAACCTTTAGATTCATGTGATTCAATAATCAATTAACACACATTAATCTCAATTAATATAAATTAATTAATATGTGTATGTTAATTAGGGAAAACGAGATGTTACCCTTGAAGCGTGAATCGAACGAACACTCGAGAAGATGGCTAGCTGCTCTTCCCACTTCTACTGATCCAACTTCTTTTCTGATCTAAAATTACAGGCCTGCTCCGACTTTAATATCTTGATGACTATAGACAGTATGCATGATTCCTTTTGGCAGATTGTATATCCATAAGTTTTGAAATTTCTGTCAAAATATCTCGTCAATCCGATTACCATTTGATTTATGGCGAATTTGCTCACTGGACTGCGCATAAAATTCGAGAGTAGTTTTTCAGAATTGCCTTCTGACATCACCGGCTTGTGGTGGCGCATCGAGACGACCCTGGTGGCGGCATTGGCGGCAGAAGAACCTTCCTCCTCTTAGATCGACCTCGTTTATTCAATCCACTATCCACGGAGCACTAGATACATGATAGGCTAAGTACAACGAAGAAGAACTAGGGGAAAAAGACGATGCCGATGTGGCGGCGACTGGCGACTGGTGGCGGAGGTAGGGTTTCAGGTGCAAGGTGGTCGTCTGATGGAGAGAGAGAAACTAGGGTTTCATTCTTATGTTTCCTTGTTTTTTTGTGTGTCTTTCACGAGACATATAAATCCTATTCATATGCTCCTTGTGAAAAACCCTTACAGACCTTAAGTTGGGCTAGGCCCAACAACTTAAGTCCACTCTCTATCTTGGCTCGTTTCTAACAAACGAATGCTCACAAAAATATAACAATTGTATTTTGACAACGAGCACATATTCTCGTCGATACGAATACCACTTTGCATTTTACCAATTTCAGAAATTAGAAACCCTAATTTAGGACTTGCCAAATCGGGAAACTTCCCAATATAAAAAGTTCACTAAATTTCCGTCGGATTATTTTCCTCTATATATTTTCATCCGTAATTAACAATTATGAATGTTGGACTCAATCATATTGACTTCCAATTACACTAAGATTAACTAATTAGTCTTAGGTCGTTGCATTAAGGATCTCAAATACACGAGCAGACCCTCGATGGTTCAGATATAAGCTAGACGTGGGCCCACAACCCATTGTGGTTTAAACTCGTCCCTAGAGTTATAATTAAGTTGAAGCTAGTTTCAACTTAACTACCCAACAAATCAAGATTGTCGTCTAACAATTACGCGTCATGATTCCCTAGATACAAATGAAGTGCCTGCAAGAACCATGTGATATAGATAACGTACAGTACGATCCCTTCGATACATATATCCCGATTGAACTAGAGGCATTAGTTCATCGAGACCTCTTTATGAATTCAATAACTGTGTGGACATTCTTGATTATATAATCTGTTTCGTGTTTGACTTAGAGAAACAAATTTCTCTAATCACGACACTTTTATTTGTGGCCACAGACTTCGTGGATTGTAAATCGTAAGAACACACATGATATCCATGAATTATCAAGCGATCGAATTCCCTACTACAATGCACATACCTCCCACTAGATTTCGGACTGCACGAATACTGGCCTTTGGGGCGGTCCTCGGTGGAACTTAGGGACATGTCACGATACAGCTGGTCCTCTACTGAAGTCACGATGATCTGGGTCTTAAGGATTAATGGTGTACAACTATATCATACAAACCTCTACTCGATTATTGGGAACCACTTAGAAATTTCTAGGATGAGGGAGTTCAGTGAACTCATCAACTTATGAACACCTACTTATGTATGCCGATGCCACAACACCATTGCCTCATGAGACGCAGTACACATACACTAAGTGCTAGTCTCGAATGGAAAAAGCTGATATCCTCACTAATGGCGTAACCCGTTGACTAGGAACTATGTTTAAAAGTCACTATACTCAAATAAATAATCTCACGATTCAACTAGATCTATTTATAGTAATTAAGTAACTGTAAGGACTACATCTATGTTTATGCAAGGGACAAAGATATAGAATGCCAAAGAGGGTTTTTATCATTAATACGGAATAGATTATTTATGAGTAGCGTGAGAAAACAAAATAATTACTTGGTTCTTCGGTCACCTACTCTAACAATTTTTAGATTCCGAAAATTTTGGACTTGGAATTGGAATTGATTTTGTACTTCCCGAAAATTTTTGGAAATTTTTCGAAAAGGCGAATTCTGATCCGATCCGACCCATCCGACTTTTGCCCCTAATCCCATGGATGAAATTCAAGGAGGTGTAGAAACTACTGGCCTCTATACTCTTTATTTTATCAATGAATCAAATTCAGCTCGGATTGCTTTATCTTATTCCGGCCCATCATATATCCCTTTGTTTACACTTATCAATTGATTGAGGTTTTATATTATAACTCGATAACAATATATGTAGCTACTTGGTAAGTAAATATGTCATCGATGAACATTTCAACCCGATACCATATCTCATTCATGCATGAATAACTAACCGAGATTTTTCTATTCTCGGGAATGTATATTAATATTGAGGCGCCCCCGACTTCGTCTCCCAGACGAATCCATATTCTGGAATTATTTTATGAGATGGATCAGGTGGGATCCCATTGGTACTAGTGCTAACTGGATTTAATTGTTGGGCATTCATTGTTTTCCGGAGATGAGAATCCTTTGATCCCAATACTCTCCCCCTCTTCAGGGCAGGGAGGCAAGATTGGTTACCAAGGATTGATGGTCTACCCATATTTTATCTTTCTAGGACATCTATCATTGCAGATTTATTTGAGATCTTGTCACTTTTTCAAACCAGAGAATGAGTCTGACATTATTCGTCACTTTTTCAAACCAGAGAATGAGTCTGACATATATTGGATTTATTTTCTTCAATGGTTCCAACATAATAATCATTAGCTCAAATATTTTTTAAAGTTCAACAATGTTCTACTGGAACGTGGAGGAAAAAGATCTACTTTAATGGAAAAAGTTGTGTCATGTGATAACATAATGTGGACATTACCATAACCATCTATCAAAACTACATCGGCTCATTTAGTTATCAAAGAGGTCTTTACTACTACTAGACATAAAATTAATAAAATACAATTTATCTCGTAAGTCCCCAAGGTGGAGTGCGGCTTTGTGAACCTGGATCTACCTCTGCCCCACGTCCGCCTCTGGTGCCCGAAACAAATTCTTCGTGGCGGGTCATGCAGCCAAAAGGATATGAGTGGAGTAGGCCATGGTGCCGGTTTGGCCCCATCCACTCCCGAACTTTGCCCTTCACCCCCGTCAGAACGCAGAGAACGTCATTGTTGCTTGTCGGGCGGTTGCATTCTCGCGAGATGTGGAGTTCTATGGGCAGATGAGCAAAGCCGATCGTTTGGATTTACTTCTACACAACATGACTCAAGTTGCTTTCTTTTTCCCTTTTTACCTCGCTTTTGTCACTTCGATATACTAGTATTGATGTTCAAATTGTCCAGCAATTTAATACTCGTGTGCATATAATTGCGTTCTCAGCAATTTGCGATTGCATTCGCGGGGCCACATGTAGATATTATATCAAATATCTACATGCGTATGAACTTAGCAAATACGAAAAAGTACCACGGGTATCACAACAGGACAACAAGCCACCAACTATCTTTGTAGAATATACTTATTTAATCAAATTAATCCCCTTCATTAAGCGACAAAGTAGTGACTTTGAACTAAAATGTGAAACAGATGTAGCATTACCTTATATAGCGACATAGGCCTACATATTCCTAACTGACTGCAACGACATCCAACAACATAGAGAGAAGA
>NW_012192835.1:9097-32384 GCF_000504015.1 Erythranthe guttata
ATTGATTGTTCATTACTTTTTATATGTTTGGCTTTAATATTTATATAAGGATTTTGTGTATATGCTCAAACGGTAATTAACTAAATGGACAAGATGAAATTTAATGTAATTGAATACCATGGAAAATAAATGTTTAATAACGTAAACTGTAATACCATAAATATGGCAAATAAAATGAACCTTATAAGAATATCATAGTTATTCAAGATCGATAATTTTGGTCAAATATTAACAATATAATTTCATGATTTACTTTCATCAATTAATACAATAAATTGCAGTTTCCTTAACATCATTTTATTAACTTATTTAGGATGTTAAAGTTGAGTATAAATCATCTTGATCCTAACCCATTCACCTCATTCTTCCTTCACACATTTTGTTATAATTACATCAAACCACGGTACTTACCTAATATTTTATTTTTTCGTCTTAATGTTTTGCAATTGTATTTTATTTTTCTTAAATTTTCGGCATGTTCATCCGAAACATGTCATTTGTTGTTTATTGTTTATTATTTTATCTATTGAAATATATACAAATATATAACAATCTAACTCATGTTTTTGTTTTTGTTTTTTGAAAACCGATGGATGGTGTCTATGTCATATGCGGCGACATCGGCAAGGGAGAAGTCATGTGACGTTGTATAGCCTGCAAAGATATGATCCATATTTATTGTATGGATGTATTTTTACAAAATTTTACTTATGTTTTTCCATCTTTTGATTATACTTGCGATGATTGTAAACTTTATTTCGACAAAGAAAATGTTAAGGTTACTGAAGTTGAGCATATAATAAAAACAAAGTAATTCGAGTATTTATTGATTTATAATAGAGATTCATATATACTTTATTCAATGTATTTGAATAAATTTTATTTTATATTTATAGCCTTATGTAACAATAAATTTGTTAGTTCATTAACATTCAAATTATTTGTCTTTCTTTAATTTCTTTCCCCATGTATTATTATGTTTTTACATGTACTTTCATTATTTCCTATAATGAATTTTTTTATGCTTATTTAAACGGGGCAATTTGCTATAGGTCCCTCCATATTATAATTTATGTGTATAAATGCAAGTCAAAGTTTCCATTTTTAGTATTAGTATTAGTATTAGTATTAGTATTAGTATTAGTATTAGTATTAGTATTAGTATTAGTATTAGTATTAGTATTAATGTTAGCATTAGTATTAGCAATAGAGGTGGCATGGATACGTTGCAATTTCGAGAGTTAAGAGTAGATGTGGCATAAAGATACTCATCAAGTCGGAATCTAGACTCAGATGTTAATTTCAATGTTGTCTACAAGGAAGGTTTTAAGCGAATATGAATTTAGATCATAAAAAATGTACATTGCGATTCAACGACACATTTTCTTTTTATTATTAATATGAATAATTAATTTTGCAATCTTAGATATTTTTGCACTTTATATCAATCTTATTGTCAACTCTAATGAAGTTCCTTTTTATAAAGATAGTATAATATAAATTGTATTTTTTCTTACACTTTTAGGTTACCATTTATGTTTCAGTAATGCGTATCACTGATCGCATATGAGCAATAAAAAATGAGCAGGTTACTCGCAAGGTATTAGATGAGTTATAGGTGATGTCAATGCATCTGCTATAAAACACTATTCTGATAACTAAGTTTCATGTTAAGTATCCGAGTGCATCAGATGAGATAATTGTAACAATTGGGTCAACTAATATATCTTTTTTGTACCCACTAATGAAAGTGTCGGTTTTGTGAATGATCATTTTTTATCGATCATAGCTGGAGAGGAGAAGGTCTATTTCAGCTCCAATAGTATGTGCAAGGGGGAGTAATTATGGAATGTCAACGCATAAATATATTCTCCGGAGTTTCTCAACACCATATCATGCTTCGGAATTCCACCACATAAGTTGACATTGAAAAAAGGTGTTTCCGTTATGCTCATGAGAAATATTGATCACGCCAGAGGATTGTGCAATGGAACAAGGCTTCAGGTTATTAATATTTTTCATTTGTAGGTTTATTTTAATTGTACTACGAACTTGCTGTGGACTCCGCTCACTATATTTAATGAAGGTAATATTTTTACAATGATTTTATGCCATTAAACAGTTATATTGGTATTGTTTTGGTAACAATTTACATATTCCGTGTGACCATTGTACAACGTATGCAGGTCAGTTTCATTGTACTGGATTCGTTGCATGCGTTTAGGGCGATTGGTATCAAAAAAAATAACACCGATTGTTTGCATCAAATTCAAGATTTGAACGTTCATATGTAATTGGGGTTGTTAAAATTTGGGACCAAGCAATCAAATTCAAGATTTGAACGTTCATATGTAATTGGGGTTGTTAAAATTTGGGACCAACGATATATTCGCTCTTTGTATGTGGAAATTAAAACCTTCGATGTTTAGTTTTTTATTTATTTCGCCTTATTTCATCACTTACACAATACAAAATACTTATATTTTTTTAATATTTCTTTGTATTACATATCAACAATTAATCTTACTATTTCGAGAACCTTTTTTATTGTTTAATATTTGTTTTACGATGAATGCCCCGTGCATCGCACGGGTGTAGTACTAGTTAGGAAGATAAAACAAAACATATATTAAATGCAGATATTGCACAAACAAAGCAGTAAATGCATTCAAAAAAATAATGGATGTTGGGCATAGCAAATTTATAAGTAATTTTTTTTGGGAACAATTATAAAAAATAAAATAAATTGAACAGTGTATAAAAAATCATTAATCCAATTTTAAGTGGCTTTGGGTAATGCTATACAATTACGTACGGTATTCAATTTCACATATTTCACTAACAAAAACAATGTGTTTATAACATATATATTCTATTGTTTTTTTTTTTACTAAAATATATGAATATTTACTTGCATCTTATAAAAGTACTTATCTAACATAAATTAGAAATAACTGAAAATATAAACAAAAAAAGTTCTAATTAACAAAATATCTTACATCTAGCAATTCCCATACAAAAAGTATTCTCTGTGGAAAGAATCCACTCTTCTATGTTTACATGTTAAATAAGTTTAAATTGATCACATTTGCTTCCATGGCGTTACAAATTTGAAATTATCAAAAAAGAGAAAGATACTACAAAGTTAAAATATTACCCAATGTTCTTTTTTTTTTTTTTTTTTTTTTTTTTTTTTTTTTTTTTATCTATCCATCCAGTATTAAATAATAAAAGAAGTGCTAATTTGTAAACAAAGAAGTGCTACAAAGTTAATATCTTCGTGCTCCAAAGAGATCGAGAAGTGCTACAAAGTTAAACCGAATCACTAAGATACGCAGACAACTCGATTAGGGGTGTAAACGAGCCGAGCTCGAGCCGAGCTCGCCTCTTTTGGCTGGCTCGAGCTCGAGCTCGAGTTTATTTTGTCGAGCTCGAGCTCGAGCTCGAGCTCGCGAGCTCCTCTTTTTATGGCTCGAGCTCGAGCTCGAGTTTATTTTGTCGAGCTCGAGCTCGAGCCCATTGTCTTTTTTTTTTTTTTTTTTTTTTTTAATATTTTTTTAATTATTATTTTATTATTAAAAATTATTTAAAAAAATAAAAAATAAAAACTAAATTGTAATTATACATATTTTTAATATTTGTATTTATTTTTATAATATTTTACATTATTTAAATAAAAATAACATATAAAAAATAAAAAATAATAATAAAAAAATAATAATAAATCCGGCTCGCGAGCCGGCTCGCGAGCTCATGAACAACTGAAAACCGGCTCGAGCTCGGCTCATCAGAAAGCTCGAGCTCGCGAGCTCGAGCTCGAGCTCGGCTCATCAGAAAGCTCGAGCTCGAAAATCTCGAGTCCGAGTTCGAGCTTTTTACGAGCCGGCTCTTCGAGCTCACGAGTCGGCTCGGCTCGTTTACACCCCTAAACTCGATAAACTGATAAATAAATTGGAAGAAGAGGACGAAGAAGAAGAAGAGGAGGTTTTAGACGAGATTTCTGTATGTTGCTTTTAATTTCATTTGAATTTTTTTTAATCTATTTTTGTTATCTTGTTCTAATAATAGTTATCTTCAATTTTAAATAAATTTATAGCCCATTACCTTTTGTTTTCATAATATCCAGCCCATTCCGTTGCTTTCTATATTTATTTATTTATTTAATATACATATTTATAATCTTATTATTAACACAAGGAAGAAATCTACTAGGGCTTCCTTCTCAGATGACTTTTCGTGTTTCGAAATTGCACGGCGGAGATTCGGAAATGGAGAAATATCCCGAGACGAAAAAACGGATCAATAAGATGCGCAAACAACTCGAGAAATTTGAGGTGGAGAATCCGGAACAGAGAAACCGGATCACTAAGATACGCAGGCATCTCGATAAACTGATAAATAAATTGGAAGAAGAGGACGAAGAAAAAGAAGAGGAGGTTTTAGACGAGATTTCTGTATGTTCCTTTTAATTTCATTTGATTTTCTTTTAATCTTTTTTTGTTATCTTGTTCTAATAAATTTTAAATAAATTTATAGAACTCCTATTGTAAACCCGATGTGCAACCTACCCCCCTACGACGTCGTCTTTCCGATATGGTCCTCTATGACCGACGAAATTCCACTGCCAGCACTAATCCCAATAGAATGCGACTACTAAAAAATACTGCCAAACTAGCGATTGGTTACTTCAACAAACAAAGTGTATGTTTTTTTTTTTGGATAACAAATAAATTCGATTTTCTTTTTGAATGATTATTAATGACTTGTTGCTTGTTTTTGTTATGTGTGTATGAATGTGTGTAGCCCATCAGATACTCTGTGCTGGATTTGGTCAGAGCAACCCAACATGTTTGCGCGGGTCGTTATTTCCGTTTGACGTTTACCGCCAAGCCCGAGGGTTCTGAAGAAACCGAAACGTTCGAAGCAAAGGTTGTCTACCGAATCGGTCAAACTGATGTCGATTTTGTCAAAATTGTGGCCATTTAGCTGCTAACATGTAATCCTTAGCTTGCGACATTATTATTTTCTTAAGCTGCTGCTATATATATTTTTCATGATTTTATTGGAGTATTTTCTTGGTCTATTTTTAGCATATTAGTTGTATACAAATCTCCTATATGTGAGGAGTATTAGTAGCTAGTTTGTTTAGAGTTTGTTCATCTACAGTCTTATGAGATCATAATGGAATAAAATCAAGCTTTCCTTATTACTCATTCTCCTATCCTCTTTATTCAGGAGTCCCCTAGCCCCCGATATTTTTTTTTTATTCCATTAATATCGAAAGACACAAGGAGGCCTCGTTAAAAACCTTATGGTCCTATACAAGGAAAGTAGTACCCCTAAATGAACGGAATAAAAAGCGGATCTATAAAAGATACTATTACAAATATGATCCAATAAGGAGGAAAATTGAAAAATAAATAAATTATCAAAATCCACATCACAAACCATTTCCTAAGCATCTTTTGCTAAACTTTGCCGCTTACTTTCGACTTTTTCAAAGCCCCGTCTGATCATTATGATATTCATGATAAACCTCATCGGTAAAATTGCCATCCATGTACACTTCCCGATGATTACAATGTGAGTGTGCCCAGTCAGCGAGTCGATCCGCCACACAATTCCTTTGTCTATGGAAGTGATTGATCTTGAAATATGTGGGAAATAACTTTGTGCTCTCGCGAAATACATACTCCAACTCCCATGCCACCGTGCAATGGTGTTTGATAGCTTGAACAACCACAAGTGAACCACTCTCCACGTCTACTTGAGCGAGTTTCAGATCATGACATAATTGTAAACCATCTGCCAAAACCAAAAATTCCGCCATATTATTTGTACCAATCCCGTAGAATATCTAGAATGCAACTAAAACTAGGGGTGAGTTCGGGACGGGATTTTGGGAATTCAGGATTTTCGGGTCGGGATTTTGGGATTCGGATAGAAATTTTAAATCCCAATCCCGTCCCATAATATTAAATCTCGGTATATCGGTATCCCTAAATATTTCGGGAATTCGGGATTGGGATCGGGAATCCCATATTTTGCCTAAAAACTAAGAAATATTGTTTTTTTTTTCCATTAGTATTATTATATACACTAAACCAACTTGAATATATTATATACATACTTTTGTTCTTGCAATATTTATTTTTACCACAAAACTTGGAATAAATAAAATTTAAAAAAATTAAAAATAAGTTGAAACAATATATTATATAGTATTTCTCATCTCCTTGACAATATATATATATATATATATATATATATATGTGTGTGTGTGTGTGTGTGTGTGTATTTATTAGTTTTTTTTTTCTTTTTTCCTAATTCGGGATTAAAATATCCAGATCGGGATTGAACCAATTCCCGAATTCCGATCCCGTATTTGTTCCTAATACCGATCCCGAATCTCGTAATCCCGAATTCCGATCCCGTATTTGTTCCTAATACCGATCCCGAATCTCGTAATCCCGAATTCCCGAAGTTTTAGTCCCAAATAGTAAAAATCCGATCGGGACGGAACGGGATCCCAAATCCCAATCCCTAAGTCCCAGCCCTAACTAAAATCACTCCGTTATAGTCTTTAATTACACCTTCACCAGAATACCAGAACACTGCCCATCGTGAGCTGACCCATCAACATTTAGTTTATATCTCTTAGCAGTAGATGGTTCCCAGCGGCACCATAAAGTGCGCTTGGTCTCGATAGGAGTCAACCAAAACCCCACCGTTTCTAATTTATTTTGTTATCGCTAGGGCGATTTGAGTTTGGGGCTGAAGATTATCGATAGAATAGTAAGCTGAGACTTTATCTGGTGAATAATCTCTTTCCTATTCATACACTCATCTTTAAAAACTGCTCGGCACCAAGAATTCTAAATTTCGAGAGAATACAGTAATAAGCTCCCATCCGAAGCGCCATGTACTAAATACTGATATTTGTGTGAGGGGACCAAATTACCACAGCCTGGTAAACGGAACAAAAGTTATGCGGGAGACGTAATATGGCATCAAATCTCCATAACTGAATTGCACAATCTCCCTACCTTTATCTCTCTACCTTCAAAAGCATGAATGTTTTATGTTTCTTAACTTTTTTGTGATACCTATTCTACCTTTATTAGTAAGTTATTATATATCTATGTATATTACATATTGTTATGTACGTAAAAAATATTATGTATATTGCAATCAATACATCCAATTAATATATTTGCACTTTACTGCTCTCTCTCGATCTCTCTTTGTTTCTTTTTTTTTTTTTGGTTTTTTTTTATTTAACACATAGACAAAAATAATGTTTGGGAACTTTGTATTCCATTTATTGGATAAATCAAATTCGACTAGGATTTATGGATCATCGGAAAATGATATTTTTCTAATAATCATAAAATATTTTTAATGGCGTGATTTAGTTTCATGATTTACATCTCAAACCTCTAAAATGTTTTTATTTATTACTTTTTTATTTGTTATAAATTTATAACTTTTCTTTTATCGAAATATGTAAATTAAATAAACATATTTAGTAATAAAGAAATTATATGAAACTTTTAAAACCCGTAAAATGAAACTACATTTGATTTAGTATGTCTTCGTAATATTTTTCCCTACCTTTTTAAAGCATGAATGTTTTATGTTTCTTAACTTTTTTGTGATACCTATTCTACCCTTATTAGTAAGTTATTATATATCTATGTATATAACATATTGTTATGTACGTAAAAATATTATGTATATTGCAATCAATACATCCAATTAATATATTTGCACTTTACTGCTCTCTCTCGATCTCTCTTTGTTTTTTTTTTTGTTTTTTTTTTTATTTAACACATAGACAAAAGTAATGTTTGGGAACTTTGTATTCCATTTATTGGATAAATCAAATTCGACTAGGATTTATGGATCATCGGAAAATGATATTTTTCTAATAATCCATAAAATATTTTTAATGGCGTGATTTAGTTTCATGATTTACATCTCAAACCTCTAGAATGTTTTATTTATTACTTTTTTATTTGTTATAAATTTGTAACTTTTCTTTTATCGAAATATGTAAATTAAATAAACATATTTAGTAATAAAGAAATTATATGAAACTTTTAAAACCCGTAAAATGAAACTACATTTGATTTAGTATGTCTTCGTAATATTTTTTTATGAAAGAAATATGATAAGATCGATGATAATTTCATAAATGTTATGCAAGTGACAAAACGAATAGAATGATATTATAAAAAATAATCACTGAAAATTTTGGTAGTAATATGTCCATTTTAAATATTTAGCTTATATTTTTTTGATAATGAAGGAATCCGTAGCATTTTTCTTATATCATAAACTCTGTGTTGCATATTGTTTTTTCTAATTTTATATATTGCAATTTGTTGAATTTTTTTTTTTGATGTTCATGCATTTCGCTATAAAATTCCGAAAAAAGAGTGAAAACATTGTGAAAAATCCCATTATATCCGAATTTGGATCAAGAGATTATAAATTAATGCAATTTCTGAAATTTTCGAAATGTTTGTAATATTATGATCATTGGAAAACTCTTGAAATGTCACTCTAAAGAAAAGACATTGTTGAAATTTAATGTATAAAAATAGTTACAGTAACAAAAAGAAAATAAAAAATATATTTTTTTTAGTATATTTTGTAGTATACTAACAGATCCGTAACATTAAAATTATAATACTAAAAAGTAATTAATATACATTATTATTTATTAACCTATTTTTTTTTTTTTTATGTTTTTTACATAATTGACTATGGTTAAATCATATTATCACTTATACTAATAAAATCCATAAATAACGATAAGTACATTAAATTTAAGAATTTATTTTACCTCGATATTTTAAAATCAATCTTAGTCATTCACAACTATTTCATCTTATTTTAGACATATTTATTATATATTGGTTATTATTATTTATTTTTAATTTTATTTTGTTATTTCTAAATAATTCTTAATTAACTTGATAATGCTCGCTTACCTGTTTATGATATGTCACTGAAAAACTCTATTATGAGTTTTATAAAAAATACATTTTATTTAATAATTTAAGAAAATAAACTTCAACTTTCAAAATAAATCATAATATATGAAAAGATTATCATACTTTTAATATAACATAATATAAATATTATTAATATTATTCGCAAATAATAATTCGTTTGAGTTTGTATTATTCTATTTTCATATTTGTGGAATATACGTGATAAAAATTATACGAGAGCTAATTTAAAAGTTGAAACTACTTTAGGTATCTAATGTTTAACTTAAAATAAACTGATTTGTTTTAAAATAAAGTTTTACAAGTATATGCTTATAGTATATCATTGGAAAGCTCTTCAAATGTAGTTTTATAAAAATTAAATTACATGGATAATTTCAATACGTAGAGAAAAATTCAATATGAAGAAAATAAACTCTTGCCTTAGTATAAATATACCACATGAAAAGATATTTGATATTTAAACTACATTATTAAGTTATGTTAATTTTTTTTATTTTGGTAATTACACAATTGATCCTAAATAATTGATGGTATAACGTTGTAATAAGGGGCATAATATGAAGCATAACAATGTTAAGAAACAAAAATACATATTTTACCCTTAATTAGTAAGTTACACTATATACTATTTATGGTTAGTTAAGTAAAAAAGTTATTGATATTTCAATCAATGCATTCAATCAATGTATCATGATCTCCCCTAATTCATAATACCAATTTTTGTTTCACTAGCATAATGAAAAGTCATGCACATTTTCTCTTTCTGTTATATTTCTATGGTTTTGTTTTTTATTTCCTCTACTTTTTCTTAATAGTAATTGCTTTCGTATTTTCCATTTTTCAACTGCACAACTCTATTTTTCTAAATAAATAAACCAGAAAGTAACAATTGTTTTGGATTTTTGGACAGGCTAAAAGAAAGATGAGTAAATTACAACCACTTCTAAGTTGAGGTATAATTACAAAAAAAATCCCTTTTTTTTTGTTCGTATAATGGCATCCACACGTGTACATTGTATCCATCGTACACGTTCACCCTTACGGTGTCAAAATAAATATTTTTGTAGATTTCGTGGAATATTTCTTAGTCGATCTCCAATTCTCCATTTTATCCCGGCATAGGAGTCCCAATAAAATAGCTCATTTAAGACAAAAATGTCCTTAGGGAGAACGGGTAATCTCCCTACCTTTAAAAGCATGAATATTTTATGTTTCTTAACTTTTTTGTGATACCTATTCTACCCTTACTAGTAAGTTATTATATATCTATGTATATTACATATTGTTATGTACGTAAAAATATTATGTATATTGCAATCAATACATCCAATTAATATATTTCCATTTTACTGTTCTCTCTCGATCTCTCTTTGTTTCTTTTATTTAACACCAGAAGTACCTTATTTATTGGTTTTTTTTTTATTTAACAACAGAAGTACCTTATCGTAGTGCCATTAGGGACTAATGTATCTTGCAAGTAACACTAGACCTGATATTGTTTTCTAGGTCAATTTATTAGCACCATAGTAATGCAACAAAATCAAGAAACTGTTAAATGACTCAAATTACCACCATCCTTATATGTATGATTGAATAATCAATCTCCCTTTTTATGTTTGTATTTGCTATTTAATATTAAATATTTGGCATAACGATTTTTTTGAGAATTTGAATAAAATTAAAATATGGAATAAGTTTAATGATATATATATATTTTGTTATGATTAAATTGGTTTTGAAATGAAATTGGATATCGAAGAGAACATGAATGTAAAAATACATGTTGGAAAAGAAAATAGTAATAAATTATGTAAATATGTTGGTTTGATGGTTGTGCTTTTGAAAAACAACATAGTAAAAAAATATGAAATCATGTTGCTTTAAGTACACATTATAAAATTAATTTTGTAGTTAAATATTGCTATTAAATAATCCACACTTCTTGTATAAATATAAAATGTTCTTCAAGTTACATTGTTAAAAATAAATAATCCATATTTTTTTTTGTTTTAATACAAAATTTTATTTTAAATCACATACATAATTAACATTATAAAATTAATTAAACACGTGCGAGGCACGTGCTTTTTTCTAGTTTGGTTCAAGGAATAAATGTTTTATACACACTTAAACATATATATTTATTATTATTTTTGTTCGTAGTCAATGTTTTCCGTGGAAAATCAAGTCAACTTCTCTATTGTATTGAATATTGCGTTTGTGTTCCATTTCACTAATAGATTATACATGCAGATTATACAATATGCATGATACACAATTTGTGTAGATTCTATAAAAGATGACATATACTAGTTAACTAATTTTAAAATGTAAATACGTATACAATTGTACACATGTGAACTTCGTATATATAAAATAGGTAGTTGACAAAACGTGTACGGTAAAAATTACATTCAATGAAATTGATCAAATATAGGTTCGAATAAACCGATGAAATATACATATAACGACAAAATCAACATTTATCTGGTTATCTGGTTATAATCTTCTTTTAAAAAAAAAACATATACCCCTGTATAAAATAAAAGCAACATATGACATCAAATATTGCAATAAAATATTCCATCAACAATTATAAGAGTAATGGAGTAAAATTAATTAATATAAATGTGCCCTCCACAAGTTGGTAATCCGACAAGTTATCAAACCATAACGATTATGTGCACAAGAAAAGTAAAATTTGGCATATTCACTACAATTAAGACATCTCAAGTTCTACACTGTTGAAAGTTGAAAAAATTACGTCATATTTTCAAAAGACGCATACTCGTTAGGTGCCTGCATGATGTGTCGTGTTACACAAAACAAAATGAACCGTTTCATTCCATCTAATTTTACAGTACGAAAACCATTTTGCACCCGTTATATTTTATACTACTATACATTGTTTGAATCAATATTCCTTTAAATTTCTTTTGTTAAAACTTCTTTCAATATTGTGAAATTTAAAATAATTATATCTAAGTAATTTAGAACCTCTATGATATTTCAAATACATGTCTATCAGATTTTCTCACATAAATAATTAGATCATGATCGGTATTATTCTATTTATGTGTACCTCATTTTGGAATAGAAGTAAGTGCTGATTAGGTTAGTTTGGTAAGTTTTTTTTTTAGTTAAATTGATATATGTTGATTTGAGTTAGGTTTACGAATTTTTTGATTAAAAAAAAAGTAATATAGACATTTTAGAGGCCTTTGAAAGAAAAATAAAACACAACTAAAAATATGTACGTTATACTTATACCTAAATATTTAAGACCTCTAAAAATTGTATATTTTGAAGCCCTAAGGCGGCCTACCAATCAACACCATGGGAAGCTACCACCTTAAATAATTCGCATAATATTTTCTTCATGACATGGAAGATTTATGATATACGTGCACGCGAAGGGCTAGATGACGATTATATCATCATCGGTTCAGCCAACATTGCGATGGAGGGTTATCAACCCCATCACACATGGGCCAAGAACAAAGAGCATCCTCATGGCCAGGTTTATTAATCTTGTTTAGATTATTCTTTCAAATTTTTAAAATTAATGAGGAAAAAAAATCATTGTTAAAAATCGTCATTTTACATATAGAATAATACGTACTTGCAGGTATATGGATACCGGTTGTCCCTCTGGGCCGAGCACATGGGGGAGGTCGATAATTTATTCAATCATCCCGAGAGCTTAGAGTGTGTCAAATATATAGACAACATTGCTGAAGATAATTAGAATAAATACTTAGCAGATGACTATAGTCAGTTGCAAGGGAAATACCCTTTGCAAATTGACGCTAGTGGAGATGTAAAGCCATTGCTCGGGTATGAAAGTTTTCCCGATTTTATTGGTGATGTGATGGGATCGAAGACCTATCTGCCTGTTGGAACAACTACTTAGAAGTAACTATGAACGATATATGTGCTTCGAATTAATTTGTTTTCTACAATAAAAATACATTAAACACACTATGAACCTTTAATCCAGATAGTAATTAATATTTATCAATTTTTCAATTATTTTTTGGGGACCTAAATAACAGTTGAAAAAGATTCAAATTCTATCGAAGGGTCTGCCGACATTATAGCAACTTAAGGTTGAAAAATCCTATATATTCTCTGGTTGTATATATTGGAAAATGAATGAAATATTCAAATTGTTGGGAAGAGTCACTGAGTTTTGGTTAACAATTAAAAACTGATTAAAAGTAAAAAAAAAATCATAATCAGTTTTCAAAACATTTTCTAAACACCCTCCAAGTTAGGTCATCGAGACCTTTTTAAATTTATCAAATCGAAAGTTTCTTCAATATTTGATTTCAACAAACAATTAATTTTTGTAAGTTCGTTGATCTATTAGATCTTTTATCATTTTCTTTAATTTTTTTTGTATTGATGTTTGTGGTCTCTTTAAATTTACGTTATTATTGTAATTCATTTATAGATTATTGTTCGATGTCAGTCGTATGCGCATTGGTGAGCTATCAATTATATTTAGATCACCCTTCAACGGAGTACAATTCGGCATCAGTTCAACACTTGATCGACCACGTTGGTCAAGTACATCCTCTGCTCGTTAGAGATGATAATGTGGAGGGGTGTCAAGAATATAATGAAGAAGTCCAAGTGGCATACATCAGGAGATTTGGTGTATGCTTGCGCGAAGATTATGCATTAAAAAACATAAGATAAATATTTGACAAGATACATCGAATACAGAAATAAGTTTAACATGCCGGATTAATATTTCTATGTTTGATAAGATATTTATATTTGCTAATTCATATATATATGTTTTTTTATCTAAAACACCCAAAGATTCAGATATCTGGTTGAGGAGTGCTGGCGGAAGTTTTACCATTCGAAGATATCATGCGATTTTTAGCTCGAGGCCCTATTGTCGGAACTATGGAAGTCTACGAGAGCTTTTCAAAACACAAGGTAAAAGTAAATTGAAATAATATTGTTTCATATAATAAGTATAGTCGATGCATAATTTATTGTATTTCATGTTTTAGGTTTGTTATGAACATCATGATCCTTCTCATTTGATTTGAAGGAAGGACTTGAAGAAGGTCGCTTTCACTCTGTACTTTTAGTTGGAGGGAGCGACGACGAAGTGAGAGAAAAGCACTATGAAGTCCATAATTCATGGGGAGATGGTTGGACATATAGAGGAGGTGCTAAAGTCGCAGGGCATTTGATCAGGCCGTATTATAATACATTTGGAAAACGTCTTGTCCAGGTAATGATATATAATTTATTTGCCTTCATAACTATTGAGTTGATCAATATTTGCTCTCTCTTGCAGCCGGACCACCAAATTACTGAGATGAGAATTGGCGTGCCTGTTGAGGAGGTGGGTGCAAAAGAGAATACGAGAATTACTTAAGAAGAAAATGAATAAGATAAATTATAGTTTCTCATGGTTACTGTGATGTAGTTTTCTTACATGTTCAATTAGAAGTGGTACTATGAAATTTATTTTTTGGGTTGATCAAATAGATAGGGTGGCTCTTTCAACTGAACATGTGTGTTGATTTTCAGTGTATGAGTATATGATATTTGAAACTAATTTTTCATGGTTCTATACAATATAAATTATGTAATTGGTTTATTAATTAGATATGTTTATCGATGATGCCTCGAGAGATGCTTAATATATTATTCTTAGCTTGTATTGGAAGTTCTTCTTTAAAAATTGGATTATATTATTTTTAGCTCGAGATATCATTTATATTGTTGGAAGAGCTTTTTATCTTAAGATGTCAATATGTATTAGGTGGTTGAAACTTTTTTAGATGATTTTGTCTGTGCAAGATGTGTGTTAACCTCTATATACTTGAATTGATTGTCTTATGGTTTTGTATATTTAATTTTCTATTTGATTTCTTGTTTATCGCACTTGACATCTGCAACCTGATGATATTTGAAGAGAGATGGTGAAATATTGGCCATTGTGGATTTTTTTTTAAGTTGCATTATGTTTTTTTTAGTTGAAAGATGTACTTTATGTTCGTCACATAACTATACTTGATCAAGGTATTTCTTTATTTCTAGTTGTCATTGAATAACGTTTTCCATTACTGTGGTTTTGATTGTAGGTGGAGTGTTCATTTGGGATGATAGCATGATTTTTTTGTTAGATCGTTTTGATATTTGTTGTTTGATGTTAAAACTATGTACATCTTATTATATGATTGCCATGTAATTTCAAATCATAGAAGAGTGTATTTTGAAAACAACAAATTTTCTATGACAATTAATTGTAAAATAATAAATTTCTATACAAATAGTAGATTTTATTTTATGGACATGACATCCAAATTTTAAAAGACATTTTTCGCCGTTAATGTTTATTTTTTGTTTTTGAATTTTTTTTTCTCAAGAGTTAAAGACGTTGTCTTTTTTTTAAAAGAGCGTTGAATATTATGTGTTGACAGATCAACACAGTAATATACAGTGTGACACAATAATTAAACAAAAATCTATTTTTTCTTGATGATTGACAGGTTAATACAGTAAGAGCCCTTTTGCTTTATTGGAAAAAGTTAGATTGATGGATTAATCCGACTGGATCACATATTACGATTATTGGATTCCAGGCCGGCTTTGATTCCAGGCCCGGTCTCTTATCCTGCATTTCGATGATTATTTCATCCCACCTCGGGAGGTCCGATTAGCTAATCCCACATACATCTCGATTGAAACCTTACGTCATATTACCAAGTTGCCATCTGCAAAATTTAACAATTGCAAAATAACCGGATATAAATAAATTTATTCTCCCGAGATGAATTATTGTGACCTAACGATGCAGAGAGATTTCAATTGTTCATTTTATCTCTGCATTTTTTCTCTTCATCTTCTTTAAAATTCCTATTTATCATTTTTTTCATTTCGATTCTTGTACACACAGTAGTTCATACGTACGAGCGGCAAATTTTTGCACTCGAGCAGCAACAGATCGTGGCTGGATTGCAGTATTTTCGTGTACGGTTGTTCGAATGTGAACGGGAGGAATACCCTGGTGATGGGTTTGAAATAGAAGAACTTCGGCGTCTTCGCGGTGGCGCCGAGGTTGAAACTGGGCACGTTTTCGCGGCGGCGGTGGTGGAGTTGTCTTTTATGTATCCCTTTTCTAATTGAATCTAATAATTTCTCTCTCTCCAGATTAGGATTGCCGCTGGCACCTTGTTAGTTCTCTCCCGGTCAGCCATAGTCGGTATCTCAAATTATATGTTTCAATATTTATCTATCTTAATTTCAGTTCATTTGCTAAATTCCTAATTTCACATGATTGATTTCCTATACTCATTCACCCAACATGTTCTAGAACATATCGAGGGTGTTGTATCATGTATGTATAGTTAGATTGATTATAGGGATTCAGGATTAAAATTCTTTAAAGGCACTTAAAAATTTATTATTTATTATATATCCTGGCATATTTGTAGTTCTCATTTTCCCTTATTTCAACCATTATTCTCTTATATCTAATTTCATACACATGTGGTTGTTTTTGTGTAGAAATTGTATATGTTATAAGAAATCTGATACGAACAGGGGTTTGATGCCCAATTACGTAGACATACTCTTGGGGGTAATAATTTGGATTATTAAAGTTGTATGGACATATTTGTAGGTCTTGTAAGTGATGATTTGGATTATGGTAATATTTGTTTAATAGTTTCTTTTGCACATTAATTATGTTGATATACTTTTAGAACTATGATTGTGTTTGAAGTGCAATTCAGCATATGACTTTTTGAATGTTTACAAACTAAAAATTCGTTGAGCAAAGTCACATTGGGGGACAAACTAGTGACGTTGTTAATGTTACCGATGAAGAAATTCTAAGTTGTGGCTTAAATAATCTGTGATCTATTTTTACGTGATTAAATTCTTTCTAGTTATTCCCATAAACAAATGAAATAATAGATTTTTATTATTTTATTTTACACTATTCATTGCAAAATGTTAATCCATGTGTCTCTTTATTTTGTGGAGAACTAAAACATAGCTTAGTGAGCTTGAATTCAGTTTATATGTTTATGCTTTTAATAAAATATATTGCAATTTCCTTGTAGATTATGTAAACAATTGTTTGTTCAACTGATGTTTAGAGTGAGTCATCTAATTTATTTTCTCCTTTTGTAGATTATTTATTGGGAGTGATTCTTAGCAAGTAGTCGAACCAGGTAATCGTTAATCATTTTTGTCATTCCCTTCGTAGGTCTTTGTATCATTCCCTTCATAACTAACAATATACTTCCACTAATTTTTTATGTTAACGATTTTCTTTTTAATGTTCTATTCTCAATTACCAACTGCCAATTTCCATGTAAACATTTTTCTTTTGACAGGTTCTCATCGTAGACAAATAAATTGAATTTCTTATATATATAAAAAAAAGAACTAATAGATTGAACAACAAAGTACTACATATTTCAGCTAATTGCGAGGTAAATAATCGACTAGAAGTTCTTCTATGCTTGAATACTTTCTTTTTTTTCCTTTCTGATTACTTCCTTTTCCGGTCTTGGTGGACAATAACCAAATGTTTGATACAATATAAGTTCAATACTGAAAAATTGGTATAAAATTGAGTACGAACACAAAATACATAGTTTTATAGTCAGTTCTTTCTTCATTAACTCAAGCAATGTATTTCCTATTTTTCCCCCTTTTGTAACAGGTGAAGGATGGTGATCAAGAACTACCAAAGTTGATACCAAAGTTGATTTGAGATGCTATGCTTTGATTTATTCAGGAATTATTTCTTCCATACTAAGTTTTTGTTAATACATTGTTTTTTTTTTTCTTTTCTAGTTAATGTAGTATGAATATTAAAAGATAGTTAATTTTTGTATTGTTTCTTCAATTTGACTCGTATATTAATAAAATTTATTTATTTCATATTGTCTTGAAGTTTGATTGTTTATTTTTGGAAATGAGTTATGGATCGATAGCAAAAAAATGGAGGAAGAATTCATTCATCTAAATAAGTTGTAGAAACAAAACAAAGAAGGTGAAATGCATCTTTTAAATATATATTGAGGGCAATTTGGTAACTACACGCATCAATCCTACCTTGTCTTGCAAACCTAAGATGACGTTGAAATCAGATTTAACTTAATCCCAATATGTTTGCCTGTCAAACCTAACATGAAATTTAGTCATAAACCACCAATCCCAACAGTGTAATCCAAGGGGCCTAATCCTATCCCACCTAAGGTCCTAAACCCATCTTGAAAAGCAAAAGGCCCCTAATATTACTGAGTTAGTGAGTATTAATGGCCCGTTAAGGTAGCGGACCGGGACCTGGTGCCCACAAGGAACCAACTCATTGGAGATGAGCTGCTATCATAAATCCGAGATTCCACTATCAGCACTAATCCCATTACAGTGCGACAACTCAAAACAATATGCCAAAATAGCAATTAGTTACTTCAACAAATTAAAGTGTATGTTATTTTTTTTGACACATAAATTCGATTTTTCTTTTTGGAATGATTATTAATGAATTGTTGATTCTTTTGTTATGTACGTGTATGTGTGTAGAAAATCACATACTCTCTGGTGGATTTGATTAGGGCAAGCCGATATATATAAATGCGCGGGTTGTTATTTATGTTCGATCTTTACCGCCGAGCCTAAGGGTTCTGAAGAAACCGAAACATTCGAAGCCAAGCTTTTCTACCAAATCGGTATGTTTTATCTTTCTTGTAGTTTACATAGTTAGAATCTACATATTCAACTTTTTACAACTTCATAAACACATACGCATCCTATGAAATGAATCGAAATGGAGAGGACTTGAAACAACTCCGAAAATAAGCAAGTATGAAACCCTAGAAAGTTCAATCCCGATACCACATAAATGAAACAAACGATTACATTGCCTAACTCGACTAATGCAATTATAAGACCGAATCAATGGACTCGAAATAACATGCAGGTTAATAGACGATTCACTTAGCATATGTTTGGTTCAAAGAATATGACAAGTAAAAGGTGAAAGTGTAAGGTAGATTAATTTTCTTGTTTGGTTGGAAGGTAAAATATACTAAGTCAAGTAATTTGGAGTAAAAAGTTAAAAATAATTACACTAAAACAAGGGAAATGTGTTTCCATCAAGAATAAGCCGGCCGTCAATCAAGGATCGGGGAAAGTGTTCGAGAATCATCCAATACAACAAATAACACCAATAAGCATGTTTCTCTCGCCAAAAGATTGTCGCCTCAGGAAACATGACTCCGTGCATTTTAATATATTCATTTGAATTATAATTTTCCGACAATATTTTAAATATATAAATATTAAATTATGTTAATTTACTAATTAAGAATAAAAACTATGTATTTTCATTTTTCTTTTCTTCTAACTACCAAACACAATAATCAAAGAAAATAACTTTCTAGAAAATAAAAATTATGTTAATTTACTAATTAAGAATAAAAACTATGTATTTTCATTTTTTTTTTCTTCTAACTAACAAACACAATAATCAAAGAAAATAACTTTCTAGAAAATAATTATTTTCCATAACCAACCAAACACACTAGAGATTTTCAAATTCGTTTGCTTTTCACATTTTAATTTTCGTCATTCTAAAATCGATGAACCAAACAAAGCCTTAAGATGCATTCGGATGAACGGGAATAACGTCGCAAATACTGAATTTAAATAATATATATTTAATTATTATTTACCTATAAAAACTAAGTATCAACAAGATGAACAAAATTGACGTCAGCTGCACCGGGTCCGTAGTAAATCTCCGCTTTGAAAGTTTGGGCATTTTGGGAACCCGCGGGCCTGGCGGTGAACGTCAAACACAATACACGACCGGAGCACATGTATTCGGTTGCTCTGATCACGTCCGCCACATAGTATCTGGTGGACTATAAACATAACAAAATCGACAACAAGAGATTAAATACTAAAAAAAGAAAATCGAATTTATTTAAAAAAAAAAAAAAAGGAAATACAATCGAAAAAAGAATAAAACCACGTACACATGTTTGACTGAAGTAACCCATTGCTAGTCTAGCAGCTTCACTGACATCTCGCTTTATTTTGGGATTATTGGGATTTTTGTGGGTGGTAGAATCCCGCTCATAGATGATAGTCTGTAATAATTTTTTTTATTTGAAGGATAAAATTGAACGTAATAAATTATTAGATAAAAAATATGAAATTAGAAGAAATTAAAAAAGAAAAAAAAAAGGACATACATAAGTCTATAATTTAAAAGTAATAAATTATGATAGTTGTATTGCGGGTGGTGGAATCTCGACCGTAGATGAGAGGTAAATAACGAAAAACCCCTTGAATTTATGTTAAATAACGAAAACACCCTAACAATTTGTAATGCCAAAAAAATACTGAGGATTGCTTCCGTCTTACACCAAACCTTTTACCGTGTGACTTTTCGTAAAATTTTTTTTTTATTCTAGGGAATAGACTTTACACAATTTCAGATATTTTATTTTACTTCCCACCTATTTAAAAGAAGGTATAATCGATTGTACATATTCTGTTAAAAACTCGACAGTTAATCAAAGAGCGATTTTGGTTATTACGGGTAAGTGGGGGTGTTTTCGTCATTTAGCCTATGTTCAGGGAGTTTTGTAATTTACCCTAAATAAAATTAGATAAAAAGAAAAAGAGAAAGGGAACGTACATAAGTCTCGGAGAAATCCTTATCTTCCAATTTATTGATTTGTTTGTGTATCTTATTGATCCGGTTGTTGTCCTTAAAATCCAGCTCTAATTTCTGGAGTTGTCTGCGTATCCTATTGATCCGCTTCTTCGTCTCCGTGTATTTGAAATTCTTCAATTCCGGCGGATTCTTCTTCGTCTCCGGCGGCGGATATTTGGACTTCTTCGTCGCCGGCGGCGGATATTTGGACTTCTTTGTCGCCGGCGGCGGATATTTGGACTTCTTCGTCTCCGGCGGCGGATATTTGGACTTCTTTGTCGCCGGCGGATGTTTCTCGATTTCTGAATCTCTATCGTGCAGTTTCGAAACTTTACTGCCGTCGCCGCTGGATCCGCGAGAAACCATCTTATCACTTTCTATCTCAGAAGCCCTAATCGTTTCTCCCTTGGCCTTCTTAAATACTATTTAACAATAATAATAATAATAATAATAATAATAATAATAATAATAATAATAATAATAATAATAATAATAATAATAATAATAATAATAATAATAATAATAATAATAATAATAATAATAATAATAATAATAATAATAATAATAATAATAATAATAATAATAATAATAATAATAATAATAATAAGGGTAAATTACAACCAACCTCCTAAAGTATGGTCAATTTACAAACAAATTCCTCTTGTTTGGATAATTGCATCTACCCCTCAACTATGATTTTTTTTCTTACACCTTCACCCTTATGGTGTCAAATTCAACATAATCATCTGGATTTCGTGGAATGTGCTCTAGTTTGTACTCGTTTTGTGTAAAAATACAGTTTTTGATGCATCATAGTCTGATATATACACAAGCCAAAAAACACAGATTATGATCATCTTGCTTCAAAATGTGGAGTTCGAATGGGATAAAATGGGTACAAAAGTGATAATATTCCATATAATCTCGAATATTCCACTAAATTTTATAGTTGAAGAGCGTAGTTGTAATTACTCAAACATGAAGGGCAGAGAAGTGGTTGTAATTTGCCCTAACAACAACAACAACAACAACAACAACAACAACAACAACTACAACAACAACAACAACAACAACAATTGATTATTATTATTATTATTATTATTATTATTATTATTATTATTATTATTATTTAAAAAAAGGTTATCTAGGTAATGGGCTGGATTTTGAGAGTGGATTTTGAAGCTGGGTTGGGCTGTGGCAGGTCTTTTACCAAATTGAAATTGGTCGTCAAGCTTTTTACCTGGCAATAAAATTCAAAAAATTCCTACAATTTTTATGATTTTCTATAATTTCAAAATCTCTCAAATTGTTACGTTTTTATCGGATTTCATCAAGTAGGAAATAACAATATTCAAATGGATGACAATTATCTCGATTTTTAGGTAAATAATTGCTTTTTTTTATAACAAATTCACTAATTATGTGTTTGTGTACAGGAAATCCCACTTGTTATTCTGTATAAAATCAACTCAGGTCCTTTTTTTTCTTAATGAAGGATTCTGCAGTCAATTATATAGGTGTAATGGGCTCGTATAATAGTTTATAAATCATACGAGATACGTAAACTAAACTAGGATAATTATATGTGACACGTTCGATCTAGCGACCATTGACAATTTAATTTATATAATTTATTTACATAAAAAAGGACATTTTTCTATCTCTGTTGTCTTCTTCTTCTTTTTTCTTGGGTCAAAATAAGTGGATGGGCCTTATAATTAAAAATTATTGATCACAATTTAAACAAAAATATAACTAAAATCGGTGATTATGTTTTGAAAAGGAGTCCCCTAACAACCTATCAACTCTCATTCTTTTACGTATGAAATTATAACTAATGTGTATGTCGTAAGCCACACGACAATGTACGTATTTAGAGCTCGTTTGACTAAATTTATTTTAAATCGTCTATAAACTCTTAAATTTGAGAAGTTGTTTTAAAAGCTGAAAAAACTGTTACTTTTATTTTTAGAATCAATTTTTGAAATATTTGGAAAATAAGTTTATAATTTATTTTTATTGTTTTTAAGATCTTAAGCAAATAAGTTTTCCAATAACTTATTTTTAGACTTTTTAATAATTTTTTTGACAAAAATTCCAAACACTTTAAAAAAAAATTATAATCTCTTAAACATCTTTTAAGTTATTTTTAACAGTTTATAAGTTAGGTCAAACAGCTTCAAAATAGACAAATCACAATTTAAGGATTCCAGTTGAAAACTTTTTCAACTTATTTACAGATTGTAGCTAAGCAAGCTCCTAATATACATTTAGACACGGCCACGGACTAAGTTCGAAGATGGTCCCACTCGAACTTGGCCACAAACTAGCTAGCCAATATGTGACGGGCGATTCGATTGAGTAATCATTTTTAATAAATATTAATAATAACTGTCGATTTGATTATGTAACTATATATATATATATATATATATATATATATATATATATATATATATATATATATATATATATATATATATATATATATATATATATAGATATATATATATGTGCATGAATAAAAAAATTCTGTGAAAATGAG
>NW_012192835.1:35306-50884 GCF_000504015.1 Erythranthe guttata
CAAAGATGTCAACAAAGAGTATTCTCAAATAGAACACTACACATCACAATATATCATATTCCCTTCTTCTGACAATGATATCTATTAACCACAAATTTCCGTGTCTGCAAAATATAAATTATACGAAACAAATATATTTATTAATCAAACGAAATAGATGATTACGGTTTTTGAAAATGAAATGCTATTTGCGATTACAAAATTGCTATTCGCGGTTTATAACAAAACCTCCCAAAACTCTTAAAAATATCAAAAAACCCCCCAAAACTGCAAGTAGCCACAAAAAAAAAAAATCAAAAATTCGAAATCAAGCTTGAAGAAGGGTTGGGCTTCGATTTTTCGATGTAATTTCGACCCTTTTATGTGTAATATGCATTAGGTAGGTCGATTACGGAACCAATTTCATGTTAAAAAGCCCTACAAATCGATTTGTAGGGCTTTTTTTTTCGCTAAAAAATGTTCGAATGCTTGCACTGCATTAATGGGCGCCCAAGTTGGGCTTTTACGTATTTTGGAGGGGTTTTTGGATTTTTTTGGGAACTTTTGGGATTTTAGTGAAATAAAGTGTTTTTTTTTTTTGAGTGTTTTGTTATAAACCGCGAATAGCAATTTTCAAACCGCAAAAAGCAATTCCCTTTTTGAAATTCTATTAATTCTTTTCTTTTAGATCGATTCAAGTGCTTAAAAACTTGTTTCTGAATCGAATAAACATAAACACCTTCAACCATATTTCTAGTGAGTTTCAACCTCAAACCTCTCAAATCTTTATTTTACTATTTGACCTTTTTTAATTCAATTTAATTTTACAATAGTCTTCTTAACCTTTTTGTGCTTTACTACTTCATCGTGTCCGACAAAAATAGAGCAAATCAAATCTTTCTTTGACAAAATGAATTATTTGTTTACGTGTTAAGTGCGTGTTCGTATTTATATTGTACAGACTCAAAAATTTGTGGTTAACAACGAGCACTTCCAAATACAGACACAATTCCAATTTATTTTTTTCATAATTACCAAAAATCAATTACAAAATTTTATATATAACATGTAAAAAAAATCAAGAAAGAACACATGAAATGTGGAGTTAACTAATTAAAGCCCTCTTTAGTTCTACTAAGAAGCTACAATTAATATATATTTCCAAATATTACATAAATACATTTATCATAAACTAGAAAGAAAAAAAAAAAAGATGAATATATATTTATGTAGAACTAATTAATTAATTAATTTCGAGTTGAGGCATATTAAACCAAATTTGCTCAAATGCCTTAACAATAAGATCATGGTACTGGTTCGAATTCAACGACAGATAGCAAGCAAGAAGATGCTCCAATTCCTTGGATGCCCTAATATTATTCTCCACAATCATTTCCATCATAGATTCCCGGAAATCTTTTTCCGGGTCGAAAGATGCCTTCACAATAGCGAAACTCTCCGAATAAAACGACAAACCCTTCTTTTTCTTCTTCTCCTCGTCTTCATAATCGTAATCATAATCACGATCGCCACTTAATTTCACGCTAGTTGGTTTTCTTCTGCTACCGTTCGAAGCTACTCTAGGCCCATTGGCCCGTATCTTCACTCCACTGGCCCGCGAAACCGATTTACGGGCCGCAATTTTCTTGCTCTTCTTGGCCCGAGGGGCGTTTTTGTCATTTTCCGAAGAAGGTAGTGCTGGCTTCGCGGCCGGCTTGGTGCGAATCGGAGGGAGTTCGTTGAATTCTTCGAATCCGTTCATGAGGTTGTCTATTGTTGGACGGTTGTTGCCGCTGACGTCGATGATGATGTCACCACCATCGTCTTCGTCATCGTCGTCAGCTTCGGAAGAAGTAGTGGCAATTACTAGTTTGCAAGTACAGCAAGAATCATTACACGTGGCAGCATCTAATGAATCGGATTCGTCGTCTTCCCGGAAACGCTCTTGATGATGATCGAGTACCGTTCCGGGCTTAAGCCAGACAGGAAAATTGCGGTCGGGCCCAGGAAATAACACGGAAGGGTTGTTGTTGAATTGCGGTTGTTTCTTCGGAGACGGCATGTAGACGGTTTTGCGCTTGGATTTTTTCTTGGAGGAAGATTTTCGGGGAGATTTGTCGAAGGTTTTATTGTTGTTAGGGTTCGTGTCGGTGATTCGGTACGATGATTTTGTTGGATAGGGATTGTTATTGATGCTTCTTGATTTGATGCTCATATCTCTCAGCTTGTAAAACCAGGCATTCGGCATCATATCTGACAATCTGAACTTGTGATTTCCCATTGATTGATCTATTTCAAGATTTTGTTTTTTTTTTGGGAATTTTGTTATGTATATATATGCTTAAGAATGATATATTCAAGAGATTGGTTGATATATGTACCTATATTTATATAGGAGAGGTTTTGCTTTACACAAAATTACAAACATATGCATTTGGTTATAGAGAAAATTATGCTTTTGGTCCTTTATGTTTGGCCTATTTAGACATTTAGTCCTCTTACTTGTCATGTTTCACATTTTACACGCACTAACTTTGCAAATATAGTATTTTTGGTCCTATTTCGCGTGTTTTTTTTTTTTTTTTTTTTTTAATTTTATGAGGTGGCAAATAAATTTGACGGAATTTACTTGGACACCTAGAAACTATAAATTCTACATCTACGGCACTGCAAATTTTTCATTATGTAAGTGGACGAATGTGTAAACCAAGTTAGATCAAAAGCATTTATATATAATTTTTAAGTTTCACCATAGATAAATGTCGGCGAGTTTGTTAGCTAAATCATTAAAAAAAAAATTGGGTAAAATTCAAAATACGAGTGAAATATGACAAAAAAATGCTAAGATTTTGTAAGGACTAAATCCCTAAATATAAGAACATCCATGACTAAAAATACAATTTACCAAATTTATACATGTGTGATATAATACAAGCGTGTGAAGTTCGTCCGTAAACATTGGTTTGACTAGAAGGTTCCATATACAATGGTTTTAATAGAATAAAGTAACAATTTATTTGCACGCATGGGTACAACTCAACTTGTTTCGGAACGATGAGTTGGTGCAGGGTCTTAGGATCGAATCGTGGCAGCCGCAGTGTGAGAATTTCAACTCTAATAAGGATTATTTCCTTGTCGGCACCAGGGATGAGGCTCTGAGGGCGAGAGATTTCGCAATTTAGTGCAAGTTACAATTTATTTTTCTCAAATTTTCGGGGACGGTCTTAAAATTATTGGACTAACCAAGTATTAAATTATATATAATTTTGTCAAACAAGATTTGTAATTTTGTAATGAAAAAAAGAAAATAAAAAGAGAGATTTAGTGAAATAGAAAGAGAATCAATGATTTTAGTACTAAAAGCAATGAGAAAATGATGTGTTTAATCCTAGTTTTGTATAAAAGTAATAATTGAATGGTGGTGGGGCCGCCGTGATGGGAAACACTGGCATGCATGAAATCAAGTGGAAGCAACAGCCCAGATTTGCTGCTGCCCCTGCCTTTATATACCACACAAACAAACAACCAACAATTTCTCCATTCCACTTTTCTTCTTTATATAATAATAAATTACTTTGTGGGCCATGGGATTTATGTATATACATTTTCAATTATATATTTTATTTTTGGGTCAATTGAGTGTAAATAAAGTAATTGTGACAAACTCTTCCCTAAAGTTTATGGAATGTTTATTTAATTTCATCATATATTCATAAATATATATAGAGGTACCTTACATTTCTAATGAAATACATACTGAAGGGAGTTGTTTTTATTTTATCTTAGTAAAATATGTTTTGAGCGAATAGTTTGACAAAATATACTGTAACAGTCAAATTATGTTTGAAGTTGTCGCAAAAATGTATTTTATAAGAAGAATTTGAAGAAAAAAAATTAATGTTTGATTAGTTTTTAGTAAAGACATTTTTTTTATTGTAGCAGTCTTTTTTTTACTATACTAGTCGCCAAATAATATATGGGAGAAGTAACTTTTAAAATTATTTTGAATTTTAAAAAAAAAAAAAAAACCTATCTAGCACGAATTCATTTCCGGAAAAACATAAAATTGGAATGGGATCAAGAACAAACATTGCCATAGCAATGAAAATTGATTGGAGAGTTGATCCTAACTAATAAGGGGCCCTAGGCAAGAGAGAAAAAAAAATCAAAGTCCCATGTATTATTTTATAAAACTTTTTATCTTTTTTATATAATCATTTTTATTTTATATATGTATGAATTAAGAATTTGAGGTCCACCGACTAATATGGTTTGGATAATTGAGAGTTGAGGATACATTTTTTTATTTATGTTTTTCATATGTAATTTTTTGTTAGTTTTTTAGATGAGATGTGATAAATGTTGTTTAAGTTTTAAAATACAGTTTTGATTATAAATTAGAGTTTGCCCATTTTTTTATGCTGAATTTCGCAAAATTCAAAACATAGAATATGTAGTTTTATTTTAGATGAATAAGATATGATTTATGAATTAATCAATAAACAGTACTCGCAAATTCATTTTTTCTCCATTGCACTTTGGCTCAATATTACTTTACCTCTTTTTACTTTCGATTGCATCGATTTGCTTCTCTGTACTTGAAAAATTGTTTCAATGTGGCCCTCGTTTTTAGTTATCAGACATTTGACCTTAACACCATTTAGTCTGTGCCGTCAAATTACAAAAATGCCACCCCTCCCAGTTTAAATAATTATTAAAAAAAAAAAAAAGACAACGAGAAAGCATAGTCCACGACAACAATCACAATTTTGTTTTTCTTTTGTATAATTATTTAAATTGAGAGCATTGGTTTTTTTTGTAATTTTCAGACCTTAGACCAAACGGTGTTAAGCTCAAAGGTTTGACGGCGAGGGCCAATTGAAATAATTTTCCAAGTACATGTGGGCAAATCGATGCAATCGCGAGTAGAATATGGTAAAATGATATCGAGTCAAAGTAAAGGACGGGAAAGTGGAATTTACCCTTATCTAAAATTCAAAACGTAATTTATTCATACATAACTATGCTATAGGCATCCAATATATTTAGCGAATCAATTTGGATTAGAAAGGTGACTCAAAGAACTACAATTTCCGTGTTTCGAATATCGTCAAAACCAGATTAAAAATACAATTTCCGTGTTTCGAATATTGCGAAAATCATATTAGAAATCAGTGTAATACATTGAAATTATTCTCAAGTCCTTTTAGATGATCTTCATAAGTGATAAAGCATTCCTTGTGTGCAATGATTGAGAAGAAGTAATAATGGAGTATGATTTAATAGCTACAAAAGAAAAGGCAAATATGTGTATGCATAGCTGTTTTCCCCAAAATTCCGTGCTCCAGAAATGATGGACGCCATGCACGATTTTTGTTCAACTGTTTAAATAAAGTTGTTTCAATTAATTAGTCGCGTGCTACCTCATTTTTGTCACTAATTAATTAATTAATTGCATTCATAACTAAAACATCCAATTTCAGCATACTATTTACGGGTCGCCCGACAAGTTATTGGGATATCAAACATTAAACAAAGTCTAATTAATTAGTTAATGGCAAATTACAACCATCCCATGATGTATGGTTAAATTACGAAAAACCCCCCTCTTGTTTGGATAATTACATCTACCCTTCAACTATGTATCATCTTACACATCCATCCTTATGGTGTCAAATTCAACATAATCATCTACATTCCGTGAAATGTGCTCTAGTTTGTACTCGTTTTGTGTAAACATAAAGTTACTGATGCACCACAATCTGATATATACAAACCAAAAAACACATCTTATGATCATCTTGCTTCAAAATGTGGAGCTCGAATGGGATAAAACGGGTACAAAAGTAATAATATTCCATATAATCAAGAAGATTCCACTAAATTTTAAACCGCAAGGGTGGACATGTAAGAAAATTTATAGTTAAGGGGGGCTATTGTAATTACCCAAACAAGAGAGGGATTTTCGTAATTTTATCATATCCCAGGGGTGGTCGTAATTTCCAAGGCTATGAATTGACGGAGCTAGGTGGAACGGTTAACCGTCGATTCTCAATTAATCTCAAGCCTATATGGTCCTTAGTAGGATCCTTAGTAGCTAGCTCTACTAATACTAATTACCGGTAATGTTTACGAGATTGATAAATTTGATTGAATTGATCATACATTGTCTATCATAATATATCATTGACACGTATTGTGAAATTGATAGGGTCTGATCTAGGGGCGGTAAACGAGTCAAGCCGACTGGTGAGCTCGATGAGCCGGCTCGAAAAAAGCTCGAACTCGGACTCGAGTTTTTCGAGCTCGAGCCACTTTTTAATTGTTCGTGAGCTCACAAGCCAGCTCGCGAGCCTTATTATTTTTTTTTTTATTTTACATATATTATTTTTTATTTAATAATGTATAATAATATAAAATATTATAGAAATAAATAAAAATAAAATATAAATATTAAAAATATATATATAATTACAATTTATTGTTTATTTTGTAATTTTGTTTTAAAATAATTTTTAATAATAATAATTAAACAAATATTTAAAAAAAAAAAAAAAAAACCAAACAAAATGGCACGAGCTCGAGTTCGAGCAAAAAAAGAACAAACCAAGCTCGACAAAATAGACACGAGCTCGAGCTCGAGCCTGCCAAAAGAGGCGATATTTTGTTTGGTAGCTCACTTGCAAGCCCAATATTAAGTTACGGCCCGAGTATTTATCCACCTTTTATGATGATTATGGATCCGGTATTTTAGATGGGTCTGATATCAGGTCCAATCTGAAAATTTAGGCATTGGCGGAGAAATGACCATTTTGACCTTTAGTCGTAAAAAACGTTGCTGAACACCAACTCATGTCAAAATTCACTTCACTCCAGGTGCGCCGATGCAATTCTTCCCTTTTTAGTATCTTTTTTTCTTTTCAACCCAAATAATCGATCTCATACATCTTGTTTGAAATTTGACTATTATGACATATCTTATTTATCGGAAGTTGTCGGTACAACGAACCATAAGTTCAAGGAGCAGTACAAATTAGTGCTACGATTTTAGAACTGCTCGTGGTCTTTTCGGTGAAGATTGTTCCAACTTTTCTCGTTTCATGGAGGTTTGAATTTTTCGAATACACTATGGATGGACGAAAAATTGGTCTCCTTTGAAATATTTTACCTTGGAGTGTAAGGAAATGATTACATCCGCTAGGGTATTTCCCATAAACTGAAGTTGGAGGTAAAATTGTAATTACACAACAAAACCATACAAAAGTAATGTCATTACATTCTTTTAAGTTTGACCAGAAAACGTAGCGGGGAATTTGATATGTTTCTTAATTGAGGGGTTTGTATGCGACACACCCCATAATCCAGAGGGTACAAAATGAACTTTACCCAATTTATAACCATGCAAGTCTCATGAGTTGCTCATAAACTAGTTTAACAGTGGACGACTCCAAATTCAAACAATACGAAGATGTAGGGGCTATTCGCCCCGTGTCCGGCAATAAGAGAATGACGCCTAATACAAATCCAAACACTTGGTACAAATCTACGCGTCAACCTACAAAACAGTGCAGACACTATGAGACTCGTCATGGGTTGTCCCAGCTATTGCCCTAACAACAACCGAGTCGGTGACCGATAATTATAAGGAGAGTAGGAAGCTCCTCAAATGAACAAAATCACTTGCCCTATATGTAATGAATGAGCTTCCTATTTATAGTGATGAGTTAACGAGTCATCTATTTAAAGGATCTTGAATGGCCGCTAATTATATGGCTTTCTCATAAAAATAAAATCATTTCGGCCTCATGGGCCTAGTTTCATTTATACTCCAACAGTCTTAAGCCCAATATTTTCACTAATCAAGAAAAGAAAAAAAAAATAATGGCAAGTAGAATGCTAAAATCTAATACATGATAAGTTTATGAAGTAAAAATATGTTGATATAAGATAATTTACAATGATTCAAGTTGGGTACCTGGTTATTTACTCCGGATGGATTTGAACCATACATTTGATTAAATAACTACTCACTAAGCACATATACACATGGATGTGTGTGTGTGTGTGATTATATGTAGATCTACGATTCAAAACCTCCCGGTATAAATAATCAGGTGTCACATCTAATTTATCAGTGGGATGCCATAGAATAATAACCAACACTTTATACCAAGAGAGGACTTTGTAAGTGCTAGGCAACTAACATAATAAACATTTCATTCGAGACAATTGAAAACAATTTCGTATGTATGGTACACCACTTTCCCTAATGAGAGACCATCACTATTCAAACGTGAATTCCACACAAAACCCTTTTTACTCAAACCCCTTTAAATAACAGAAACTGCAAAAACAAAACAGCCAACTACTGTGTGTGTGTGTGTGTAATTATCGAAAGATATGATGATGGCTTTATCGTCCTTCAAACGCAACGTTTACAAACCATGCAAGAAAATACTACACCTCTTCAGATTCAGGCTCCACAAACCCGTCTTCGTGAAATCTCTGCACAACGGTCACCGGAAACCTAGAGCCCGGAAAACCAGCACCACTGCCGCCTCCGCCGCGGCAGCCAACAACACCGCCTACGAGGGCCGTTTCCCGAAAATCCTGTCGGTCCTTCATTCACTGAGACGGAACAGAGATCAGACGGACAGGGTTTCGGAGCTCAAGAGTTTCTCCGACGCGCCTTACCACAGAGAACCGTACCCTTCGCCCATCACGCCAGCGTACATAAGACTGGGCGTGGGACCCACTAGTAGGAAGGAAGCTCCGGACAACGAGGAGGAGGAGGAGGATGACGTGGCGGGTGCGTGCAGGAGCTTCGAGAAGCACTTGATAGAGATGGTTGTTGAAGAAGGGAAGATGGGCGATTTGGTTGACGTTGAAGAGCTTCTTTACTACTGGAAGAATCTCAAGAGTCCCGTTTTTGCTGATTTGGTGGGCCGTTTTTACGGTGAGCTGTGCCAAGATTTGTTTTTTAATGCAAGTGAGAATTATGACGAAACGCCACGTAAAGGACTCCTCAGGTAGAGCTGCTTTATATGACAACTCGGTTTTTTTCCTTTTTTTTTTTTTTTAATGATTATGCGTTCAATGGAATAATAAACTACATACATGCAGAGCAAATGCTATGTAATTCATGAATAGTAGCTGAAAGAAATGTAATTGAAGTTTATGATTCCAAATATTTGTTAAAAAGACTAATTTTTTTCTCGGGTATTTACATACATTCTACTCGTAGGTCCCTAATTAGTACACAATACATATATATGCTATACATAAACTGAACCGATACTCCGAAAATAGAGTAAAAAACATTGGACAAAATATATAAATATATATACATATATATTTATGAAGCAATGTTACAATTGAAGTACCTGCTCGATTAGGATTGCGCCAAATGAAAACACCGAAAGAGCACAACGATTTTCCATTTACATATAAACGGAACCGCTCGTCCTAATTAGCCGTACCATTTGAAAATCCTCCATTAGAGACGTACACTTGCGACTTGATTAAAGTCTCCCCTATCTTAAAACCGGGCATGACCATAAACTCGACTTTGTATCTTTCTCCCACAAGAGATTTATATTCCTCGAGCTCCTTTGGAATTTCCATATAGAAATTCGAGAAATCACTTCCTTCCTTGACACCAAAAATTTCAGCTCTAGGCTCAATAAAAGCACTAAATCCTTGCAAATACCACACGAATCTCGCCATTCGTACAAACGCACGGTAAAACGGGGTGTGTGGATGAATCCCATTGGCCACAAAACTCCTGTGGTCCAAATTACCGAAAAATGACACTTCCATATCACGATGAACTACCAACAGATATTTATCTCTGCAAAACTCGGCGAAACTCGACTGCGGGTATTCCATCAAAGCAGCTATAGGGTCGTCCAATTTCATTACGTTCTCCTCGAAACAGGGCTGGTTTTGCGAAAACCCGTGAAACATCCTTCGAGCAACATAAGCTTCGAACGCGTATTTCTTGTGGGACCTCTTCGCGTACACAACGGACGGCTGTATTGCACTAGCGGCCTTGTCAAGATCCCACTCCGAATGTTTCATTAAGGCGATTAACGGCTTAGCAAAATCGTGAATAGCTTTTCCAACCGCCTTCACAATATTTTCAAACGAATAATGATTCAAACCCTTGAAAGATTCCTTTTCTCGTTTATTAATCTCTTCGGCTATCCCGTTGTTCCTTGTTTCCAACTCTTGAAGCTCTCTCCGTAAAACAGCCACCTCTTTGCCCTTATTCTTGGCACGAGACTTCAACTTCTCTAGAGCCTTCTCTTTAACATGGATTTCAGCGAGCAAAAGCGCCGAACATGCAGAAACTGTATTATCTTCCTTCAATAGATTCTCCTTATAAGCCTTCTTAATCGAGCAGAGAGTCTCGATCGAAGAGACTACCTCTTCATCAGCAGCTCTGATTTTCTCGGGATCGTACGGAATGTGAGCTTCTTGCAGCTTCATATACGCTAATTTCAACGCCAAAAGAGCATCGAACAATTTCAAAATCTCCACATTGCCGTTGTTCTCTACCTCAGTGGGCTTCGAACGAACTTTCGAGGCACAAAACACGAAATCATCGTTCGAGCTGCCGACTTCTTCGTCTAACGAAGGCGAACTACCCCCGTCTAGATCTTCAGATGTATTAAAGACACCGATGGACCTAAATCTAGAGACTTTCGCAAATTTCGAAACTCTATCGGAAATAATCGAAGAGGGTTTTAGGGGTTTTGAACTAGCTGCAAATTCCATCCCCTGCTTATTCGACTCAAAACCCATTCACCAAAAAACCTAACTGAGTCCAAGATCGGTTTTTTTTAGATCAACACAAATCAAATGTAACTCACATGTAGGCTTTAATCAAAGGCAAAGAAAAAGGGGGTTTAAAGTGGGGAACCAGAAGCAATATTCGCGGTTTAAACTCCGCAATTGAAGGGATCAATCAATTCAAATCAAAAGAAAAAAAATCAATTACACGCACGAGATTTTTGCGGATTCAGTAATCAATTAAAGAGGAAAGTTGAAAAATGTCTTACTGCGGAAGGCTCAAAAACAGAGGAGACAGTATTGAAAGTGACGGCGCCGTTTCCGGCATTGAAGGAATCGATTAAAGGTGAGAGAAAATGGAGAAATTGAAAAAAGTAGGGTTTCGAATTGAAGGAAGAAGAGTGTGGTTCAATACGACGTCGTCTGGAGCAAAGTTGCAGTGGGTAAAAATGCAGAGATAGTGGGGAAGTAGTTTTAGTGAAGGATTTGAGTGCGGCACTCATGGGCTCTGACACCGAACAGTGTGTGAGGCAAAACGACGTCGTTTGCGGGAGCGGTGGTGATAGTTTTTGTTTTGTTTGCGCGGGGTTGCTGCGACGCACTAAAACAGAGTAGAGGGGACTGTTTTTAAATTCTATAATTTATGAGGGCCTTTCTGTAATTTGAGGAAGAAGATGCAATTTTGAAATTGAAGGGGGTTCTCTACGGGAAACCAGATAATTTAAAAACGTGCATCCTCCATGTTTGCATAATTGCATTTACACCTCCTCTAATTTGAAAAATTATGCATAATATATGTTTATTTTTATATTAGGCCATCTCCAACGGCATTTAGACCTCCTCTAATTTGAAAAATTATGCATATATATGTTTATTTTTATATTAGGTCATCTCCAACAGTTATTTTAAAATTGGTTGTCTATACCTTTAATTTGATACACATACCGTGTTATGTACCACCACTTCTAACTGTAGTATTGTATACTCCAATAACATTGTTTATAATTTAAACAACAATTATATTTTATTATTTTTTCATATTTTAATTTTCAAATTTCTGTAAAATTTGAAGATTAAAAGAGATGGGTTGTGGTTATCTTTTTATTTTTTTTATTTTTTCACAATTGGTTAAATTTTAATTTTGATTTTTCAAATTTTAAGAACCAAAATTACCATTTGTTAAAATTTGCATTTTTCCATTATACTGTTGGAGCTCTGATTTTGGCCTTAAATTGTGTAAATAGTGCAAATAATAGATTTGCACTTGACGGTTGGAGTTGCCCTGAGGTAACACCTTGACTGTCATTGACCCATTGATCGTTGATTTTTCAAATTTCATTTTTAAATATGACCAAAATTTGAATAAATTATGTAGTTACGTTTAAAACTAATTCCACATCTTTTTCCTAACGATGGATTTATTAATAAACTAAAATAAAGACTATTTTATCCTTTCAAATTGGAGGCAAATTATTACTCTATAGTCTATATGGTATATGGGTACACCGAATAACATTTTTTTTTTAATATTATACATATAATACCATAATTTAATAAAAAATCTAATTTAAGTGGTGTAGAATTTACATCCTCAAAAACTATCTCCAAATCCTACTCATTTCGACTGTCGAAGAGTACACTAGACGTCGGACTTCAAGCCAGCAGCGGTGGAATAATTAATGGAAGATAGTAAATAAGAGGGAATTTCAAGAAGAGAGTATAAAATACTATTGATTTTTTTCAAAACGTAACCATAATCGGGTTGTTTACTTTTTGTGTTTTTTTTGTTATGAAGGAACCCGCAAGCAACCATATAGGTTGCACTGGGTAAACCCACACTCTCGTATAATAGCTTGCAAACTATACGAGAGACGTAATCCACACTAGGCTAACCATGTGTGACAAGCTCGACCTATAAGTAATTGGTTGTTTACTTTTGTTTATATACAAGACAAGATTGTCCATAGCTATCTTTCTAATTTAAGATCACTTAATTGATTGGTAATTGATACTACTTTACATATTTTTCTCGTTTATTGATGGAAAAGATACGCGAATCAGGCTTGCCAAACGGTATGATGGTGAGGTCGCCACTCGCCACCTACCGTCTTTTATGTTCTTCGGGCGTGTTTTCATCGAGTTCTTCAGTTATATGCAGCGAGCTACTACTATCGGACTATATGTGCGAATTGATCATGTGGGAGCGAACTCCTGACTCGCTTTCATTTACCTTGCGACTTACTCGGGCTTTTCGGCCCACTACTCCCGAGGTCTGCCCCGATCCTACTGGACTATCTCTTAATTACCAACTCATCAGGCCTTCTTTCGAGGCCCGTTGGGCTTCTAGCCCAATAACTAAGTAGAAAAATGGGTGTGGCCCAAGTAGCCGAACCGGTCCCCATCTCTAAGGAATCGAATTTCTTTCTAACTAAATAATTAAATAGTCAGTAAAAAACCGAGTTAGTACCATATAATTTAAATTAATCCAATGTAAGTAACCAAATGGATTAATGGACTAATTCTAAAAGAGGGTGCAGACAATTGCAAAACTCGTCTAAGTTTAAACTTTTTGTAAGATGTTGTAAAGTTCATAAGTTCGTTTAAAAGTCAACTTGTAAATCATTTTCTTATAAGCATCGTTTATTAAAGTTTAATATTTAATTGGAATACATGAAGAAAAGTCTATTAAATGACCAATAAATATTTTCCCTATTTAAAGAGGCACCAAAAAGGCAAAAACCAATAGAGTAAATTTGGCTTTTCGCTACTCAATCACTATTATTAAATTATTATTATTAATTTTCTTTTCTTTTTCATTTTTTGGCTAAAAGTAATCTTTGAAAGTTGTTAAACCTTGTGGAAATAATAACAAGTCAAAGTAATTAATGGAAACTATTAAATAATCCGAAACTTTCAAAATCAAAGTTTTCAACGGCAAATAAATAGTTAATGACTTAATTGATAATTCTATGACGCAAATTTCAATTTAATTGCCGCCCACAAATTAAAATAAACATGAAATTAATTATGAGTCAAAATACGCTTAATTATCTACCAATAATTTACAGGCAAAAAAAAACACGTGTATGGATGGCAACGTTGAAGACATATTCACGTGACACATGAACTTGTCCTATGTCAAACATTACTTTCATAATTCGAAAATAGTACTAAGATTTTTCTTTCTAGAATGATGTGTCTATTCTTCTTAAATAGTGGTGCCACGCACTACAGTCACAAATAATAATTTAGTAGTTATTATGTTTTAATAATTTTAAACTGAAAAAAAAATAATGAAATTTTTAGAACATATCCGCTAACTTTGAAATATTAAAACTTGTGTGATTTTCGATTTTTTCCCAAATTTCGAAATTTCCGGTATTTTGGAATTTGAATTGATTTTGTATTTTCAAAATTTTTTGAAATTTTTTCGAAAGGGCTAACTACGATCCGATTCATCTGACTTTCACCCATATACGAGAGTGTAGATTTACAAATGCACGTATATAATTGGCTGCAGATTCCTTCATTACCAAATTAATATAGAGTTAAATACAAAAACACCCATATACTATGAACTTTGTATCATATACCCCTTATACTATACATAAATACAAAAAACCCCCTCACATTACATTTTTTCCAAGGGGAAATATGCAAAACCCCCCTCAAACCATAAATATTATGAGTTAAACCCATTTGACTTTTAAGACTTTTGCCCACACCCAAAGACCAATCTTAATTAGTGAAACCCCCCTCAACAACTTTAATAAGACGGAACTACCCTTATCAGTAGTTTTTAAAATAATTGCAATATTTATTTTCCATAACCGTCTCACGTAATTGTAGGATTACATTAATTCTCTCCATATATCTCTCTTTCATTCTCTCTCTATTTCTCACGCAACTTCTCTTTTTTTTTTTTTTTTCTTCTTCAGCCCATAATCTTCCATCACTCGCCAATGGACACCACTCAGCCGCACACGGCGCCGGCGCCGGGTTTGATTCTCCTTCCGAAGAGCGAACGAAAAAAAAGGAGAAAAATCAAGTTTTTGAGATGCAACAGTTTTCGTGCAGAGGCCAGATCGGAAGATCTAACCATCGGATCGGGTTGATATTTTTACACATGATTCGTAACACATAAATATAACTTATGAACGGTGGAGATCGGAATCAGACTTCTCTGAATATAGATTGGATCTTAAAACTCGCTGCTGGTTTTTGTTACTGAATAATTCATGGCAGCTAGATTGGACGCGTTTTTTGTACAATTGAACCGTTGGATGTGGCCTAAATTTGGATAGAGTATTCAGAGTATATATTTTTATATACTGTACGGAGGAGATTGAATTTGGTGCCCCCTAGCTCCGGATATAAATTGTGAAAGTATCACAATTCGGTAGTCACATTGTAGTCACATTCTCATGTTTTTTTGTAGTGCTGCACATCATGTCGTCAACCTTGATGATTCTGTTAAAGTATGGAGGGTCGTTTGGGGTGAAGATATGCCAGGGTGATTTTGTGTATGAAGACCTCGCCCTCTGTCTCGTTATTTTTCTATCTTTATTTATGTATTTTTCGATTTTTTTTCCAGATCTCGAACAGCAGTAGTAACATGACTATAGCCATATTCGAATATGACTATAGTCATATTTAATATATTTTTCGAATATGACTATTCAAGTTGACTTCTAATAACAAGATTCAAACTGTGATTTTTTGTGTGGATGTAGGTGAGTGTTATCGTGAGTCGAGCCAGAGCGTCGGGAAAAACGTGGGAATTAACATTTTATTTTTTTCTTTTT
>NW_012192835.1:54063-68791 GCF_000504015.1 Erythranthe guttata
TGTAAAATTTAAGAGAAAAAAGAGATGGATACCAAGGACCAATACACAATAAAATTTAAATAAAAAATTCAACTTAATTTCATTAAATAATATTTTATTCTTTCCAAAAATATTTTTAATGAAAAAAACAATACTGTCAGAACCGAACCGGCCATGAAACCGGACGACCATTTGGGTCATGGTTTTATAAGGTTGAACCGATTCAACCGGATTTTTGATTTTTTTAATATGAGCTTCTTCACCGTGTTTAGTCCTTTCACCTTCAGCTTCATCCGCCGCCAAATCTTCACTTCGATGTTGTGTATTTTATGGTTATGTCGACAAGACAACGGTTGAATGTAGAAATTATAACGAATACGTGTCTTTATTCTCTAAAATACAACGCTAATCAACTATGATTTAGTAGTCGGCTGAACCTGACGATTTTTACCTTTTAAAATTGAAAAAAAAAAAAATGAAAAAGGCATTGTATGTGGTAGTGGGAAGTGCGAAGAATGTAGATTTAGCATTATAAAAAATTAAGGTATCCTTACTAATGAAAATATGGTGGTTTCTTCCAATGTTTTGAAAATCGGATTCGACGTTGACCGGGCCAAACTATCCGATCACGGTTGAATTGGTTCAAACCAGGGTCCAACCGGGTTTTTGAATATTTATTTTTTAACTATTTACATTTAATTTATATGGTTATCTATGCAAAAAATTATGTAAAATAGCCTATTTATCACCAATATGAAATATTGGTATGAGTTAAGCATAAAACTACAATTAGCAATACAAGTTGTTCTTTTTTTTTTTCACAAAGAAAACGACTTTTGATATTGTCGTATTTCGGCAGAAATCAAATCACAATAGAATTTTTGTGAAACATGGAAACATAAACGCACGTTCCAACTTCCCTTTCATAGAGGTTTCTTTTTTTTTTTCTATGCACTAAAACGACGTCGTTGTGGCCTCTTTTTTGGGATTTATTAAAAACGCGTGGATTCAGCCAAAAAATTGGTTTTTACCCGGTTTCCTGGTTTACAGTCCGACCGGTCAAAAAACCAATTTTTAACAATTAGACCGGTTTTTTGTAATTTTCGGGTTGATAGGGCTAACCGGACTGAACAAAGCTCCGATTCGCGATCGAACCGACCGGTCCGGTCCGGGTTTCAAAACATTATTTTTGCTAATAGAAAAGCTTATAGGAGTTTTCTCAAAGAGCCTCTTTATTTTAGTTTGATTTATTCGTTTTTTTCTTTGCCTCAGTTAATATTTTTTCAAACACTAAATTTGTTGATAATGTAATAACAAAAATAAACAAATAACAATTGGATATAACCTTTTTGGTAGGGAGATGTTTGTGCAATTTTTCAAACTTGAAAAAGTCTAGCTCTAATTTAGTAATTACTACACATAATCTCAAAGAGATAGAGGATCAAGAAAAACAAATGAAAAACAATTGGGGGAATTACAGTTTTCATCCTCAAGTTTGTACTAATCTCCCATTTAGTCATCTATGTTCACAAGAAGAAGAAAAAAACATATTAGATCCCTCGTATTTCAATAATTTAATTATTTTGGTCATTTCCGTCAGTTTACCGTTAGTTGGTCAATTAAAGCAGTCATTGGAACAAATTTGATTCCGTTAGAAATAACAGAAAATTGATGAGAAGGGCTAAAAGTGTTAGAATGTTTGAAAGATAAATGACCAAATGCGCTTTTGTGAACATAGGGGACTAAATGTGAAATCGATACAAATCTGGGGATAAAAACGATATTTTTCCCCAAAAAAATTGGTGCAACTCATTTAATATCAATTTACTGGGAATTCAGTCCAGGTATTCAAGAATAACTTGCATCAACAAAATTTTCTTTTATACACACACACTCATCATGGTCTAGAAAAACAAGGGAAACCATTTCAATGGCCTGTACCTAATATATATAATAACTATATACTATATAGTGTGTACAAAAATAATGATAAAAAAAAAAAAAAAAAAAAAAACCCGAAAAAACGAAAGAAAAAAACTCAGCCTCAAAATCAAGGTATTCGATCCCGCATCAACAATGGCTGCTTCTGTAATGAATCTTCCTCTTGCTTCAACTGTTGTACTTCACTCATTGAAGACCAAACAATGTCTTGTAACCCCGGTCTTAAACCCTCGTCCAATACCCTCCGATATTCCAAAGTATCCCCACTCGTTTTCTTCACTTCGACCAAATGAAGAGATTGAGCCAGCACAAATATCTCGGCTTCGATCGACAAAATTCCCTTTCTACCCTCCTTCGTTCCTTCGAACTTAAACAACCCTCCGTCTTTCTTGTTTATCTTCATCTTCACATGCTTCGCCACTTCCTCGAGCTTTGATATAATCGCGCATGCGGGTTTCCTAGAAACAAACCGTGTTTCTCTATCCGCACGACGACGACTCTCCTCGAACAATCTCGAGAGATTGAACCCTTCCGATAAGGAAATAATATCAAACGCGTTCAAATTCGAAAGCCTCGATTCGGAATCGACAATTTCTCTCTCTCGAGAACCTTCTTCTTCTACTACACTACTCTGCGGATCGTTTGTTTTCGTCGCTTTCGACTTCAATTCCCGTTTGAACCAAGAACTACCTTTAATTCTCGCTACCGAAATTCTAGTGTTCGGATTCGGATCGAGCAGCCTCAAAATTAGCCTCCGTGCTTCAGGCGAAAACCAACTCGGGAATCTGAATTCCGCCCGAGCAATTTTCCGGTACATCTCCATCAAATTCGAATCGTGAAACGGAAGATAACCGGCCAACAACACAAAAAGAATAACCCCACAAGACCAAATATCCGCCGAAGTACCGTTATACCCTTTCCTGTCGATTACCTCCGGCGCCACATAAGCGGGGGTCCCACAAGTAGTGTGAAGTAAACCGTCCGATCTCCTCGTCTCTGCCAGCGCACTGAGACCGAAATCCGAAACTTTAAGATTTTCATTTTCGTCCAATAAAATATTCTCGGGTTTTAAATCTCGGTGGTAGACTCCCCTACTATGGCAAAAATCGACCGCGTTTATCAACTGTTGAAAATATTTTCTCGCGACGTCTTCTTTCAACTTCCCCTTCGACACTTTGTGGAAAAGCTCGCCGCCTTTAGCGTATTCCATCACGAAATATATTTTTGTCTTCGTCGCCATTACTTCGTGGAGATGAACTATATTAGGGTGCTTTACGAGCCTCATGATCGATATCTCTCGTTTGATTTGATCGACGACGCCTACTTTCGTTATCTTCAGCTTGTCGATTACTTTAATCGCCACACTCTGCCCCGTTTGGACACTTCTCGCGTAGAAAACTTTCGCGAACGTGCCTTGCCCTAATAACCTCCCTAACTCGTATCTATCCAATAAGACGACGCCTTTATTATTGTTATTATTATTATCCATATTGGAAGGTGTAAAGATCCTTTTTTTAATATACAATAACTGACGGAGGAGCTTTAAATATTCGATCCTCGTTTATCGAGGCGAAGAGGCGAAGAGGCGAATCGGAGAACGAGAATTTCGATTCGTGAACATTTTTTTTCAGCATTTCTTGGTTTGTCTTTTTTGAAGACCGACGAAGAAAATGCTGAAAAGTATTTTTTCGGCAACTGAATAAGCCTCGGCACAGCGCCAAAGAGTCGGTTCTCCAGAAACACACGACACCTGGTAGAGAGAGAAAAAAAATCGATTTAAGTGACAATTAACATATTAACTTACCTACACACATTAATTATGGTAAAATCTGATCGTAAAATCGTAGGATCGTAAATATCTTGCAAATGGTCGGGCTTCACTATGATCATTAAAATCGTAGAATTTAAAGACATTAAGGATTTTACTCCGAAACTCGACGGATTTTGCTCGGGTTAAGATTCTACAAAGATTTAACAAGGTAGGGGGTGATCGTAAAATTTATCTTCTTTTCTTAGTTTCATATCAAACCTTTCGAAATTTATCAACTAACTAACTATTAATCGGATCCAATATAATCCATAAGATTGCAATCTTACTGCATCTTGCTAGACAAAAGTCTTATCGAACTATGTCGAACTTACTCGACAAGATCGAACTTGAAAATCGAATATACGAACTCGCTTGATCCAAAAAATACCCACAAGAATTTATTCTTCTTACACAATAGGAAACTTACACATAAGTTAGGCATTACTTCTAATTATTTATATAACATTTATAAACAAGCAAACTAAGCAATTTTCATTTTCTAGAACTAATTATTCCAGAAAATCAAGCTTCTCATAATTGCTCAGAACACACACACACACACACACACACACACATGTGTGTGTGTGTGTGTGTGTATAATCAAGAACCAAGAAATGGATGTCAATCAAGAGATTTATACACTATTGCTGGGAGCCCAGAAAATGAATATGCTAGAAAAACATAAATCAAAATTCAAAATTAAATCTTTGGGGATTTTGTGTTGATATTATTATTATTATTATTTGAATTTTCGTAAATGAATAGAGAAACAGGAAACAAGAAAATCGCAATCGATGAGTTACCTTATTTTTTCTGGGAGCCGGAAGAGAGAGAGAGAGAGAGAGAGATGAGGGAGAAAGTGCGTGTCTGAATTTCTTTATTTTTTATTTCTGTTTTAAAAAATAAAATAAATTAAAAGTAAACGCGTGATGTTGAATGAGAAACATGAACTGCATTCACACAAGGGGCCTTTCGGCTTTCAGGGTGTTTTGCATTCGGCACCCTTGAGTTATATTTAATTGACAAATACCCCCTCTATATCTAAAGTTATAGGCAATTAAGATCCTTTTGAGATGTGTACTACTGTGCTTCACTCGAGGACCATATTAAAATTTTGAGTAAATTATGAAAACCCCCCTTAACTTAGACTAAATAACGAAAATACCCCCACATATCCGTAATAACCAAAACCCCCCTCTAATTAATTGTTGATCGAGTTTTTTAACAGAAAATATGTATAATTTATTATACCTTATGTTAATTAGGTGGGAAATGAAAGAAAATATCTGAAATTTTGTTAAGTCTAAAAATTTCGTGAAAAGTCACAATGTAAGGGGTTGGTGTAAGAAAGAAACAAACATCATGGGGTTTGACAATTATGAATAGGTGGAGGTGGTTTTTGTAATTTAATCTAAGTTTAGTCATAATTTATCCTAAAATTTTGGGAGCGGTGTGATTTTAAAAATACAACATGAGTGATTTTTGTTAATTACGTTAATATAATGACTTTTGAAGCAATTCGAATTAACACGAGGAGTTTTGTCGCAATTAACTCGGCCTCTTTATATAAAAGAAATTATCACCGGCGAATTCCTTTTATTATTCTAAAATTGGAAGTCTCGTTTGTCAAAAAAATTAAAATTAAAATTCTTGTTGAAGGGACTATTCTTTAGATGATTCAATATTGTAAAAATCGAACCGGACATTGACTCGAACAAGCTACTGGGTTACAGTTGAACCGATTCAATTAGGGTTCAACCGATTTTTTTTTTTCATTTACAATTATTATATTTAATTTTTATAGTAAATAACCATATTTTTTTTCACAGACATTAACTCATTGCTCATTTCCAATTGAAACGTAAATCAAACAAACTTTTATTTTACACACACAATATATCAATACACACATATCACACATATCACACATAGGTGGTGTTCGCAAATGATTATTTAAAAGCAGAAGTTAGTGATTGTGAGTTAAGTCAGTTTTAAGTGCTTATTTCTAAAAGTTGGGGGTGTTTGCTATTATTCCGGAAAATGAACTTAAATAGAAAAAACAGGGTTAGGGGTACTTTTAGAAAAATAGCTTAAAGCAGATTATTTTAAGAGAAGCAAAAGCAATAGTTGATTTTGCAAATACGTAAAAACATATTATGAGCAAAAAAAAACACTCATAATCACTTTCAAAAAGTTTTCGCAAACACCACCATAATCATCCGAAATATTATATAAATTACAATCTAAACTAATATGTCTTCTAATTTCAAACCTTTGTATTTTGATTTTTTTCATTGCTTCAAATAGACAGTAAAAAGACATTGTTTTAGCCATTTTGTTTGTTTATTTAAAAAAAAAAGGCAAACTTTTAAGCGAAAAAAAAAAAAAAAAAAAACTTGATTTTCACTAGATTTCGATATCATAGTTCAACCGACAAACCGGAACGGGTAAGGCCACGGTTCGCTGTTTAACCGTTCAAACGACCGGTCTGGTCCGGATTTCAAAATACTAGATGATTGTTTATGTCAGTATTCTAAAAATCGGCCGAGGCGGCTCATTAATCGGTCTCCGAGGCGGGGGCGGTCCCAAACCTTTACGATTTTAATGACAATGTTTGAAAAATCGATTTTTTGCCTGTGAGGCGGTTTTAGACGGTCCGAGACGGTCAAACCTTTAAGGCAGGTCAAACTAGGTGGCAAAAATCGGCCAAAAATCGGTCAAAAATCGGTTTTTTTTTATAATTCAAAATTAAAGTTGGGATATTAATAAAAAAAATATGAGTTTATGCTTTATTTTGTTTATGTTAACTGTTATTGTTGGGTTTTTTAATAAAAAATAATATTTTATTAAATATTTTCTTTGACCAATTTATGAGGTCATTTGGACAAACATTTTGAAACCTATAAAGACTTTAATTTTTGCCTCATAAAACCTCCATAATTTCCTTTTAATTCTATATTAAATAGAAGTTTTATGGGTGCTTATAATTTTATACTATATAAAGGGGGACTTTTTGTAGCTTTTGTAAAGAGAGGAGTGAAGAGAGTACAAGAGAAGATAAAAGAAATACTTTTCTTCTATACTATATACTTATACTTTGAGCTTTTGTTGTGTGTCGGGTGTAAGCTTCTGCTTCACTTGAACGTGCAATTTCGGTGAAGTTACAGCGGAGAGATAGGCTGGGTTGTTGTATCACATAGGCGACATGATCGGAACCTTTTTGCACCTCATTAGAGAAGGGGTCGTGAAATTCGTCTTAAGAGAGCGACCTAGTCCGCGCCTCACCTTGCCTATCTCCATTATCGTGGTTTTCATTGCAGCAACTTGTTACATATAAAATTAGAGAACAAATGGAGTACAAGCCTCAATCCACAAATTTCGTGAGTTCGTCAAAGTGCAGCCGTGGTTCCAACAGTTATTGTTAAAGCATTAATGATGTATGCGAGGAATGTTCAAGAGTAAATGTAAATTCAAAAAAAATGGCTTTTTATTTATATTTTATAAGGATATTTATGTATTATGATCTTATTATTATTATTATTATTATTAAACTTTTATTATGTTATTAGGATATATACATGATGGAGACATAACTATGTTTAAATATCTTTTTATATATGTTTTCAGTATTTATAAACAATATCTAGAAATATATTATATTAAATTTTAAAAACCGATTTATTCTCGATTTATCACCGATTAATCACCGCCGCACCGATTAATCGTGAGTCGGTGCCTGACCGCCTCCGACCCGATTACCGCTTTTTACATCCTTGGTTTATGTAATACGTTATACCGTTAATATAGTTAATACAACTATACAAGTATGGAAAATGCGTTGAGAAATTAATTTTTGAATATAATTTTTATTCTTAACGCCTCCTACATTTTTTTTTTCTTTTTGAGAGGATCCTCTTACAAAATAGTTGTATTCAATCTATATAATATATAAAAGTTGAATTGCATGCCTAATTGATTGACATTTGTCAATTTCAAATGATGACATGTCTTTAATTTCATCCCATGTGTCCATTTGATTGGTTAAGAAAATTAAGAGACACATGTCATCATTTGTATAATTGTATATGTCATTAATTTGCATATATAGAAATTACCACTCAAATCATAATTTTACATTTATCATATATAAAAATATATCGTATGAGATATATATATATATATATATATATATATATATATATATATATATATATATATATATTTATAGATATCAATACATAAAATAGAATCATGCGTGTGTATAATGGGCCATGATATATATACCTCGCTTATTTCAATATTAAATTAGAAAAATCTGTATTACCCACATATTATATATATCAAATTAGGTTTTCTTGCGTATTACCCACATATTATATATATATATATATATATATATATATATATATATATATATATATATATATATATATATATATATATATATATATATATATATATATATATATATATATATATATATATATATATATATATATATATATATATAATATAGAATCTTGCGTATCACATATTAATTATTCATTATTGTTTTTTATATTATTACCAAATGTAATGGATTGTTTCTTTTTTCATTGATCATATATAAGTATATAAACCCCCTACCGATTCACTTTGTTGCACCATCATTTTTCATTCGATAAAAAACGTATGGTTAATGTGCATTTTGTTTTGATAAAATCGGCTCCTTTTTGGTATTAGGTTTTCTTGATTTTTTGCAAATGTTGTTATTTAGTTCTTTCGTTATTTTGTATTGATGATTTTTCTTTCATTTTTAATTTTATAATATTGTATTATCTTTACAAATTTCGTAATTATAATTTCAATATATTATATGCTCAAATTTGGTGTTTATACTTTTAATTATTTTATGAAAGAATCATATAGGTTCGTATAAATAAATGAATGAATTATCTTTATCTCATGATTTTACCAATATGTTTTATTTTGTTTTTCTTACTAATTAATATTTAAATTTTATTATATTTTTCAGATGAATATCCTCTCGAAAGCTACGTTCGATGGGTTTAGGAAAGACATGTACCTCGCTTATACTTTTAATATGATTGAATCGTCCCGATTGACAGACGATGGTTTGCATAACAAAGAATTGGTATTTGCGAATTGTAAGGGATTGTCATACACGGTTTTGAACGGAGAGGCGAATGTACCAAAAGTTTTGACGGAGAGGCGAATGTACTAGGGATTGTCATACACGGTTTTGAACGCGTTGGAAAGACGCGGATTTGTCGGTGGCGGCGTCCGCGGTGGATTTGATTTTTGGAGAGATGGTTGTGTGAAGAAGATCAAAATTGAGATTAGTAATATGGAAATGGATAATGAATTGTTGTTCTTCATTATTGGTTTTTTTTTTTTGTTGGGGTTTAATTTTGTGATTTGGCTAAGGTTGTGGATTTATATACATGTGATTAGTGAAGATTTGGGGGTGATTAAATTATCTTAAGAAAGGGATTGTTATCCCAATATATATATATATATATATATATATATTATTTTTTTAATTTATAGGACACTTAAGATTAACAATAATTATGAAAGGCTAATTACTAATTAGTAATTAGGTTAGCTTTTGATATCACCAGAAACACGGTTTTGAGTTTTGGTGGATGAACTTTAATTAATATATTGGAATATTAAATTAAAAATCTTATTCACACGTAATCTTGAACCATATACTATGCAACAAAAAACCATAAGTATTATCTAGACCCATTCTTCTAAACTTGGTCTATAATACACCAATTAATGGGGCCAAAAATATATAAATTAAAATTGCAACTTCTTCAATCAAAATTCTCATATTAATTAATTAGTGCCTTTAATTTATTTTTATTTTTTTGGGGGGTAAAGGCATGCAGTTGCACGGATCGTTGGTCTTTGCTTGTCAAAATAATAAAATAAAGAAGTTAGCGAGAGATTAAAAAAAAACATAATTACACAGGGTCTTTCTAGGGTGAGACCACCCATGTTCTAAACTTATTTGAGATATGAATTAATCACCATTAATTTTCTAAGATTAAATCTGGACCCTCGGAAAATAACATGGCTTATGTTCTAAAAATGAAGTACTTTACCAAATTATCCTTCGATTATTTTTTTTATTAAATTAATATAAAATTGATTAACATTGAATTGTCTAATTTACCCCTACTATATTTTAATTAAATAATTAATTTAAATTCATTGTGACTGAGTTTTATTTGATAAATAATCGAAAAAAATGCATTCATCTATATAATCTATATAATATATAAAAGTTGAATTCCACCCCTAATTGATTGACATTTGTCAATTTCAATTGGTGACGTGTATTCAATTTCATCCCATGTGGCAAATTGATTGGTGAAAATAAATCATCAAAAAACATGTCACCATTTTCCAAAATTAAAAAAAGATATTTAATTATTTTATTATGTATTTATATCATACCATTTATAAAATATTATAAGTATATAAACTTACTTGGAAACTCTAAATAGTTTTATTTTTTAATTTAATTTTAATTGTAATTAATTTATTTTAAATTTGTTTAAATTCAATTTAAAATATCCACTTATTATAATTGTATGATTGATGGTGTTACGAAAATTTTGTATTTTAATTCATAAACTTGGATTTATATATAACAAAAATTGCAGAATAAATCATTTGATATTATACATTTTACATGAACATGACCAAAGAATATGTTTATCTTTCTTGCTAATTTAATGTTATATTCGTAATTACCAAAATGTTCCTAATGTTTGTTTTCGTCTTACATCGACCCCCTTAAGGTATGAATTTTCACGGAATTGTTTTATTATGTGGAATATTCCCCCAAAAATGCAAATTCTACCCTGCACACAACATTTGTTTATGGTACTTTTTAAAAACAAAATTTACCCTGTGGGGACTTTACACGAAGTATTTATTCTTCTTAAATAACATATTCACAACTTTTTAATATTACTATTACCTCCCATGAGGGTAATTTTTGTATTTAAAAAGTAAGATAAAAGAAATGTCACGTCTGCAAGGGTAGAATCCACAATTTTTGGATATTACATGGAATAAAAAGATTCCATAAAAAATCACACCATAAGGGGGTCGTGTAAGCATTAAACAAACATCTAGGGGATTTTGGTAATTACCGATAAATGGGGGTAATTTCCGTAATTTAGTCTAAGTTCATGAGAATTTTCGTAATTTATCCTATTAACAACGATTATCGTTATTTTCAGGTCTTAACGTTTGCTTATACCCTTACATTACTTTAAATAATTTTAATGTCAGTTTGATAATATAATTAAATATTAATTTCTAATATATTTAATATGTGTTTCTTGATGTTTCAGGTACCACACATAAGAAACTTAACATAAAAGTTGAGAAATTGAATAGATTTTTTTTATACAAAATAATAGATACTTGCAAAAACATTGATGCAAAATCATAACTAGGGTTGTGATTATTATTAGTATTAGAATTAGGATTATAATTAATATTCTTTGAATTAGTATTAGTATTAATACTAGGATTACGATTCGGCTTAATATAGTATTATAATTAATATTAGGATTATGATTATGATTAATTTTGGTATTAGAATTATAATTAAGATTATAATTATTGATTCATACTACAATCAGTGACATGTATTAGTATTATGATTATAATTAGCATTAGGATTAGGATCATGGTTATAATTATAATTAGAATTAACATTAGCCAAGGTTGTAAAAAGCGGTAATCGTGTCAGAGGTGGTCAGGGACCGACTAACCATTAATTAGTGCGGCGGTGATTAATCGGTGATAAATCAGAAAGAAATCGATTTTTAAAATTTAATATAATATATTTTTATAAATATTATTTATAAATATTCAAAACATATATAAAAAGATATTTAAACATAGTTATATCTCCATCATGTATATATCTTAATAAAATAATAAAAGTTTAATAATAATAAGATTATAATACATAAATATCCTTATAAAATAATAAAATATAAATATATATTTTTTTAATTTACATTTATTCTTGAACATTTCTAACATATATCATTAGTTATTTAACAATACCAATTAACATAAACAAAATAAAACATAAGCTCATATTTAGTTTATTAAAATCCCAACTTTTATTTTGAATTATGAAAAAAAAACCGATTTTTGGCCGATTTTTATCACCGAGGTTTGACCTGCCATAAAGGTTTGACCGCCTCAAACTGTCTAAAACCGCCTCACAGGCAAAAAACCGATTTCAAACCTTTATACTAAAACCGATTTCAATATAACTATCATTATCAATGTAAGTATCAATATTAGTATCAATATTAGTATTATTCTTAGTATTAGTATTAATATCAATATGAATATTAATATAAGTATTTGTATTATTATTAGTATTAGTATTAGTATTGCTATGATTATGAGTATGAGTATTAGTATGAGAATTAGTATTAGTATTAGTATAAGTATTATTATTAGTATCAGTATTAGTATTATTATTAGTATTAATATCGATATTAATATTAGTATTGGTGTCAATATTAGTATTAGTACCAATATTAGTATTAATATCAGTATTAGTATTAGTATTGGTATTAGTATAGTATTAATATTAGTATTAGTATTAGTATTAGTATCAATATAACTATAATTATCAATGTAAGTATCAATATTATTATTAGTATTAATATCAATATGAATATTAGTATTAATATTAGTTTTCTTATTTGTATTAGTATTAGTATTAGTATTAGTATTAGTATTAGTATTAGTATTAGTATTAGTATTAGTATTAGTATTAGTATTAGTATTAGTACCAATATTAACATTAATATCACTATTAGTATTAACATTAGTATTAGTATTAGTATTAGTATTAGTATTAGTATTAGTATTAGTATTAGTATTAGTATTAGTATTACTATTATTATTAGTATTAATCGAATTAGTATCGCTATTGGTAATAATATTGGTATCGGTATTGGTATCAGTACTGGTAGTGGCGTATACATCATATGTCTTTTGCAATATTTATAAGTTTTATTGTTGTTTAAGTAATGTGCATCACTAATTGAACGCCATTACCGATAAACTTGCAGGTTATTTAAATATCTATTGTTGTTACTTCTCTGCTACCATGTTTGTTGTTACCTTAGTTTATTTTGCAGAATATTCACATGGTGTAGTAGATTCCAATCCAAGAAATAGAGTTATACCATATGTTTTAAATGATTTCACTTAATCTTGATACCGTGTTTTGCGCGCTTTCATGTTTTCTTATTGGTAATGTTTAACTTAATTTCATTATGTTACAACTCTAAATTAAGAGATAAAGTTTTATATTTTTTATTTCCTTCCATTTTGTTTTACTTGAATTGGTATTGTTTTAAAGAGATAGTCGTTTTCGTAAGTTTATTTTTCTCATTTTTAAACTCACCTCCGTGCTACGCACGGGTGAAATACTAGTTTGCAATTAAAGGAGGAATAGATCTCTACAAATGAATATCTCACGGACCAATTAGTCAAAGTTATGCATTGTACATTAGTGTCGTGCGCCACCGCTAGACTTCCTTGCATGCTATGACTGTTTTGGGAAAAATAATATTTGCTAAGCAATTTTTTTAGGCTGCGTTTCGTTTATTTTGGAGAAAGATGTTTAGGAAAATTTGGAAATAAAGTAATTTTTGTTTGTATTTTGAGAAACAATTTATAATGTAAGGGTTAAATTATGTCTAAATATGTTGACTGTTGAATTGTAATAATCAGGATTAGGGACGGCAATTTGGATCCGGTTCCATGGATCCAATTAGATCCGGTTCGGTCCATAAGGATCCAGTTTAGATTAAGTCTAGTTGAAACAAACCGGATCGGATCAAGTTGATTTTTTTTTTAAAACTGGATCCATGTGGATCCACTTTAGATCCATTGAAAGTTTAACCACAAAATAAAGTGGGTCATATTGGATCCAACCAAAACCCAATTAAATACCAAAACAATTTTCTCTCAAAAAAGTCAAATATTATTTTAATTAAAAGTTTAATTGATAAAAAATTATCAATGAGTATATTAATAAAAACTGTGTGTGTATGTGAGTGTGTGTGTGTAGAAACTGTGTGTGTATCCGAGTGTGTGTGTGTGTGTGTGTAAAACAGAGAGTGTGTATGTGAGTGTGTGTGTGTGTGTGTAAAACAGTGTGTGTATGTGAGTGTGTGTGTGTGTGTGTGTAAAACAGTGTGTGTGTGTATGTGAGTGTGTGTGTGTGTGTATGTGAGTGTGTGTGTGTGTGTGTGTATGTGAGTGTCTCTGTGTGTGTAAAACAGTGTGTGTGTAAACAGAGTGTGTGTGTGTGTGTGTATACGAGTGTGTGTAAACCGAGAGTGTGTGTGTGTGTGTGTGTCTGTGAGTGCATGTGTGTGTATATATAAACATGTATATATATATATATATATATATATATATATATATATATATATATATATATATATATATATATATATATATATATATATATATATATATATATATATATATATATATATATATATATATATATATATATATATATATATATATATATATATATATATATATATATATATATATATATATATATATATATATATATATATATATATATATATATATATATATATATATATATATATATATATATATATATATATATATATATATATATATATATATATCTCACCGACAGAAGAGTAAAAAATATATATCTCGCGTGTGAGAAAAAGTATAAAGTGTCCGCCACAGAGAGATAAAAATAAAAACACTCCCCTCAAAACAAACGCATATATATTTTTTTTTGATATATATAAAAACTTCCCCTTTATTACACACGAGAGAGAGTACTCCGATTTTTTTTTTTATATATAACACTCTCTCTAGCCTCTCTCACACAGACACACACCCCCCCCACCCCCCACAGCGTTCTTGTGTTTT
>NW_012192835.1:72183-91479 GCF_000504015.1 Erythranthe guttata
CCGCCCTCAAATCAAATAGTAATCGGTAATCTTGTACATGACAAATAATATTTTGGCACTTTCTTGAAGAAACATAACATTGACCTACTTTTAATGTCCCTTATCGTATCTGAGATATATATCTCCTCTTCTAAGCAACTCTTTCCTTTTTGTCTTCTTGAGAGAGAGAGAGAGAGAGAGAGAGCCATATATATACATAAACTTTAGTATATACATATATGTCCAGAGAAAGGTATATATATATATATACATAAAGAAAACAAGAAACCCTAATTTTGTTTGATATATATATATAAGTCTTGAGTTGTAATATATATATTTGTTGGTAGGGAAGGGTATGAAGAGATCGGGAAGAAGTTGAAGAAAGAGATCGATGGTGGTAATAATAGTTCGATGGGAATAAGGAGAAATATGGTAATGGGGGGCCCACACCCACCGGGCGGGGCGGGGACGACATTAAACACAATAACACCATGTGCTGCGTGTAAGCTGTTGAGAAGAAGATGTGCAGAGGAATGCCCTTTCTCTCCTTACTTCTCACCACATGAGCCTCATAAATTTGCTGCTGTTCACAAAGTCTTTGGTGCTAGCAATGTTTCCAAGATGCTGCTGGTAATTCTTTTTTTTTTTTTTTTTTTTAACTTTAATTTAATTATTATTATTTGTCGAAAATCGAAAAATCGAAAAATATTGACTTTTACGAACTTCTAAATGGAATTGGAAATCCCACAATCTAAGGGTTATAATTTATCCTTGTTATGTATTGCATATATCATATTTAAGAAGATATATGTTATGGTGTTTAACTTTAATTAGATAAAAAAATTAAAAATAAAAATAAATAAATAAGTAAACATTGAATTTGCTACTTCATAAACCCTCGTTAGGGAAATTTTATTTCGCATATCATCTGTCATTTTTAAAACTTAAAATTTGTCCGTCGTTAGAAATCTATGTTTAAACGACACATTTAAATAAGTATTATTCACCGAAATTCAAATCGTGTTCTTCACTACTTTCTATTACGATCTGTAACGACAATTTGAATTTTTAATAATAAAACAAAACATTGAGTTTGCTAAATATAACTTCATAAACCCTCGTTAGAGATTTTCTATTCACTATATTATCTGTCCTTTTAAACTTTTAAATTTATCCGTCGTTAGAAATCTATGTTTAATTTGTTTGCCGAAACCTTAAATGACATGAATTTCGAGTATTATTCACCGAAATTCGGATCGTGTTCTTCACTACTTTTTTTTTTCCAATAACCACATTTGAATATTAAATAAAAAAGATTAAAAAAAAATTTAACATCTTATTTTTTATGCATTATTACAGTAGAACCTCTATAAATTAATAACCTCGTTTAAGTAATAATTTCTTCTGGTCCCGACTCGGTAAAAACGTATTAAATTATTAGTTCAACAATTTAATATCTCGCTAAATTAATAGAATTTCGTTAGACCCAACTGTATTAATTTATAGAAGTTTAACTGTATTTAATTTTCTCCGTAATAATATATTTAAATTTTCGTTTCGTATAGGAGGTGCCTGATCTCCAAAGAGCCGACGCAGCAAACAGTTTAGTTTACGAAGCCAACGTACGGCTCAGAGATCCCGTTTACGGCTGCATGGGCGCCATTTCGGCTCTTCAACAACAAATTCAAACCCTACAATCTGAACTTAATGCAGTTAGGGCTGAAATACTCAGATACAAATATCGAGAAGCTGCGAATACTATCATTGCTTCCACTAACGCCGCCTTGGGCGCCGTCTCCGTGGCTGAGCTGCCGCAAGCGCCGCTCACCCCAACACCTTCTCCGCCCGGTCCAGCCTCGGCACCACCGCCTCGGCAGCAACCGCCGCCACCGCCGCCTTCTATCATCGTTTCGTCCACTTCTTCAACCCCTTCGTCTCTGTTTGCGTCCCCTTCTAGAACGGCTAGCTACAACAGCATTTCCAATAATCACATATCATATTTCGACTAAATGCATCAACCATATATATATATATATATATATATATATATATATATATAGTGCATTTGTCTTTTTCATGAATTATTTTTTTTCTTTTTACTTATAAAGTAAGAAAATTTGGGGTGACTGAGAATTTGCATGTGTTAGGGTTTTGTCATAGTTTGTTCCATTTCTTGTATGTTGTGACACTTAGCTTAATTTTCTTTAAATGAAATTTATGCTCGAGGTAAATATGTACTAGCTAGCTCGAATTGGATAGGTTGAACCTAATAAAATGTACGAGAAAATACTAGTTATCCATCTCGTGATTAGATATTTCTAGCAAGAGCTCGTTTGTGAACGTTGATGCGATTGATTATAAGATTTATAAGGTTGGTCATAATTACACATTATTGTTAATTTCTTATAAGAAAATATGTGATATATATTATTTCATGTGTTGAACATTGTTCCTTATTTCATGGATTCAGGTAAGGTGTAAATGAGTTGAGCTCAAAACCGAAACCGAAACTCAATTTTTTTGAAGGTTGATGTGAAATTTTATAAGTTTGAAGTTAAACTCATTAATTAGGTTTAATTACATTTTAATATTCGAGTTCGATCAAGATCATCACAAAGGCCGGTTCATGAATTTTTGAAAACCTAAATAAAAAAAATTATTTTAAATCTTGGTTTTGAGTAACTACATAGTATTATTATTAATAATATTATTATGAAATATTTATAATAATAAATAAGAAAAATCAAAGAGTCAACTTAAAAGTTTATGAATTTTTAAAAGTTAATTCAGAAAAACTCGAAATTGACTAGGTTTTCCAGGGAGAAATATTTGTTAGGGTAACTGAAACATCCAAACACGCCCTTAAGGATGCACGTGCGGGGAAAACAAAGGTTTGACCGAGCAATAAAGTCAGTGGACACACACATATTAGTCAGTGCAATTTAAGGAGGTGTAATGTGAAGTTAAGAGGAGACAAAATGTATGCTCATTGTGCTGCCCAATGCTCTACAACTCTTAACTTAGACTCTATTTATTACTCTTCCTCTAGTTTTAAATTAATTACTATCGTTTTCAAATAAATAAAACTTGTTTCATATTACTCACTTTTTAGTGCCAACTAAGCTTTGTTTTGAGTAGAGCTGAGACTGCGTTGGGTCGGTCGATTACAATCCTAAAAACGGCCCATCCGGCAAACCAATTTTGCTCAAATTTGAAAACTGTTGCCGACCCAACATTTATGGGTCGGTTGATGGTTGACAACCGAATGTTGGTTTCAAAATGGGTTGGTTGATGGGTTTTACCCGCTACCTAGTTCACTTGAAAAAAATTCAAATTGGAAGTAAAAATGTGCTCATTTTGCGTAACGCCACTGTACAATCATCATTTATCAGTTCAAAATAATTAATAGCAATTTAACAAGAAATATAATAAATAAATTCACTATCTCCATTTATCATTAATAAGATCTAAGCCATTCTTATCCCATTATACTCCATCCGTCTTTTTTTATTCGTTTTGGGTGGTTATGCTTAGATTAAGATAGTTAATAAATATGCATAGATTATACCAAAAATAACATGGTAATACTAAAATACCCTTTTCATTAATATTTTTTAATTAACTAATTAAGAGTGATAAGGGATAAAATTGATAAAAATGCAATTAATACTTTATTGGAACTCTAAAGTGACAAATAATTTGGGATACAAAAAACACCCCAAAAAGCCATGGACCCTAACAGTTCTAAGGAGTTGCCTAGGGGGGTGGTCTCACTGGACGGTAGGGGTGTCGATGCCATCTTTATGGAAATACGAGAAAGAAAAAGACGACTGGTGTAAACTGATTGGAAAAGGTTAGGAAAGGGGATTCACCTGGATAAACGGTCGCCGGAAGTCCACAATACGATCGTGTGCTTGTTTTCGGATGAACGGAGATGGGTCGAGAGTTGTATCGGGCAAAGAGTTGAATTTGCAGATGAAAATAGGGCGTACGAAAGAGGATGCAAAAAGGAATTGCCTGGGAGAACGGGGTCAGAAACAAGATGGAAAGTCTGTAGATAGGACAACTTGGGAGAAATGTGTCAGGAGTAATAACCTCGCCCAACGAAATTCAACTCACTATCATCTCGCTCGGGTACGAAGAAATAGCAAAGATCTCACCCCAGGAAGGATGTGCGCGGGTTGACCTCGCCAAAGGGTATTAACCTCGCTGAAAGGAAATAGGTAGGCGGCGATAGCCCAGACTACTACTAGCCTCCCACGTGGCCATGGGACCCTTGGAGCTTATAAGGTGACAGTATAAATAAAACTTCTTAGATTAATCTCCATGTTGCCATTTTTTGGATATTTATACACACTCTCATATAATTACATATTCCTTCTCAGCAATCATTACATTTGGACTAACTTAAATTCGGAGTGCTAACGCCGGGGAGAACACCCTCTGATACTCCCTTTTTGCAGTTAAGTAAATTTCGGAAACTAAGTCCAATGAAGAAGGTATTGTTCTTGCCCATTAATCGCCAAAAATCCATATTGATAAACCCACCCATATATAGTCCATATCTTATCAGGCCTCATTAGTTATCATGACTTAGCATTATCTTGCCATGTTTTTTTATTGAATTATTGAAGCTCCAATAATATAATTTGATTTTATTAAATTATTTAATTTTATCTTGACAACTAATTGAATGATGAATGTTTTATTTATTTCTTGTTTCACGAATCAAACCTTTACTTATGGGAATCCGTAAACAAAGAGTGTACATTTATTTGGTGAATCTCAATTCTCAAGGCCTAACTAGGCTGTCAAAAATGAGTTGACTTTTATAGGTCAAAATAAGTTTATAAACTTTTCTAGTTTTTGTATTTAATTAAGGGTAAAGTTCATTATACCTACCTGAACTATACCCAAGGTATAAAATACCCCCCTGAACTTCAAAATGCATCAAAATAGCCCTTCCGTTTAAAATCTGTGCGCCTTTGGTGACATGGCACTTTGACTTTTGCTTTTATAATTATTTTTACATATTTTGTATTGGATTTGACATTTTCACCCCTTAAATCTATTTTATCTATTTGTGTGTGTGCGTGTGTGTGTATATATATATATATATATATATATATATATATATATATATATATATGTATTATATTATATATTCTTCTGTTTCTTTTATTTTGCCAGAAATTGAATACAACAAACGTTCATAAACTTGATTGAAGAATAATAAGTTGGGTTGTAGACTTTAATGTCTGGGTACTTCCATTTTTTCCATTCTCATGGCTTGGCTAATTCAAGGTGACAAACAGAGTAATCAAAACCCTGATTTTTTTTCTCCCCAACTCACAAATGGAAGGGTTTCAGATTTGGGACTTTGTTGAAATCGCCCCATCTTTTTTGCGTTTCTTCTTGAATTTCTTGGAGGTTTTGGTTGCGAGAAAAGAAGTTGAAAGAGGAGATGGAAAGACCCATGACGGTGGTGGTGAAAGAAAGGTGGTGCCGCCGTGGATTCGAGTGTAATCTTTTTTGACCCGTTTGTGGAGACGATTGCGCAATAGATGAGTCCAACCCATTGATTCGAATCTGAAAACGGTTGGTGTTAAATAGGTTTTCAGGTGATTCAGAGAGAGAGAGATGGAAGTGATTGATGAAAAAAAATGATTTTTTTTATGATGGGTATTGCTGGTCCGAAGAACAGAGTGGGTGGGAAAAAAAAAAGGAAAAAAAAAAGAGGAAGAAGAGAAGAAGGGAGGAAGAAGATGCTAAGGGTAAATATGTAAAATCACCTTAAAACTAACGGTTTTACTCTAAAACTAACGGTGTCAATCTTTTTGCTGTATTTAACGTTGACCAATAAATGGGAAGGGCTGTTTTGATTCATTTTGTAGTTTAGGGGGGTATTTTACACGTTGGGTATAGTTCAGGTAGGTAAAATGAACTTTACCCTTTAATTAATTCCACGAAGCACCGGTTTCCATAAAATAATTTATCAAAGTTGGCAACATATTAATTGCCGTCGTCCATTATTATAACTAATATATATATTTGCGTTTATTAAATTAAATTTCTTCAAACTTGTTTACTTGGTGGCATATACACATGGAATCTGTCTTGGGTGAGTCAAAGTATCCGAAAAATCGAATCGAAAATCGAAAAAATCAAAACGTTAGCCGAACTAGGAACCATGTCATTGTTTTTTATTCTTTTTTTTTCTCTTTTTTTCAATATATATTTTATTTCTTTATTTTTAATGCATCAATTAGAAAAGGTCAGTTTAATTTGGTCATGAAACAACTCGACCTGATTTGAAATGGTCTCAGCCTCAAAGGAAATAAGATAATATGAAAGTGTTTGAAAATTTTAAATCAAAATTTATAAAATCAAACAAATCAATGAAACCGAACCGAAATAAAACTGATACGATTTGTTTCTAGTCTTTCAAAAATCGATATATTCGGTTCATAACTTGGTTTGAGCTAATAAACGAGTCCGAGTCCGAATCTAACCAGGCACAATACTTTGGTCTCAAAGTATCTATTGCATTTAAAAAAATAAGCACGGTAATATATTCACCAATAATCACCACAAGAGCATTTATAGTCCAAAAACCGATGAAAACGGTTATTATCCCTAACTATAATTTCCCGTCCAACGATACCCGATATGAACTTTATCGCACTATGGCAATCCACACACACTCTAAGATTCTTCGTTATCCTAATCGGCACTCCACGAGGGAGCGCAATAAGCCCAAACGCCAGCGCAATCTTCTCACTGTGGGCCCACACTTCGTTTTCCTTCTCTTCGTCTTCAATATCATATAAAGCCAATTTCGTATCGGGCGTATATCCAGCCGCTTTCATATCTTTCCTCAACTTACCCAACATCGCCTGTATCTCGACATTTCTACTATGCGACACGTCTTTCGCCTGAAAAACATGCACCGAATTCTTAACCGATATCCAACTGCACCCGGCCCCTTTTTTGATCCCCACTTCCTTCATTTCCTTCCTCACGAGATTCGCCTCTTCCCATTGGCCGGAAGCTGCAAACATATTCGAAAGCAGGACGTGATTTCCCGAATCTTGTGGATCGAGTTCAAATAAATTCTCGGCCGCAATTTTCCCGAGCTCCGATTTTCCGTGCATCTTGCACGCGCCCAACAACGCTCCCCATATCGAAATCGTGGGGCGAATCCGCATTTGCTGTATGAACGAATGAGCACGCTCCACCTGTCCCGCTCGCCCTAACATGTCCACAACACACGCGTAATGCTCTGCTCCAGGATTAACTCCGTACTTGCTCTTCATCGAATCGAATATATCGAGACCCTCGCTCACCAAACCACCTCTACTGCATGCAGTTAACACGCACACGAAAGTTACATAGTTAGGGGGATAAGTCATCTCACGGAAAAGCTCGAGCGCCACGTCGGCGCGCCCTTGGTGGGCGTATCCACCAATCAAAGCGTTCCAACAAATCAAGTTTCTATTAGGCAACATGAAGAAAGCTCTCTCGCAATCCTCGATACTCCCACACTTTCCGTACATGTCGACTAGAGCACTTCCGACGAAAATGTTCTCTTCGATACAAGCCTTTACGGCCAGACCATGAACAACTCTCCCCGATTCGAGTGCGGCTAAACCCGCACACGCACTTAACACGCTCGAAACCATGAAGTCTGTGGGCTCCACACCTGCCCTCCTTGCCTTAAAGAACAACCCACATGCCATTTCTCCCATATCGTTTTGTTCGTAAACCGCTAGCATCGAGCACCAAGAAACACTATTGCGCTCGCCCATATCGTCGAAAACTTTCTTCGAAAATTGAATCTTGCGACACTTGCCGTAAAAATCAATTAGCCCATTCAAGATAGAAACTTCAGATTCGTGGCCTTGCTTGATCAAATATCCATGCAATTGTTGCCCCTGCGTCAAGAAATTGCCGTCGGAGCATGCGTTTAGGAAAGCGCAGAACGAAATGGAATTTGGAGCAGCCTCTTCGTAGCGTAGAAGCTGCACGAACTTGCGAACGCCCTCGTGGGGCTTCCCGTTGAGGACTGCGTTCGAAATGCAGGCATTCCAGGTGGCTATGTTTCTGTACGGCATTTCTTCGAACAGTTTGTCCGCGTCGCTCAAAAAGCCGGTCTTTGAGTACATATCAAAAGCGCTGCAGGCGACGAAGACGTCGTCGATCAACAGAAGCTTCGTAGCAAGCGCGTGAAACTGTCGGCCGAGAACGGGCGATCGGAGTGAGGCCGACGCTTTGAACAGACAAGGGAATGTGAAATCGTTGGGCTGAATGCACTCTCGGCGCATGGTGGCGAAATAGGAGAGGGCGGAGGAGAAATGGCCGTTCTGAACGTTGCCGGAGATTAACGAAGTCCAGGTGACGACGGAGCGGAAATGGGGTGGGGTGAGGGAGAGGAGGACTCGGGCCGGTTCGGGCCGGTCGAGCTTGGAGTACATGTTGATGAGGTGATTGGAGAGGAAGGCGTTTAGGGATAGGCCCAGGGTTTTGATGACCTGGGCGTGGGCGGCGCCGCCGTGGCGGGGTGACTGAGCAGAGACGGCGGCCTCCACGAATGAGGCCAGTGATTTCGGGCTGAGGAAAGACATCTTTATTCTGTTCTACGAATGTTGAGCTCATTTGATCACCGACATTGGGAATTGAAGTGTTCGATGGATAACTGTTTTTATGGAGGAGGATGAAATTCATGGTCTATGGTGAAAGGGGTCCGATATTCACGGTGGCAGCCGCCATGGATATTGGATGTACAAGTACACAACTTAAGAGAGTTTTGAATGATAGAAAAACGAGGGAAGAGGACTAAAAGGAACCCAATAGGGAGATGAGCCGAGTAGTCTTGATAAAAGCTCGAACTCGAGTTTTGGTATTTTGAGCTCGAGCTCGAGTTCGATTATAGTTAGTTCGACAGTTCATGAGCTTATTATTTATTTATATTTTATCTAAATAATAAAAATAATATTAAAAATAATTTATACTAATAAAATAAAGTAATATTATAAAAATTAGAAAAAAAAACTAAAAATTAACAAAATGAGCTGAACTCGAGCTTTAGCCTAGATAATGAAAGCTCGATGAGCTCGAGCTTGAGTTCGTAAAATTGGACACCAGCTTGAGCTTGAGCTTGAGCTTGAGGCTGAAAATCCTAGCGAGTTCGTCTCGGAAATCATAAATTTAGACACTAGGCTAGTCCCCAATGCGCACTGGAATCATAAATTTTTATTTTTCATTTAATTTTTTCCGATTTATAATTTTTTCGGAAAAATTAAAATCGGAATTAGATATTGGAAATTTTGATTTCAAATAAAAAAATAATTCAATTTTTTTCACAATTCTATATATTTAAAAATTAATTCAAAATTTTGAAACCCGAGATGACTTGCGGAAAAAAAATGCTTTCTAGGTTTGTTTTGTGTCTCCGAAAAAAAATATTTATTTGATGCGTAAACAATGGAGATCGAACCCGCATGTGGTGAAATGTGAATTCTCAATCCACTGTCGTGACTCAGTTGACTAAGATGATGAAAACTAGCATTATCTTTCACAATGTGATTACAGAAGATGAAAGTAAAACTGAGTACGGATTTTCTTCCCCACAATATTTGTTCCATACTATTTTTGTGCAAAATGTTTTTTTTTATTCAAAACTTTTTGTGGTGCTTCATGCCAAAATGCTTCTATTTTGTGCTGCATAATGCAATTTATCCTCTAATTACTCTTATATAATCTTTTAAATACAATTAAATATTAATATACAGATACATATAATTATATATTTATATTAATTTTGAATAAAATATGAAATACTTATAATATAAGCTTCGATTTTATAGAGTACGGTTTTGGATTCAATGTGCCATTTAGCAATTATACATAAATAAAAATTGTAGTAATTTGTGATCAGCCAACCTTTTACAAGATAAAATAAAAAATATGTGTGTAATCGGATGATGAAGCGTTGTGGCACCAAAAAGCGTGTTTGACTGTAACCACGACTATAGCTCATCAATCAAACGACTCTTGTATCTCTTGTTACTGGGAAAAACACACACACACACACACACACACACACACACACACACAGTAATTTAATTTCACAGTATCAAATTCATGGCGGTATCCTTTCTTCGTTCCCCACGGTGGGTTACACTTACACCCCACCGCCGCTTCAAATACCTCACCGACTTCAAACCTTTCAAACTATCTGTCCTCGGCTTCTCCACCTCCTCATCTTCCGCCGCCGCCGCCGCCGTGGAAGTAAGCCCTTCGGAGAATGCAGATAAATGGGAGCCTTTTCGGAAGAAGAAAGTCGTAATGCGCGTCGGCTATGTTGGTTCGGATTACAAAGGTATATTCTTCTCTGTTGTCTCTTATGTATTTTGTTTTCAGAATCTGATGGGTGTTTGTGTTCTATTGTGAATGCAGGTTTGCAAATTCAGAGAGACCAGCCTGAATTCTCCAGTTAGATTTCTTATTCCCTTCCTGCCCTTTCCAATTTCTTCAATTAAGTACTTCAATTTATAAACATGGATTATCGAGTATTCGAGTGTGTGTGTGTGTGTGGTGTTGTTTTCAGACGAACCGCCGTCAAAATTTTGGTGTTTCCGTTTGCTCTATGTAGCACGGAAACTTCAATTTCGTAACGTATCCGCGTTTCGGACACCTGCCGAATACCTTAGGGTCCATTTTGCAATATCTAAAAAGTTAGAAAGCATGTTTGAATAAGCAAATTTCTAAATATTTTTGTTGCTTCCCTAATTATTTACATGATTTAACGATCAATTGCAAATTAATAGTTTATAATAATGTTCATTTTGAATGTATTTGTATGGAAGTATATAGAACGAATTTATACATAAATAAAAACTTATATATGTTTATATAACATATATATAAATATGCCCCTGTACTTTTAATATTTACAGTTACACGTTTCCCCCAAGTTTCCATATTCCCATTTTTGAGGCATCCGTGCCCGTGCTACATAGCATTGCTCCTTTTCTGCTGCTCTTACACTACTGTTATTCATTTGCTTGGGTGTCTGAATATAGAATTGTTTCTTGATTATTGCTACCTTATGTTGAGGTTCTGTCGTTTATGGATTGCACGGAAAGTGATATATTAGAGCCAATTTTTCATGTCGATATGTTGAGATATTGACACATTTAAGATTGTGCTAAGCATGTGATTTTTATTTTATTTATTTATTTATTTATTTTTTTCCGTGTAGCGATTGAAGGTGAATTAGAAAATGCTATTTATAAAGCTGGCGGAATCAGAGATAGCAACTTCGGAGATTTGAATAAAATTGGGTGGGCTAGAAGTAGCCGGACGGATAAAGGGGTAATCTACGTAATTACTACTGTCTAGTATTCTTCGAAGCTAGGTTTTCTCTGGCATATGTATGTATGTATCCGCATGCAACTTTGTTTTTCATCAGATTTAATTTTTTCTTTTTGATGTACTCAGGTTCATTCGCTAGCAACAATGATAACTTTAAAATTGGAGATTCCGGAATCTGCGTGGAACAATGATCCGAATGGATTTGCTCTTGCTACTTATGTTAATTCTTACCTTCCTCGAAACATCAGAGTTTTCAGCATCTTACCTTCTCAAAGGTACAGATTCGTCTCAATTGGTGTGTGACGACTAACCAGTATTACGAGTATATATATATATATATATATATATATATATATATATATATATATATATATATATATATATATATATATATATATATATATAGACACATGCTATGGTTTTTTCTGTTTGTTTTCTTCTGTTCGCTGTTTATGTTCTCGTTTATACTTTAATTATAAACTCTGCTGAAATGTTTGAATTTTGATAATAACAATCAAGTAATGCTACTTATGTGTTTATCAATTTTTCTTATTATTAACGTTTGCTTACTTATTATCAGGAGTTTCGATGCTCGAAGGGAATGTAGCATCCGTAAATATTCATATCTTCTTCCCGCTGAAATTATAGGAGTGAAGGAAAATTCCACAGCCAGCGAAGTCGATCATCATTTATCAGATTTTAATGATATACTAAACACTTTTCAGGTATATATTTAATCCTTTACGACTTTGGTTTCTTCTTCGTATAGGGTAAATCTCACTTTAATCAACTACTTTTGTGCCATCGTGTCGTGTTTCAGGGAGAACACCCGTTTCATAATTATACAGTGCGATCCAAGTACAGAAAACAGTTTCCGAAAAAAGGCTCTTCTGCATCAAAAATGGGAAAGTCGTTAGATGTGCAAAGTGAGTTTGTGTCAGAGGGAAGTGACGATGAAGAAGAAGAAGAAGATACTAATGTCGTCACTGAATCTTTAGCGACAGAAGCCGAGGAAACTAAGTATGATTCTCTTTTGCCTAAAGACGAAGAAGACCAACCGAAGAAGCAAAATCTCGTGTCACCTGTACTTGCTCGGTGGTTGCACGAACCTGATGAAAAGGACAGAATCAGCGCCTCGCATTTCAGAAAGATTTTTCAGTGTAGCTGCGGAAAGTTGGAGCAGTTGTCCGGTATGAATTTCGTCGAAATATCCATTTGCGGAGAGTCGTTCATGTTGCATCAGGTATGTTTTTTCTCTTTATTTTTCATTCAATGGCCATAGTTATCTTTGCTATGTTTCAATAGGGCCTCATTTGGTTCATAAGATAAACCACGATTGATTAAATAATTAGGTCTTATTTGATGTTTGGTCAGTGCAATACACCCTCCGTCCCATATTATATATCGTTTTGAGTTGTTGCACACATATTAAGAAAATCAATAAATATGCATAGATTATAGCAGAAGACATAGAAAAACACTAAATTGCCCTTGGCCATGTGTTATACCGAATTGCTAATAAAACTACCCGTGTTATAAAAAATAACAAAATAACCCTACAATGTATTTTTTCAGCATACAACGCTCTAAATGGTGTGTTTTTAGGGGTTAGTTTGCAAATAAAATTGAATAATATAAGGTATTTTGCTGATACTTTTAACACGGGTATTTTTTTTTAATACAATGGTGCTGAATACAATAAACCCTAATTTTTCGAGCAAGCCCGAAGTTATGAAAACATGAGCTCTTATCCTGGCTTACTCGGGGTTTTTGTATTGGACATCCCCTAGCTCAGTTATACAGTTGAGTTGTAAGGCCTCGTTTGGTTGGAGAGATAAGCAATTAGCCATTGTTAACTAATATATTGGACTTTGTTTGATGTTTGGTATCCCCAATAACTTGCCGGGTTGACCCGCAAATATTTTGTTATCATGGCTTATCTTGCCTTTCAGGGAGTTTTTTTGTTGGACGTCCCGGGGTCCGATACAATAATTGGGTTGTCATAAGGTTATTTTGACTAATCTTATTTTGGCAGCCAAACGAGGCCTAATAAGATTGCATAATCTTATCTTAGGAACCAAACGAGGCATGCAACATATTCAATCAATATTTTAAATAAAATTTCTTTTAGTTCAATATACTCGTGGTTAATATGATTACTAAATATTAAACCAGATACGCAAAATGGTAGGAACGGCTATTGCCGTAAAGCGCGATTTACTCCCGAGAGATATACTAAAGTTATCTCTGTCCAAATTCTCGCGGATAGTGGTACCTCTTGCTCCGTCAGAGGTACTCATTTTGAGGGGCAACAATTTTGTGATAAGGAACAGGCCCGGCAATATAAAAAGGCCGGAAATGTTGACTTTGGTTGAGTCGAAAGAAATTCTCAAATTGGTCGATGATTTCTATTATTCGGTTATGTTGCCTCAGTTGTCGGTTTTTCTCGACCCTGTGAAGTCGCCCTGGAATGAATGGGTTGACTTACTTGACGCAAATACTTGTATACCCGAGTCACAATTAGAGGAAGTTAGAAGTGCTTGGAAGTTGTGGAGAGAGGAGTTTTACGGTCCGAGAAAGACGGAGGCGTAATTTTTATCGAAAAGGTATGTCGAAATAGTTATATGAAATACATGCTTACGATAGTTTTTAACCAAGTCTATTATATGAATGGAAATGCATTAGAAACGCGTTCTTCTTATTTATTTTTGAAAACTATACGTCTTAATGTTCGATTTTAGTCATTTCGAATCGTGATTTTCGTTAGATATGATATAAACCAGCCCAGTTGGTATTTATTGGTTTGTCAAGAACTCTGAATATTATGGATTCAATGTAATTTTTAGTTTTACGATGTTTCACTCATAATGTAGGCCTTGGATGGTGTCTTTCCTCGACATTTTTTTCTTTTCCCGAAATAAATTTGTGTTTGGACACTGTCGTAGCGCACGAATTTACGGTTGCGTTCAGCCGTTTTTTTCTTTTTTTTTTTTTTTTTTTTTGGAAATGAGTTAAAGATCCCTTACAACCACTTGTAATTAAAATAAACTAGCATTTTCCCCCGTGCGATGCACGGGAGATTATTTCAAAAGTGAAAAAAAATAATCAATTTAATACAAAATAAGAAAATGTAGTCACTAACATGGTAAAATTTAATAATGTAGTATTATTCATATTTTATATAACATTATTTTTTTTAAATTTTACTTATTGAGATTTATAATCCAAATATATAGATTAAGATTTAACCATTAGGGTAGGATTTTTCTCGGTTTAGTTTCAATTTTGATAATTGTTAAAAATTATAGTTAGAAATTAGTAGATAAAAAATATTAAAAATAAATATTTACAGAAATACCATTAGGGTTTTGTTAGGGTTGCACAACGTTTCTTTCTTTTATATATAAGATGCATTGGTTTTGTAGTTTTGTACCAAAGTTCGTTAGTCTTTATCATTAGTATTTTTTGATAAAATTACCCATAATACTTCGAATGCATCCAATTCAAGATTTTGGACCCCATAATGTAATCCAAATTTCACCAATTGATCATTTTGACTGTTGACCGGCATTGACTAGTCAACATGCTACCTTGTCTTGACGTACCTTCGGAAATTAATGTGATACTTTTCGGTTTGATCTATTGGGAATGGTCTGTCACCCCAATTATTGAATTGTATCTTTCATTGCTTGTTTTTTTAATTTCTTCATGGGCAAATTATATTTACTATCTTAAAAAAAAAAATAAAAAAAAAAATAAAGACTCGTGGAAATGAATGAACACACACACACACACTATCGATATGGTAAAAGAGAACAGTTTTCAAGAAGATTTCTGTTACTCTTATCTTTGAAGCAACCCAGAGAATATGGCAATGAGTGAATCGTGTGTATGAAATGGACAACACAATCTAAGATATAATGTATGAAGAACAAGTTAGGAACGACCTAAATACGATTTTATATATTATTATTGTTGGAGATATAAATATTAAATGATTTACAGTTTGGAAATATATATTAAACAATTCGCATCACTAATTAACAATTGCAGGGTCATTTCAACTCGATGGTAAATTTTTTTTGTACGGGACCTTGATATACTGGTTTGTTTTTTTTTTTTTTTTTTTTTTTATATATATATATATATATATATATTTTTAATATATAAATTTATAAATATTGTAATTTTATTTATTTATTTATCATCTGTAATATCATGTACTTATTTCTTAGTTTCTCATTTTCTATTGAGAAATATACATTGTCTTGCTTTTATTTATTTGTTTAAAATATTTACAGATTTTTATTCTCGATTATTCATATATATTTAAATAATTTTTGGATTATAACACATATTTTTAGAATGCAGTTCTAGATTTTAATTGCACATCAAATTATTGGGAAAAGAGGTTGTAGAATAACCTTTAAATTTTAATTTATACATTAATATACTCGGGACTAACAAATATCTATTAATTTAGTGAAATATAAATTATCGAACTAATAATTTAGAAGATTTTTACCAAGCTTGGACAAAAAAAAAAAAAAAAACTTATTTAAACGAGGTTATTAATTTTACGAGGTTATTAGTTTATCGAGGTTGTACTGTTTTTATTATTTTTCAATTAGCCTGCCACTGTAATCACACAAATAATATAATATTCCTGTCCAAATGTATAATCACAAATTAAGCACATCATAAAAAAAAGTTCAAAAAAAAAATCCTCTCTATGTACTATATACTAATTATACTAATTATGTGCAATTTTCTTAGTCCTTGCATGAAGAATCAAAGCTAACAAAGTTCCCAAAAGACACAAAGAACCCCATATGATGAAAGTGGTTTGGTAGCATCTCTCTCCCATGCAATTCTCTTCCCCGAGATATCTCTCTCTTTTGTATAGAAACGCTGCAAATCCCCCAAACAAAAAGGATCCAATCGGAATATTCGAGACCAAGATATTGTGATTTACGCCGAAATTCTCCGCCCCGAATAATTCGGTGGTTGCAGAGACGGATAACGAAGTAATTGCACCTGTGCATATCCCTATAATTGCCGTGCTGCTGTATAGCGAGTAGTCTTGTTTGCTAATCGCAACTAGGAAGAATGCTCCGCACATCGGAACAATCATCGCTCCCATTGCCATCGCCCTCGATAACACGAACTTCGTTCTGAAAAAAAATAACAATTTTACGATATATTATAAGTGTTAAATATCCGTGTTTTTTTGCGTGTCGATAAATAGTATATGTTTAGTTTTTATGTGTGGATAAATATTATGTACTGTTTCTGTGTTTCATCCGGTATAGCATCTAACAGATCCATAATGCAATTAACTTGCGAGAGAGAGAGAGACTCACTTTGAGAAAAAGTAGTCTAAGAGAGATGGAAGTATGCGACCGAAGAAACCGAAACGCGGAACACAAAGAAACCAACGAAGAAGTACCCGAACACCCCCTCGACTCGGCAATCTGCCCCAAGTTATTCATATAAACCAAACCGAGTGTCCCACCAAATAAATAAACAAAGAAGTACAACCAAAACTCGACTTTCCTCAACATCACCTTCGCCCCGATTTCCACAATTCCGACAATAGTTTCCATTTTTCCAATTTCCAAATCATCGATTTCCAAATTATTATTCTTGTTATTATTATTATTATTATTGCCGCAGTTGTAAACTCGTATCGAACACTTGCGCTGCACCTTCTCTCTAATTTTCTCCACCAAAGGAGCCACCAAAGGCAAGAACAACAACACCACCATCCCGGCGAGAACAACCTTCGACGGCAACAAAAGCCTCGTCACCATCGAACCCAAACTACTAACGATAGCAAAAATACCCGTAACCACCGTAATCACGAACAAAGTCAAGAACCCTCCGGAGAGCTCCTTCGATTTCCCGATAGCAACGTCTCTCGCAAGCGGCGCGGCCACTACGCAAACCGCCAGCGGCAAGACCGAGTTAAACAAAAGAAACAACGTCGCCCTCTCGGAAGGCGAATTACTCGGAGCGACGAAAACATCAACTACGTCCGTATAAACCTTGGGGCTCAACCCCACGTAGCTGGGGGATAATCCGACGGCTATCTGACGATCCAACGGGAAATTCCGTATCGCTATGATGTAACAAACGGAGTTGATCCAGCAAACGCTGTTCCCCGCTAGAACGGTGAGTGCGAAAACTTGCCAGTACGAGAGAGAAGTGACGATTTGGTTCGTGAGGAAGAGGTATTGCACGCCGTAGCCGACTAAGCCGAGGAAGGAGCCGATTAAGAGGACTAGCCAGAGGGGGAGGTGGGCTCCGGCTAAGCCGGAAATCCAGCCGAGGAGCTTGCCTGCGTCGGAGGCGAAAGCTAAGTTGTTGAGCTGGAGCTGCGATAGAGAGAGGATTCTCTTGAGCTCCGACGAGTACGCCGCGAAGTTTGAGTTCGTCCCGTTTATCGATTGGAGCCATATCGTTGCTACTAGGGGGAGCCATTGCTGAGCCATTGATTCAGCTCAGAAGAATTTATATAATTATAATAATAATACAGCAGAATTTAATCTGCATGTGTGATGAATTGAAGTTGGATTTTAATATATATAACAATATATACCTTGTTAAATTAATGCAAGAAATTCCATGTGTGTGCATGGTAATATTTGATTTATTAATTCCTTACTTATAAGGGGTTTTATTTTTATTTCCTATTTAACTTAGCAGATTAAAAAAGTAAATAAAATTTGTTACTGAATATAGATCGCAATTACCAATATATAATAATACAATAATTTGCAAGAATTGTAATGTTTATATGGCAACTAATTACTATCCTTGTTTTAGCCGATCGGGTTAGTATCAGACCATTGGGCTCTGCCCTAAGGGATCCGACCCGGTTAGGTACATGGAAGTAGACATGACCACCAGTTCGATTATAACTGAAATCGGAAGTTCGGAACTGAATCGGAGTCAATGGTTCTTTAACCAAACCGGAACCGGAATAATCAATTCGATTCCAGTTCCCCATTTTTGAAACAGCTAACCGTCGGTTAGAACCGATCTAACCGTTTTTTTTTTTTTTAAATTAAATATTAATTATGACTACAACTAATTATTTCCTTTCCTTTTTTTAAGCCTTTTCAATTTCTTATTTTTTCCTTTTTTAATTTTTATAACTACAACTAAATCCTTCAACTTTTTTAGAATTAAACAAAATATTTTTAAGTATTTAAAAAAAAACTTTAAGTATTTAATTTTTTTTTAAGTTTTTGAAGTATTCTTTGCACTGTTTTTTATTAAAAAAAAATAACTATTTTTTTATGTTAAATGTAATAATAAAAAAAATTAAAATCAATAAATAAAATGTTATTAAGAATCGGCCGGTTCTACCCGTTAGAACTGGGAACCGTTTGAAACCGAACCGTAAAGAACATAAATATTAGGTTCGGTTCTGGTTCCAGTTCCTCCAAAATCGGAATGGGAACCGGAACCGAACCGATCCGTGTTCATGTGACTCTTGAAATACAAGAAAAAAGAAAGAAAAAAAAAATTAGAAACTCCGACCCAAAAGTATCAAAATGAGTTATCAAATGTCAATTTGATATCTAATATTTTGTTTTTATACATATATAAATCAATTTGTTTCGGTTATAGGTATCAAATGGTTGTTAATTAAAAATAGGGGATATTTGATAAAACTCCTTATTAGATTTTAACTTCTTACAAATCCATTTTTTGTAATTGATATTTGACATAAATCCAATCAACCCAAAATATTTTATATGCCCAATAGTGGAGATTGTTGTTCTAAGGGAAAAAAAAACGGATTAGAGACTAAAAACACTTTTTTATAGGAAGCCACAATTATTCGTAATCGTTAGCAAGGCAAGATAGTTAAACAATCAGCGGCAAAATAGAGAATATTCCGTATAATCTAGATATTCCACTAATATC
>NW_012192835.1:91579-114176 GCF_000504015.1 Erythranthe guttata
CATACCTTACGCCAAACGGAGGAATAAGAAAATTTTCTACTTAAATTGGAAGTTGCAACAGATCAAAATAGAAAGGAATTCTAAAACAATCCTAGAAACAGAATTCTCTTAGACTTATTAAGGTCATAGGTTTTTGTATAGAATAGCAAAACAAAAATAAAATTATTAAAATTATACCATTATTATGATATTACATATTAGAATTTGAGAAAAATAAAAAGATTCGGTATTTGGTAGATAAAGACAAAAAAATATGATAGAATCCATTTTTGAGCACTTAACCGCCTTTATGTTAGGGATTTCGTTGTTCAATCAAAAAACAATTTGCTTAATTTTAAATTCTTCAAAAATAACTCAACATGTTTCTTATTGTTTGGCCAATCAAACAAAACCTATATAGAGATTATTGGTGGTAATTTCGTCAAAAAAAAAAAGCCAACGGGTCATTATAACGGCCAGTCAAAGGGTTTGACTAACGAATTCAAGAAAAAAGTTAACGGCAGGGGGGTATTTGATGTTTTTCATACATCAGGGGGGTAAACGATACCTTTCTCATAGTACAGGGGTGCAAAATGAATTTTACCCTATTTATAATGAACCAAAACCTAAACCACTTCATTTCATTTCAATCTAATACTTCTCCGGCTAAACAGAATCGTTGCAGATCAAGTTCGGGAAGAAACGAAACCCTAAAACCTAACCCCGCCGATTCGATTCAGTCTACCGCCAATGGACGATGTTGTTACTTTAGCTCCGGCGGCGAACGCCGTCAAGCCAATCGTCGTCAGTGTTAAACGCAAAGCTTTTCATTCTCCCCTCGATGCGTTTTGTAAGTACCGATCTTTGCTTTCCTAATTTTTTTTTCGTTTTTTCCCCCTTTCTAATTCTCGCTTCTCTCTCTGGATTTCTGAGCGGTGATTGCAATTTCATCTTTTCGGTCTGATCAGGGCTGGAAATTCAAGAGAGGCCGCTGAAGAAGCCGACGATCGACATTGCAAAGTTATCAATATCTGGCGCTTCTTCAAGTAGAGGTATTTCAAAATGAATCTCTGATTTGTACGTGCATTTTAATTTCTTTAATTTATGTTTGAATGCATGCTGGTTTGCTTTGATTATCTCATAGATAACTGTTGCTCTCCTGGGTTTACGGAATCAGTATAAAATGTATTCTAATTTTGCAAATAGTGTAAATTGTCGAATGTTTATGTCACCATTCGCATTTCTCAATGATCAACTGTCGAGGAATTTGGGAGTGTATCAATTTGTTTTTAAGTTTTTTTAATTTTCTTTTTCGACCGGAAATTCTCTGCCCCAATCGAAACAAGGAAAAGATAAGTTAGCAGGTGACAGGATTAAATAGGGATGAAGCACACTATATAGCTGATCGCTTTTTTTTATAATGATATTTATTAGGCAAATATATCTGACTAATATTATGGCAACATTGTCATGTCTTCTACTGATAAAAATTTCAGACAGTAATTGGTTTATTTCATGCGTTGAATCACTCATGAGAAATTCCTTGGAAAGGATGATATTTCTTTCTTATGGACTAGCCTTAGCATAGTCCAGAATTTTAACTGGTAAAGAAATAAACGGAAGTATTTATAAATTATATTTTCAAAAGAAGACAACCTAACGTCCGAAAATTGAGAAAAAAAATTATGTGGGATCTTGAATTCTCAACAAGAATTTCTCTATATAAGTCCAAATTTGGATGGCAAAGATGCTATTTTAGTCCTGTTTCTAGTGCTTTATGTCTTAAGTTTCGGAAAGTAAAATCGTAGGAACTGAAACCCATTATATCTTATAAGTTTGCGCACTTCGAAATTATTTATGGTCTTTTAACCTGAAGTAATTTGTATTGTCGGTTTCAGTGGTTTGAATACACTCATAAAAACCTCGTTTACGACTTTTTTTCCATGGATTATCTTTGAGAGCTTTAATATTTAAGCTGTATCATTAATCACTAGTCTTGCCTCTGTTTGAAATGTTTTAGTCGAGGAACCGGGGCCCCAGAAGATTCTTGTACAACACCTGGAAACAGTTGAAAGCTCTGAGCATACGTTAGACGTTCTGCGATCTTTTATGGTTAGTTATTTTGTTGCCGTCCCGTATATACATTATCATAGTGTGGTGGTTGTCAGGCTTTGAATAAAAAATACTGCATATGGACTTAATTCTTTTTACTTGTTGAACAGCCTAATTCATCTGGCGAGTTGAAATCTAAAGACATCGACGAAAAAAGAAGGCGCAGTTTAGAAAGAAGGCGTCGTTTTCCGATTTTGAATGTAAGTCCTCCCTGACCCATGTCTATCCACACACACGGGTTAATTTCTTCGATACTATTCCAACACGCTAATCATTGCAATTGCAAATAATATAATCTTCTAAAGTTGTAATGAATATAATCATCAGAAGTTTAGAATATATCCCTACCCTTCTACCTATTCTTAGATCAGGCTTCAGTTTCAGTGAGAATGAAGGGGAGATAACTCAAACCATCCCTTTTGAATTGTTTATTATGACTTAAAGGAAGTATATCTCTTAAACTTTTATTGGTTAGCACTTAGTACTATTCGAATAAGGCAGGGAGGGAAGACTTATGTTTCACGTTTATAGATTCACGAAAGTAAGTTGAGGAGTACCTGTTTCTGAATTACATAAATCTTCTCTAACCGGACAAGTGAGTGTATCACATACTTAACCGCAAAAGTTGAATAGTTGAACGGACAAAGGAAGTTGTAAGTTGTATGATTTAAAACCCTTACTTCAAATAGTTAAGAGAACTCGAGGTCATGTGTAATCTGCATAGTTTCTTAATATCTGCTCACAACCAAGCATTCTCTTCCTGACCTTTTGAGGTCCTTGATGATGGCAATGCACGCATAATGCTCTTAGCATCAATGTTATCAAATCTCATAGTGTATCACATATCATTTTCCTCATGAATCGTATCTTCTTGTGAATCGTAAAGTACATGGCAAATTGTTATAAATTGCACGGCCGTGCTTTTCAATGTGTATAAGAGAACGATATAACAAGTTACTAACCTTTGATTTGATGTCATGTTTGCAGAAACTAGATCAGTTAATGATCAAAGCAAAAGAACGCAAAGAGGTAAAGTGCACTTGGGATTGGCTGCGATCATGTTTAGATGTTTAGCCTCTCACGATAAATCTCTCATCGTTGCATGTTGGCCCTCTTAAAAGTTGGTTATATTTGTAATTAGGAAGTACATTTTCTATAATTTTGTTATGCTGCATATCTGCTATAATTTACTTTTACGGGGCCTCAACTTTGTAACTTCTTGCAATTGCATTTTTCCCTTCCCTCTAGCTGGGATACAACCATGACCCCATGTGGCTATTTTCATCTTGCGAATTAATCTTATTTACTGTATTTCAATCTGCAATTTATTTATTTCCTCAAGGGTGTGGCAAGAAACTCTCGTTTTGAGCAAATATGGAGAAGCAGAAAGCCGGGTACAATTGATACAGAAGACAAAGCTATACATGACATGTGCCGACTTTATGAAGTTATTCGGGTTGATAAGGAGCCTGAAATTGAGGAGCAGCAAGAGAGGTATTGCTCTCTCACATATATCGATGCTCCATCATTTTTACTGATGGTATTAGATTTAATGATATTAAAAATCCATAATTTTTCAATCCAGCAGGATGGATTTGGATGGTGACTGCAAAATGGTGGCTGAATATTTGCCTCTGATGAGGGAGATTCTGCCATCTGCTGCTTCGGAGATCGAGTCTGATATTCAAAATCGTATGTTCAAAGAAGGTCTGGCTAATTTTTACGCTGGACCACTAATTTTACCTGTCTCTTTCATAACTGTCCTATGCAGCTTAATAATATAGAACACTTGCTATTGGTTTGTTCATCAATTATGAGATTTTCTGACGGTTTATTACAATCTTGGCTTGTTTTGCAGACTCTTCAGATGAAGACGACTTCTATGTTTATGACTTCTATGTCGTTAAGGAGGATGCTAATGTGACTGTGTCTGATTCTGAAGTGCCATTCCCTTTGTGAGGCTTCGTTTTTATTCTTGACTTCTGCTAATGCATATTTTAATATGTTTTACTAACTTGAGAAAATAATATGTTGGATCAGGATTCATGTTGAAGATGATTTCTATGATGGGCGAGACGATTCAGAATATGAAACTGACGATTCTAACGGTATATTATCTTTTCGTCTGAGACATAATATATTATATTATACACACACATGGCACTAAAAGACATATTCTTACATGAATAATAATAATTATAATATAACTTGGAATCTCAGCGGAAAATAATATCCGAAATGACTATCCCGAAGAAGAGGAGACAACTGAGGATGATGAGGATGAAGTGATGAGCAGCAGATCATCTGATGAGGAATCGGAGCGTGAGAGTAAAACGTCTGGTAGCCAATCAGAAGAAGAGGACAAAAGTCGAAGTAAACTACACAAAGAGTACGAAGAGGAACTTGGTGACTGGTCGGACAATGAATATGTGTACCGTTAAGATGACTTGTGTCGTGACTGAGATGATGACTCGTTTGGTGAATAAGAATGGATTGAGGTGATTTTGTTTTGGATTCACGTGTGTTAATATTTGGTTTTTATATGCTGGAACTGTTTTAGCCATGCACAATTTCGGAACAGTTGAGAAAATATTTTCGAATTCTTGTCTTGATGCGGGGAAGCCCAGCAAAACATTCTCGGTTCGTATAATGCGTCGCTCCGTTCTGGATTGACAAAAGTTAGTGATTTTTTTTTTTTTAAATAAAGATACTACAATAATAATTATGGCAATAAAGAGAAAATACAACAAATATAAAACTAACTAGGTTCTTACAATTTGCATAAATTGGTGTAAATTCGAGACTCAAATTATTGAGTGATATACTGCATTTTCTCTTTAAGTATTCCTAAGAAAATTCGAATTATTGTACCGGTCAGATCACTATAAGCATATATAAATTAATTCAGTTGGGATCAACTAAATTTTATTAATTTAGCGAAATATTTTAATGATATATATTTTTAACATGTTGTCTTCAAGGTGGTACCGAGAAAATATATTATTTAAACGAGATTGTTAATTTATCGAGGTTCTACTGTATATCCTAACGTATGGTCATATGAATTGCTGACAAATTACTTATAAATAATTGACCATGTAAATATTTATAAACTACAATCATCACTTTTCAATTTTTATTTCGTGGAATTCAATGTGGTTAGGTGGCCTAATTGGTATAAATTGAAAGACGGAGTTGTTAAATATCGTTTCAATTTTGCAAATATCCTTCCGACTCTAATGTGGTTTCTAACATTTCTCGGTACGAATTTAGCAAAACTTAAAGCATCAAATTTGTTGTCTTTCGAATTGAATTTTAATCCAAACCGAATCTACTTGATTGAATGTCGTGTGCGAGAGTTATTCATTGATAAATGAACAGTATCATAAAACACAATAAATATAAACAAACATATGCACACTATAGACCATCCGCCCCTAGTTAGATGGCGACAACCTTATGGGTATAATTATATTTTTATAGACGAGATTCATTTACTTTGTAATTAGACCCTATCTAGAAAGAATAATTTATCATCAAATTCACGATTGTCAAGATAAGATTAGGCAAAATAAAATTAAATAATCTAATTAAAACTCAATTGTTTTATCAAATCTAAGAACATCTAACAAGAAAGTTCCTTAAAAGGCAAATAAATAATAGTAACATAATATATATGGATCGAACTAATAATATGGGACATCAAATAAATTCTAATTGTTTAGTTAATAATGCATAATTTTCCCAACGAAATAGAGTCCTTAATATAAATATATAGGAGGCAAAGTTGACTAGTTTTTAATTTTTAATTTTGTTATTTTCATTGAATTCAACGTTATGTTGGTTCAAACTTGAAGCCAACCAAACTAATTAAATAATAATAAATTAATAATTTCCTACTAAAAAAAATAAAATATTCCAAGTGGTAAATACTTTTGAGTGACAGAAGAACAAATTCGTTGACAGCGTTATTTATTCCAATCAAATCCTTCCACACTGTTTTACTCTTCTGTCAGCAAACGAACAAACGAAAACGACGACGTATAAGAAGAAAAAGAAAAACCCCTTTCTCAATCACATCGATGATTTAATGGCGGACGAGAATTCCACAGCGCAACCGTACGAATCCCAAAACCCGCCCAATTCCCAAATCCCAATTGATCTTTTTGTGTCGAAGAAATACGAAGGGATCGGCAGCCGAGGGTTTCTCAGATTTACCGATTCAGCGGATAATTTGGTGTACACAGTGAAGAAATCGGCCCACTCTGTAAAACTAGTAGTGGATTCATCCGGCGATACTCTCTTCTCCATACACCGAATAAGCGTGAGTGCGCTTTTTTACTCTCGTCGTATTTTTATTCAACTGCTTTTTGCCTGTTCAGATGTTTGGTGAATTCGGAAGTGAATTGTTGGATTTTTTGTTTCTCTTCTAGGGTTTTTGTTTTTGTTGTTAGATTTGGTGTGCAATGAGTTACTGGAGGTTTTTAATGAAAAGAAACCAAAATTAATATCTTTGTGACGAAATGTTTTGATCTTCGTAGCATTTTTAGTGCTCGGAATAATTCGGCATCATATTGAACTGCAATTTTACATGTGCTGCATTATAACGAATGCAAAAAAAAAAAAAAAAAAAAAAAAACGCGATGCGAAAAAATCGGAGTATTTGCTACTTGTGGATGCCGAAATTTTAAACTTATAAGCACGAATGCACTTTTCCCAAAAATCACGTTGCATTATGATCGAGATCCGACTTTGCCTTGTGGTTGCTTTTACTATGTTGGATTCTCGTTTTATAACACTTTTTCGCTGTGTGATTATTTTAATCGGGATTATTATAGTTGAAGGAATCAATATGTATGATGTAGGGTATAGTATCTGCGGCATTTGTCATGCATAATTTATGGTTTTGCGACTATGTACATTGTTTGCCGCCTAAGTATGTATAAATTCTCACATAATTCAAATTCAATACAGTCATCGTTACAAGTCGTACTAAGTCGATCACAAACTGTTTAAATGCAAACTTCCTCCACAAATCTCTCGTGTATCTGTTGGTAATTTCCACTGTGCTTACAAGGGTTTATTTTATTATATGTTTTACTCGAAGTGTTTTTTCGACATACTTTTCTACTGTGTGTTTCTACCTGACATGACGTTCTTCGTCGTGCAGAAAGGTTCATGGCAAGGCTTTAGGGGAAAAGATGAAGAGAAGGACTTGATATTCACAGTAGACAAGACGCTAGATGAGTCCAGTAGAACTGAATTTAAAATATTATTTTGTGAAAAGAACGACGATTCGAAAACCGAGTTGCGTATGAAAGGCTGCCCTTTCAATAGATCCTGCACCATTTATAAAGGCAATTCCATTGTAGCCGAGGTAAAACTTAAATTACACGATGGGCATATGGTTTTTTTTTTTTTTTTCCTGTCCTTCAAAATTATATTTCAGAATCGTCTCGTTTTATAGGTCTTGTTCTGTACATGTAATCGATATTTCGTTTTGATTTGACAGTAACTTGTTTACTTTCATGTTTATGCAGTCTAGCCTTATGCACAAGCTTGGGTTTGAGAAACTTTTTGTTACTAGGAACCGTTTTCGTGTAACTATTTTTCCTGGATTCGCCGATCACAGTTTAGTGGCTTCTCTCGTTGTTATTTATTTCGATGGAAGAAGGTTTTGGATATGAGTTGATTAAGTCGACGTAATGGCAAATTGCATGTGAAAGATTCACCCTATTTAACTTGAATGTATATTTTATTCGATTTGAGATCATTCGTTAAAACTTTGTTTGTGCTCGATTTGTTAACGTAACAAACCATTGAGCTTGATTAAAAAAAATATGGATAAAAAATGAAGCTAATCGAGCTCGATTCTTGTTTGGCTCGACTAAAGCTTGGAACTTGACTCGATTGCTTATCAAATCAAGTTCAGTTACAACTTTAAAAGCTCGATAAAACCGAATCATGCTCGAAAAAATTGGCTTGATTCGATTTGTTTACACCCTAGCTAGAAACCCCCAAGAATCTGTTTTTAATGCTTAAAATTTGAACAGTGCAAGGATATCTTTTGGAAAAATTACAGTTTGCATCCCTCAAGTTTGTTTCAATTTCACATTTGGTCTCTCATTTTTACAAAAAACCACATTTGGTCCCTCATGTGTCATACATTGAATATTTTTGGTCATTTCCGTCAATTTGCAGTTAGTCCCGTCAGTTAAGACAGTTAAGACAGTGATAGACACATACTTAATTCCATTAGTTTTAAATTTTAATAGAAAATTGACGGAATAGATTGAAAAACGTTTAATATATGAAACATGATGGACTTATAAATGTATGTTTTATGAACGTAAGACCAAATTATTTATGATCAGAAATACATGCAACTGAAGATCCTCATCACAATCCCAATTATTTATGATCAGATATATACACATACTGACATACATATACATATAAAGACATGCATGTTTCACTATGTATGAAAAAGTGTCCAGATGCAATGCATTTTCACAAACAGCCAATACACGACAACATCATCGTACAAACAAATTAAAAGGCCAGCTGCTGTTTTTTTCTCCGAACTCTACTCTTTTCAGCCATGGGAGAAGTGGATCCTTCCTTCATTCAACCCCTGGAGCACAGGCCTAAACCCTACCCCATCGAAGCCGATAACATCCCGGTAATCGACCTCTCTCCGCTGAAAGCTCCACTGCCGCCGCCGCCCGATTTAGTGGCGGAGATAGGCGGCGCGTGCCGGAAGTGGGGATTTTTTCAAGTGATCAATCACGGTGTTCCGTCAAAACTCCGGGAAAGTATCGAATCAGCTTCCAGGGAATTCTTTGCATTGCCTCAAGAGGAGAAGTTGAAGGTGGGGAGGGATAAGGGCAACCCTTTCGGGTATTATGACAGCGAGCACACGAAGAACGTAAGGGATTGGAAACAAGTTTTCGATTTTGCGGTTGTTGATCCGATCGTTTTTCCGTCTTCGCACGAACCTGATGATGTTCACCTGATTGAATTGTGCAATAAGTGGCCTCCTAATCGTCCTCAATTCAGGTATTTATGTAATTTATGTGATTTTTTGCAACCACTTTTATGCATATTGATTATGAATATAATGAGTCGGATAACATTATTTTTTTTCTTTTTTTTCTCTACATGTTAATAGTAAAATTCAACTATTGATATGTTATAATAGATGTTGGTAGCCATCATTTCAAAATTTATGAGTTTCTTGCTGTGTCGAAAACAGGATTTTATTACTAGAGGGTACATTTAAACCAAAAGATAGGAAAATAAGATATTTGATGACAGTTTTTGCATTAATTCGGAATTTGGGTAAACTAAATAATAAAAATTGGGTGGACTAAATAAATATACTGATATAATCTAGTGGATTCCTTTTTCAATTGAGGGTGGGCTTGAGTAGACTTATTTACTATTTTCTATGTTTACATTGATTACAAATACTTAATTTTACTTTTTATATAAAATTAAATTGTTAAAAATTAATTATAGGAGCACAATATGAATGCAATAAATTATATATACATATAGTAATAAAAAAAATCAAGTTTGATGGGGGTCATGACCCCCTCTGACCCTACACTGGATTCATTCTTGTCGATTTTTTCATGTCTATATGGACAATGCATAAGCTTTTATTGAACCGAATTAAAAGTTATTTAGTTCTATAACAATTAAAAGTCTCGAGCTTTTATTGAACCGAATTATGAGCCTCGTTTCACTTTCAAAAGATAATGTAACGTTGCATTTTAGGGATTACATGTGTTACTATAACAGTGAAATCATGTCAAAAGACGAGATAAACATTTGGAATTTTTTTGTTTCCCAAAACAATTTGGAGGCAAATTTGAAAAGTTTAGCAAACACGGTATTATTTGAGTGAAACGAATTTCAAAACCAGATGAAATAAAGCTTTGATATTTTGCACTATATGGTGCATGTATATATATACTCACACTGATTATTGAAAAGATTTTTTCATGTGTTAAAAGGGAGGCATGTGAAGAGCACACTGGAGAAATGGAGAAACTAGCTTTCAAGTTACTCGAGCTTATAGCCTTGAGTTTGGGCTTACCGAAAGATAGGCTTATAAATGGATTCTTCGAGAATCAAACAAGTAGAGTGAGGCTCAACTACTATCCACCGTGTCCCGCTCCTCATCTAGCTCTTGGTGTCGGTAGGCACAAAGATACCGGTGTATTAACTATTCTCGCTCAAGACGATGTTGCTGGACTTGAAGTCAAGAGAAAAACCGATGGAGAATGGATTCTTGTCAAACCTAATCCCGATGCGTATATTGTCAACGTAGGCGATATAATCCAGGTAATTAACATCAATGATTTTGAAGTTTGAAGATAGGGCGTTTTGAGTAATTATTGCCTTTTTAAAATATCATATAAGCTCTCTGAATAGGTGTTAACTTTTTTTTTCCTTGTGGAGAATAGTTTATAGAATTAAAAAAAATAAGTTGTTCGGGAGTTTATAAGCTGTTTTAAAAACACACAAGGATATAACATCTTACAAGTTTCAGAAAATAAAGTTTATTGAGATAAACTTCACTAAACATAAACCGAGATTCCTAGGACAAATTTTGTCAATATTTTCGGGATTATAGTTCTAAACTTCATTTATATATTGATGTTTACGTTTATGTATAGGTTTGGAGCAACGATAAGTACGAGAGCGTAGAACACAGAGCAGTTGTGAACTCTGAGAAGGAAAGGCTTTCGATTCCTTATTTCTTGTATCCGTCACATTATACATGGATTGAGCCATTGGAGGAGCTAATAAATGTGGAGAATACTGCCAAATTCAAGGCCTATAACTGGGGCAAGTTTCGTGCTACACGAAATAGGGGTAATTTCGACAAACTTGATGTCGAAAACATTCAAATATCTCATTTCAGGATTTGAAGTGCTTGTTTTGTATGTACATGACTACATTTACTCTGTATCAGTATTCGTTTGTATCTAATAATTCTTGGACTTGATCCTATCATCAGTTGCGTTGGATTTTATCGATTCGAAATATTAATCCAATCCATCGTGATAAATTAAATTCAAATGTGTTTCTAGATTATGGATGACAACACATTATAAAATAAAACATAATTAAAATAAAACTAGATAGGCTTTGGGGTTTAATGGGCAAAAACAATACCTTCTCCGATCGGTGGGCTTAGCTCTCGAGACATGCTCAATTGTAAAAAAGAGTGCCGAAAAGTATTTTCCCTACGTTAGCACTCTGATGGTTAAGTTAGTTGGAATGTAATAATTACAGGAAAAGAATAAGTAGTTGTATGAAAATATATATGTATTAATCCAAAAATGGCAACCTTGAGACTGTTGTTATGAGAGGTTTTATTTATAGTTGTACATTATGAGCTCCACGAGTCTCATCTGGCCATGTGGAAGGCTCGTAGTCGTCTGAGTTATTGTCGCCCACCTATCCTTCGTAGTGGTCTGAGTTATTGCCGGCCACCTATCCTATATTGCCACGTGAGAGGCTCGTAGTGGCTCAAGTTGTTGCCGCCCACCTATCATGTCTTGCCAGATGTCCCCATCAGTCTTTCGTCCATTCGCTACCTTTAGGCGAGATTAATGGCATTTAGTGAGGTTAAACAACACATATTTTTCATACGTCGTAGTCTGCAGACTTTCCGCGTTATTCTTGACACCTTTCTCATGTTGTCCTGTCTGTTCCCTATGTGGGCAATTGCAAGTGGACTCTTTGTTGTTGCTTCTATCTTAGTTGGGCCTTGTATTTGTTAAAAGCAAACCGGTCCAAATCACTTGGGCCATGCATTTGTTTAGTTAGAGGAAAATCAACCTAGATCAAAGATAATAAAGAAGCACTCCTACCCTCGCTAGTACTCCAGCATCTAGCTATCTAGCTAGCTGGGGGTTGTTGTCCATGCTCTGTCCCTACTTCTTTGTCTGACCAAAATATTTAACAGCTTGGAAACAACCAGATACCAGATACCGCAATGAAAATATAAGGAATGAGATTTGGATATTGTGCATCTACGTGCAACAAACTTCTAATATGGTGGGTAAAAAACCACTCACTCCAAGGTGATCTAATCCCACAACAATGTTGGAAACTAAAATAAAATGAAGGCACAACAGGATTCCTACAGCCACGCACTCTCAAGCCAGTTCCCCACATATAGACACGCAAATACAATTACCGTGTCACATGCCTATTTACCCAATTCAGATATTTTTATAGGCCATAGGTTGCTAAAGAAGGTCAAATAGAAGATTATCGCAATATAGAACAACTGAAGCATATTTACCTCAACAATCTTAACTTCTCCGGATTGTAATAATCCAATTTGTGCAACTCTACTGCCGATTTCCTTGCCGACGCCTGTTTCTCCAAAAAAACAAACAAATGCCGGCCGACCATGTTGGTTGAAATAATAACAACTATGAACCGGAGAATATCTTAAAGAAATATACGCCCTGCTGTCGCAATATAATTTTGCCCTACTTCATTGACAATGATGGAAATGTATGTACTAATGGTTGTCTTTCCTATAAATAGCGACTATGTTGTAGGGTTTCTGTCTCAAGCCTACTTTGTTGGTTTCATATGAAATAAAAAAACATATCGGTCCATGACCCAATGTTAGAGGATTCCTTAGGTCAAACTAATTTCCAAATACTTTTTCAGTTTACATTCTCTCTTGCCAGATCACGTAATGTAGTAAATCTGTATTAATTAAGAGTATTCACTATCATTATGGGTTGGGTGTTGGGTAGGGGGTGTATGTACCTTACTCTCATCATGGGGAGGGTGTGAGTTAGCTATGATATAATGTATACATATTAATACATACTCTAATAATTTTTGACATCATATTAATAAAATTCATGAACCGTGTAATTTAAATGAATGTTTTTTGTTTCTTCATTTTTGTAGTTCCTATTATGCCCTCTATGATAATAATTTATTTATATAATGTATACATATTAATGCATTAAATCGTTATTGAATTGTTATATCAAAAGCGGTTACGTACATACTCTAATAACTTTTGACATCATATTAATAAAATTCATGAACCGTGTAATTCAAATGAATGTTTTTTGCTTCTTAATTTTTTTGTAGTTCCTATTATGCCATCCATGATAATAAATTATTATATAACGTATATATATTAATGCATTAAATTTTTATTGAATTGTTCTATCAAAAGCCTTTATGTACATACTTTAATAATTTTTGACATCATATTAAGAAAATTCATGATCCGTGTAATTCAATTGAACAAGTTTGTCATTCCATAGCATATTTTGAAAGATAAAAATCAAACGTGAACCTTTCATTGAAATAAATAGTCATTTCAGAATGTTTTATTTGATATATTAAAATCAATTGCAAATAAATCATGTATATAATATTATTTTTAGGTAAATATCATCATTTTTAATTTCTCATTTCTTTGTTACCTTCTACTCGTTAATATAAATCATTTTTTACTAGATTAAATACGGAAAATTTAATTTTATTGTTTAGACGCATCTCGTTCATCTTTCTTCAAGGAGGCGAAATTGCAGTCTCATGAGCAACAAATTTGCTTTTGATCTCATTGAGCTTGAGGAGCAAGTTGAAGATCAATTAATTTTCACAAAATCAATGTACGGAAACTTTAAAGTGGCAGCATATTGGGAGTTAATTCGTCCCACTGCATCTACACACCCACTGACGAAAAAAAATTGGCAATCCAAATTCCTCACAATATTTGTGTTTTTTTCTGGAAACTTGCTTACGGGGCAATATCGGTTGATATGGTTCTTCGACTGTGTGACTGCATGGCTCCCTCTAAATGTCGTTGTTGTCCTGCTCCCAAGCAAGAAAGCATTACACATTTGTTCGCCCAAGGAGTTTGGAGCTTCTACTCTAAGATTTGGCTAAAACCCTATACACCATGCAACACCTCATTAAAACTTGGTTGGACCCGAAAAAGCTTCACACTCAGGATGGTATATGGCCTATGGAATTCTCATGTTCAGTTGTTCGGAGATTTGGAAAAGTCGGCGTAGGGCATTCTTCGAAGATATTCAGATGGTCACGGTTACCATTACTTGAAATATATTTCCTTTACTTCAAGCTTTGAATGACAATTTTGTCTCTACACAACCGCTCACACCATCGGGTAGACTCATTATTCTCCTCAAGGTTGTTGGATCAAGTGGAACCCTCCAACCTCTTGTCAAGTTAAGGTCAACGTGGATGGTTCGGGGCAAGGGCCTTTCTGCTCGGGTGTGGGAACTTTGCGGATTCATTATGGTTCAGTTGTTCGAGGTTTCACAATTTTTTACGGACAAGGCACTCACCTTTTTGTAGAAGCTCAGGCTATTTTAGATGGTTTACGTATTTGTCAAGAGATGTGTCTTACACAAGTTATTATTGAGTCGGACTCCAAATTGATCGTTGACATAATTTATAATCACATCGCTGTCGCATGAGAGGCATTTTATGTTGTCCAAGCCATTCGACGAATGCAATCGAGTGTTCTCAACCTATTAGATCTTTATTAATTTTAGATCGGATTGGCATCCCTAAATTTCGTTAATCAAGATGCAAATGAGGAGGCAATTGAAGAGGAGATCGAACTGAGTGGCCATTATTTCCAATATTTACTCTTTCAGCATTGGTGGAGATCGATTCACATTTTCATCAAATAGAGTCAGTCTAGGCAATTTAATTTTGATTATTTCATGTCGCCCCTTTTGGGTTTATGTGTAATAGAATTAATAGGATTCGTACTGATTTTTATTGCAATTGTAGAGGTACTCTTTTTCCTTGTGTAGGCCCATAATGTTTTAACAAGCCCCTATTCTCCTACATAATGGAATAATAAAATCTTTTTGGAAAAAAAAAGAAATATATTATAATACAATAATAATAATTAATTGTATAAAAAAATGTTTAACATAATTTGGATGATAATTATAACAAATTAGTTTGTTTACATATTTGTATTTCTTATATTCCCATTAGCACAAGTGCAACATAACATTTACCTTGTAAATGTCAATAATATTTAATTCATTTTCTCATTTCTCTACAAAAACAAACGGATAAAACTAAGGAGGTTGTTAAAACAAATACTTTTTTTTTTCTTATTTCAATACCACCAACATAAAAAAGATAGATGAAAAATAAGTAATGACATCAATCTCTTAATAAAATAAATACCACACAAATTTTGTGTCTGATATTGATTTTCATTAAGGATAATAATGTCATTACTTATTTATTATCTATTTTTTTTTTGTTTGATGGTGTTGAAGTGAGAAGAAAATGGTATTTGTTTTAGCCACTCTCTAAAACTAATGAACAAAAGGTTCTACAGCGTACCGAATTTAAAAAAGATGCAAGCGCTTATATAAACGGACATTGAAAAAAATAGAAAAAAAGAAAAAAACAATTTAATCGCAATACATCAATTGAGTAAATAATGGAACTTTATTACGTGAAAACTAATACAAGAATTTATAAATAAAATGATGATGAGTAAATTATGAAATTTTTTTAAGTGAAAACTAATACGAAAATTGATGATGGATACGAAACAAATAGGGGCTATCTGTTTATTAGAATAAAATATAAGAAAAAACCATTGAATTTTCCTATAGTGATTTTAATCCCATTTTAGTTATAAACCCATAAATTATATAATACAAAAATTGCCCCCATTGTATTATTGATGAAAATCAATTAAAACTGCATAAATATGCAAATCTCGCTCAAGTAGAAATTATGGTAATCTCTTCCAAAAAATAAATGCCAAGAGTTTCACTCTCACTACCCAAAAGAAAAACCCGTAATCTACTTCATTTCCATTACCGATACTATTACAACAATGGCAATAATCAACATTCAACGGATAGCTACACAACCCGAGCGTTTCTGCCGGTGTTCGTTAAATTTTTGTAGAAGTTTATACAAACAAACTCGTGAGATTTTCCGTCCTAACATAGCACTAGACACTATAGGAAGAATATGATACGATCTCTTGAGTATCATAGGATTTCTTTACTAAACGTAAGAAAACTCTTCTTTATTATTTCTCTGCATTATAAAACCCTAGCACAAAACGACTATTTAAAGAGAATAAAACCCTAGAATCCTAATCTCACTAGGAAAGATAATTACCTGTACTAATAAAATACTTAATAATTCACTAATCACTACTACTCACGCCATATATTAATCTAAATATACTAATCTAATCTAATTATCAATAAACTACTAATTAAAATAATACTTAAATAATATATTAAATAATAAAATACTAACTAACGAATAAATATACGATATATTAAATATATATCGTATCAAACCACCCCTCTTGAAATGAACCTTGTCCTCAAGGTTCGAGTCAATTTGGTCCCTCTCCTTTGCGTTTCCACCTATGTTTGACTTCATCGACTTGCTTCCCGATTAACTCTGACTCCGAAAAACACGATGAACGACCAAGCTTATCAACACATTGTTCATGCTGATCCAACGAAATTCCAAAGGCTACTTTTGCAAAAAATCTCAATCTTCCCAATCTCTCTCCCGATAAATCAATCTTCTCAATTGCCTTTTCAAATTTCATCTTCATCACAATCAATATCATGCTTTCATCTTTCTTAGTCGTCCTTATGGATTCCGTCTCATTTACAATCACCAGATCTTGTTCGTCTACTTCCTTCTGAATATCATGGGATCCTTCTAATATCCACTGTAGTTCTTCGCTCTCTTCCTTCGTTAATTTCGCGTCTTCATCCCACTTTATCTCTGAATTCGATTCTTCTTCTTTCGACGAACTCAGAAAAACTTGGGGCTCTTCGAAAAAGTCATCGTCGTCCTCTTCCTCTTCCTCCGGCGATAGGCTCGGCAGCGGCAGCGGCGGTGGCTCTTCGAAAAAGTTATCATCGTCATCTTCCTCTTCCTCCGGCAATAGGCTTGGCAGCGGCAGCGGCGGTGGCGTTGGGGGTGTTTGGCGGCGGTCCCTTCGGCTTTGATGATGGCGTTGACGTCGTCCTTGACTTTGTTCGAGCAATTTCTGAAAATTAATCCGTAATTTCTCTACGGATTTCTCCAATCGCTCTAACCGTCTTGTTTCTGACATCGTGATTTTCACAAAGTTTTGATGTGATCTCAACTTTGCTCCAGCGTAGCTTTGATGTAATCGCTGCCTTGCTAACGAAGCGTTGGTGTTAATCGCAACTTCGCTCTGATACCAATTGATACGATCTCTTGTGTATCATAAATATTTCCTACGAAACGTAAGATCTATTCTTTAATATTTTTCTCTTCCTTCTAAAACCCTAGCACAAGACGACTATTTAAAGAGAATAAAACCCTAGAATCCTAATCTAACTAGGAAAGGTAATGACCTAACTAATAAAATACTTAATAATATCCTAACCACTACTAACTCACGGTAATATTTATTATAAATATACTAATCTAATTAATTAATAATAAACTATTAACTAAACTAATAATTAAACGATATATTAAATAATATATCGTATCAAACCACCCCTCTTGAAATGAACCTTGTCCTCAAGGTTCGAGTCAATTTGGTCCTCTCTTTTGCGTTTCCATCGATGCTTGATGCCATCAAATTTCTTCAAAAATGATTTGTTCCCATGTAGGATGCTGAGAACAGGAATCTCAAGCAATTGATCATCTACTTCATCACATGTCTCCACAATCGTTGACTTTTTAACATATTGTTTGTTATGGTCAAACAATTCATTAAACGTCATCAAGGAGATATTTGGCACTTTTAGTGATACATCAATCGTCTCAATAGCATTGTTAGATTTCTTAATCTCCTTCAAAATCGTCAATAGTCCTTCGTCTTCTTTCCTTTGAACATCATGGAAATCTCCCAATATCCATCGTAGCTCTTCGTTCTCCTCCTTTGTTAATTCCTCGTCTTCATCCCAAATTACCTCAAGTGAATCCGATAATTCATCTTTCGGTGAACTCACAAAAAATTGTGGTTCTTCGAAAAATTCATCATCGTCCTCTTCCTCTCCCTCCGGCGATAGGCTCGACAACGGCGGCGGCGGTGGTGGCGGTGGCAGTGGTGGTGATGGGCGGCGGTCCCTTCGGCTTTTGTGTTGGTGTTGACGTCGTCCTTGACTTTGTTCGAGCAATTTCTGAAAATCAAACCGTAATTTCTCTACGGATTTTTCCAATCGCTCCAACCGTCTTGTTTCTGACATCATAATTTTCACAAAGTTTTGATGTGATCTCAACTTTGCTCCAGCTTAGCTTTGATATAATCTCTACTTTGCTAACGAAGCGTTGGTGTTATCGCAACTTCGCTCTGATACCAATTGATACGATCTCTTGAGTATCATAGGATTTCTTTACTAAACGTAAGAAAACTCTTCTTTATTATTTCTCTGCATTATAAAACCCTAGCACAAAACGACTATTTAAAGAGAATAAAACCCTAGAATCCTAATCTCACTAGGAAAGATAATTACCTGTACTAATAAAATACTTAATAATTCACTAATCACTACTACTCACGCCATATATTAATCTAAATATACTAATCTAATCTAATTATCAATAAACTACTAATTAAAATAATACTTAAATAATATATTAAATAATAAAATACTAACTAACGAATAAATATACGATATATTATATATATATCGTATCAGAATAGAATAAGAGAAGGAGATAAATAATAATACGTAATATGATAGAAACCTCCATTATGTTATGGGTTGATTACATGGAATATATATAGAGAAATATTGCAAGGTAATAGAGTTTGACTAGGTAACTAAATCCTAACTAATCTAGGTAACTCAATCATACTAGAATCCTAATATTACAAGAGTTCTATAATATAATATTCTCAATATTCTCTAACACGCCCCCGCAGTCGAAACGTGACGAACGTGAAGACTGGACATTCACTTGCTAGCACGCTCCCGCAGTCGGAACGAATAAACTTCAAAACGAATAAACTTCAAACGTGAAGACTGGACAGAAACCGCGAAACACATCGCTAGAGAATTCCTCTGTGAAAATATCTGTCCAATTGATAAAAAAATATAATAATAATAACGGGTGAGAGAAAAATAAGAACTTTTTTTTTTTTTTTTAATCGAGATAGAGAGAAGAGATGAGAGAGGGGTCGCCGGCCATGGAGAAGAAGAGAGGCAGCGGCTAGGTTTTAGGCCATGGAGAAGAAGAAGAAGAAGAAGAAAAAGATAGAGAAGATACACCACCGAGAGAGGGAGAAAATTCGGTTTGGTGGTCGCCGGCCATGGAGAAGAAGAGAAGCGGCGGCTAGGTTTTAGGCCATGGAGAAAGAAAAAGAAGAAGAAGATAGAAAAAGATAGAGAAAATAGATACACCACCGAGGAGGGAGAAAATTCGGGTGGTGTTCATAAAAGAAAATAGAAAAAGAAAGATATTAGGAGTACCACCACCACCGGGGAGGGAGAAAATTGGGTGGTCACCGCCATGAAGAAGAAAGGCGGCTAGGTTAAAAAACCTAAACCTGGTGCTCTGATACTAGGAAGAATAGAATAAGAGAAGGAGATAAATAATAATACGTAATATGATAGAAACCCCCCATTGTGTTATGGGTTGATTACATGGAATATATATAGAGAAATATTGCAAGGTAATAGAGTTTGACTAGGTAACTAAATCCTAACTAATCTAGACACAAATCTACTATTTACAATCATTGCTTTGTTAGAGGAGAAAGAGAAGAGGAGAAAAATGAATTGATCGTTGGATATAGGGCTATGAAGGGCATAATTGTATTATCATAATTTAAGAATAATTATAGATTAAGATTTATTATTTAAATCTTAAGTAACACTACCTTAATTACTAGTACTTTATAATAATTTCAATTGGTTAGATTTTTACTGAATATTTTTCACATAGCTTATAAAATATTGATTTTATTCAAGGGTCTATTAGATATAACCCCCTTAGACATTCAAATAATAGGGGTAGACCCAAACTTAAATTTGCCATTTTGTTAAAAACCCAAACTTTTCTAAATTACATAAGTACCCTCAATCAAATCCCACAAATCCCGTTACTTTACCTTTTGAAATAATATCAAATCCCACCCTATTTTCCCGTTAAAACACTATCCCCACAAACCCACTACCAAAAAACTGCAAACCTCTCAAAACCAGAAATTTATACGGATCTCGCGGACGGTGCCGGGGGAATTAGATGAGGAAAGTACTTGCTCCTCGCCGGAGTCTGACGGAGACACCGTCCGCTGTGGTGCAGCGTCGTAGCAATTTTCCGGTGCTGGATTTCGCACAACAGCCTTTTCTCGTCTTTTCGAAAGCATTCATTGGAGAACTCCCACCGATCAGGCATAACCTTCCCAAATCCCTAAAAATTCATCAGATAAGCAACTCAATCAATAACCGAAAAAAAAAAAAAAAAAAAACCAAAATTCCTCGTTACAGATCGAAGGATTCGATTAGCAAAACCTCACGTAAGTATTCAGTTGCCGAACGAAACTGGAGAAATTGTTGTGCTTGAAATACTTGGGCAGCAAATCTCTGGCAAACTCACGTAATTTGGCCCAACGAAACCGACAATATACTAATAAACTATCCCACTGATATAATTTGACTATGGATCTCGTTAATCGACTATGGGCCGCCGTCACTGCTCCAATCTAGGGTTACTCAAATCTAGGATTACTCAAATCTAGGGTTTTGATAATTCTTCGGCCCATAGTTGATTAACGAGATGCATAGTCGAATTACATCTGTGTTAATATACTATCCCATATCATTTAATAGACTATCCCACTGGTATAATTTTACTATGGATCTCGTTAATCGACTATGGGCCGAAGAATCATCAAAACCATAGAATAATAATAATAATAATAATATATATGGAAACTGAATAATATGTTTGTTTGAAATACTAATCAATTAGGGTAATTTTCCTTATTATATGAAAACGATTAGGGTAAATAATAATAATATATATGAAAAAATAATAATATAAATGGAAACTGGATATTATGTTTGTTTGAAATATTAATCAATTAGGGTAATTTTCCTTATATCATGTAATAGACTATCTAATTGATCTAATTCGACTATGGATCTCGTTAATCGACTATGGATCCCGTATTATTCAACCACATAGTATATTAATAATTTCAATATAGTACATTAATCTGCTATGATAGTATATTACGGTTATAGTAGTGATATAAAATTGTGTTACAAACAATACACCACTGAAATGACAAGAACATTGAGAACAAAACCAACGTAAAGTATTCCAACATAACCAATAAAATAGTACATTAATAATCTCATAATTTCAATCTAGGGTTTTGATAAAATACTTAAAACACATCATAACACAATCAAACCAATATGTCGAGTTAAAAAACTCTAGTACATTAATAATCTCATAATAGTATAATAAAATGATAATGGTAGTATCATATGGTATTCATAATAGTATACTACTGTATTACAACGGTTTAGCACTTAACCGACGTTACCGAGCCATTACATCGTAAACACCTCTTTATAGCAACCAACCCACCAAACCTCGAAATTATGTCCTCATCGTCAGCCAAGATACATTCACCAACGCCTTCCAGCCTATATGTCATGCTTATATCCCACCCATCGAGTTGTGGCCACTTTGAAATAACAAATGCAACCAATGAACCGCGAGTAAACCCATTCGAACACTTCTTTATAGCAACCAACCCACCAAACCTCAACAAAATCCGTACAAAATTCGCCATCGATAAAAACCTTGAATCATGATACGACATTAAAAATACAAAATACTAAAAAATATATTAATATGATCAAAACTAAACTTAAAATGCAAAATTCATACGATAACTTAAAAAAGACTACAAAGTATATTTTAATGTACTACCCAGCGTCCTAAAATCCGCTGTTATAAACAAATAAATCAACTATCGACCGGGATCAGACACATGAACTCCACGACCGCGGACAGTTATTTCAATTACTACGTAAACCAACTACGATGTTCATATAAAATAACTCTGGTCCAATCTGCGTGAACAATCCTTATCTAACTCTGTCAATCCTCTTCCAAACAAACATCATCCGCCAAAATTAACGATGTATATATGACGGAATAATTTTGTTAAAAAACGTTCTACATAATATAATCAAGTATCAACACAACTCTTAAAATTTCTAACCACCGTACACGACGATCCTAGCCATTGAACGAAAAATAAATCGAAAAACGCATTCATACCCGGTTAACAACGTCCAACAGATGAGCGCCCAATTCGATCTTATTTCCACGACGGTGCAGAAATCTTCAAAGATTAAAAAACCCCTGGTACGCTGAAAGAGTACATCCGAAAATATTATACACGATTTGGTATAACGGCCAATGATCTCACGTAATATATTCCGTGATTTTA